>CM053770.1:130781774-130818169 GCA_028658325.1 Potorous gilbertii
TGTCCTCAAGTCATCAGTATTCTCTTTTTCTCTTTTTTTAGTATATGTTAAGGAATGTACATTTTCCAATAAGGACTTTTTTTAGCTATTGCTTTATTTTTATTACCTTTGACATAATTTTTATTGATTTGGTCTTGTGACCCACTCATTATTTGGGATATAATGTTTTAGTCTCCATATCAGTCTGCATATTTTGTCCAAATTACCTTTATTGATTACCTTTTAAAATATTTATTTATTTTATATTTTTTATAATTTTATCTATACTCTCTCAAATACTCAAATGGATCTGTGGTCTTGTCCATTCAGGAGTTCTCTTCAGTGATCCATATTATAAGCTCTCAACTCCTGCCCATTCTTTTGTGACTCTTGTCCAGGTTCTTCCAAAAACCCGGCACTGCAAGTCCAATCACATAGTGAAGGTCTTCCTCTTTCTCCCAAAATTTGAAGGATATGAATGGATCACTCTGGCTACCTACCTGTCAGTCATGTCCTGCCTTACCTGTGGTCTCTTGCTCTAGTCACATGACCAGTCTATTTTTTTTAATAACATATAATTTTTCAATGATATCCATCACTCCTTTCCTTCAGAAATCTTTACTGGTTATATGTTTCAGCCTATTTACCCCCATCATAAACTTTTCTATTGCTTTCTGTATCATACTCATTTTTAGCTCTTTGGAAGTAGAAGGATTTCATGCCTTCCTGTCATTTAGTAACATCAGTATCAAATTAATTTTGATGCTGCTTTTATAGTAACCTTAGGGTCAATAAGAAAAAAGTTTTGTACTTTCCGTAAAGTCACTCATCCCATTCTCCTCCATTTCAATTCTGTGTGTAACTCTTTGTCCATCTTACTGTTTCTTTCAGATGCACATACTGTTGGACTAACTCTACAAAGTGTTCATCCAAATGCTTGTTGGTATCTAAACAATAGGTGTTCTTTATCCACTTTGTCTTTCCTATGTAAATGAACAGACCAGTGTCTCTAGAATGATTTTAGATTACAGATCTCTTCCAGGAGTCTCTGCAATATCTTTGGGTTTGATGTAATCAACATAATATCACCTAAAAACAAAAACATCTAGAGCAATTCCCCATCCAGAGAAAATTAAGTTTTCTGTAAAGATTTTCTTTATTGAAGATTTCTTCCTTCACGCATTTATGTATTAACTCTTTGAGTCTAGGATATCACTAATTTTTTATAAAAATCCTACGTGACCCAAAAAAGTTACTCTGTAAGATTCCTATTTAATAGTCCTTGAGCATTCCAGAAGATCCTGAATTGGACAGTAAAAAATTGTAGTAGAGTATATTTGAGAAGTTGCAAAACATTCCACTGATCCTAAGCTACTCCCTGAGGCAAAACCTGATTTTTTTTAACGCTTGTATTTTCCCAGAAACTTTACATGGCTGTAAATCATGAAATATCACCACCTCACAAGAATAAAAATTGCAGGATAACAAAAATATCAATAGAAATACAGTCATGGTAACTGTTGGTAGGTTGCAGACTATTACCAATGATGACTTGCTTTTGAGAAGTGGCATAAAAGACATCACCACAGATGTGTAGAGTAGGGAATTAGGGGCAGACACTATTTGCTTCTATCTTTGTGTATCCAGAATGTAGAACAGTGACTTGCATCTCATCAGGGCTTAATGAATATTTGAGCGTATTACTGGAAAAGGCAGTGGACCAATCACGTAGAAAAATAAAGGGGGAACAAACGGGTAACCAAGCATTATACCAGTATCCACAAAACATTTAAACAACAGGAAAAAGGTCTCTAGATTTGGAGCAGATCTTTTATGGAGGATTTATGGGAGACTGCAAAGAAGAATTTCACACTATGATGACATGTTAATGGGTTAAATCTGTACAGGCAAAAGGAATATGCACATCAGTGAGAGCATAGATCTATCACAGTACTATATAATTAGGTGATACGTTGTATGATATTTTAAGTGTTACAAGAATGTGAGTAGAGATCAGTATAAGCTTGAATGGTCATTAAAAGATTCAGTGGAGAAAATGAAATGATGTGGGCCTTGAAGACTCTGTTGAATGTGGTTTGGCCACAAAAGGTATATTACCAATAGGGAATATCATGTATGCATAAACAAAGGTCTGGAAGATGAGATGACGGGTCAGTGAAGTGTGCAAAGTGATGAGAATGACCTGGCTGAATCAGAGAGCAAGTTCTATGGAACATTGAAGGAGAAGGTGGTTTGAAGGAAACATGCAGCTAAATAATGTAGCAAGGCAATAAAAAAAAAAAGACTGCACTGGGTATTTTGGAAATGTGGAGACATTTATATCTTTGTATAAGTAAATGGTGTAAGGAAAGAAGAATTTTACCAGGTGTGAGGTAAACATGATAGGATTTGGGATAGGATAGCCCTTAGGAATAG
Organism: Potorous gilbertii; assembly: GCA_028658325.1. Taxonomy (NCBI): domain Eukaryota; kingdom Metazoa; phylum Chordata; class Mammalia; order Diprotodontia; family Potoroidae; genus Potorous; species Potorous gilbertii. The sequence goes on from CM053770.1 coordinate 130,784,190, forward strand.
AGAAGAAGAAGGAGGAGGAGGAGAAGGAGGAGAAGAAGAAAGAAAGAAGGAAGGAAAGAAAGAGAAAGGAAGGAAGGAAGAAAAAGGCGGAGGAAAAGGAGGAAGAGGAAGAAGAAAAGGAGGAGAAAGAAGAGGAAGAGGAGGAGAAACTGCTGGTAGTAGTAGTAGAGTGGGAATGTTGGGGTGACAGTGGTGATGCCAGCATTATATACTACTTTAAGATGTATACAATGCTTTCTATATGTTGTCTCACTTTACCATTCTTTTTTGGCATAGTGGCTGGCCTTGCAGTCAGGAAGAACTAGGTTTAAGACCTTCCTTCAACATACACTGGGTCTGTGACTATGGGTGAGTCACCTTACTTCTTGATACCCCAGGAAATTGTCTAAGACCATAAATGACAGCTAAGTTTCCATTCTGTATTACTAGAGGGAATTCCCATACTGAGAGTACTCTACAATAATGAAATCACAGATTTATTCTTCCTAATCCCGCAACCTCTCCCCTGTAAAAAAAAAAAAAATTCCCTAGGAAAACAATTGACAATGGAGACTAGATTTTGCCATTCTCATATTTGCCCCTTCTCCCTGGTCTCTAAGAAATCTGCCCTTTTGCCTTTATCAAAACTATCCTGATTTTTAAACATCTAAAATAAAGTAACTTTCCTCCCTACTTTCTTACCAGCTGGGCTTTGTTTTTCTTTTTCATGTATTTATCATGCCCCACAAAGTTTGACTTTGGTGTGGAAAATGCTTAATCCTTCAGTAAAAGTAATATCCTCATTTTTTCCCCTTTTTAGAAAATGAAATCACAGGCACTGATGTGTGGCCTGAATAACTCATACTGTGTTCTCCAAACCTGGCCCTGCCAAGCCTTCAGGATTACTCACCAGGAACCACACAGCACAACTTTTCCATCCCTGGTAAGTCAGCTAGCCACACATGGGGGAAGGAGAAGGGAATAAGCATTGATTAAGCACCTACTATGTATTTAGTAGAGGCACTGTGCTAAGTACTTTACAAATATTATTTCATTTGCTCCTCACAACAATCCTGGTGTTAGAGGACTGAGTGTGAGTCACGTGGCTTTAAGGTTGTGCTGTAGTAGTAGAACTGGTCATGTTATCTGACAAGAGGCAACCAAACAACATTCTGCCTGCCCTTCTGTACTTTGGAGTTCGATACAGTTTGAAGGTAGCCCCTGGGATGTATGTTCAATGCTGAAAGTCCTAAATGGGATCTGCTCTTCTTTGGAGGAGAATCATCTAGAAAAAAAAAAGTCATATTGTGGTTTGAAGTCATCCAAATGTTTGCCACTCACCCCCACTTTCTACAGGCTGTGTAGACACTGTTTAAGGCAATATCACCCACTTCCTTGAGTAACCATTTTCAAAGTCAGTCAGTCAATCAACAAACATTTATTAAGTGCTTCTTCTGTGCCAGCTGCTGAGCCAGGAAATGAAATCTGGTTTTTCAAGACTATATAAAAGGGAGTAAACCACTCATTATTAAGGTTTACTATGTGGCAGGCACTATTAGAGCAAAGAACAATCTGGTCAGCAGCTTCTCTTTAGCTGTTTCAATCATCCTTTAAGATCTCTTTAAAGAAAGACAAAAAAACACTCCATTATTCTCCTTACGAACATCTTTCCTACTTTAAATTCCTACCCAATTTCCCAGATCCTATTTCTAAATTTCCTTTCTTGAGTAAAGTAAAAAAAAAAAAGGCAGTTCTTTCTCCTGAAAGAACAAGGAAAAGGCAGAGTCTCTCAGAATCAGAAGACACCTCAAAAATCACCTGATCCAACTGGTACCTGAATAGGAATCCTCCTTTTGACATACAGCCATCAGTTGAAAACTTCCAGGTGGAAAAACCACTTACTGAGATAGCCTCTTCCATTTCTGGAAAGCTCTAAATGCTAGGGATCTTTTTTTAAATGTGTATATCAAACTACCAATCTGCTTCTTGCCAATTTGGACCCCTTGCTCTTCATTCTGCTTTCTTCAGCCAAACCAAGCAAACATTAACTTCAATTCACCCAATAGTCCTTCCCATACCATATTGCCCCCACTCCTACTTTTTCTTCTCTTATTCAGGCTAAATATTTCCAATTCCTTCAATAGATCCTAATGTGTTGTGCTTCTGAGTCCCCTCACTGCTTTCATCACTATATTTTGTACACATTATGTTTAGCTTGTCAATTTTCTTCCTAGAACATGGCATCCAGGACCAAACCCAATACTCCAGATGTAGCCCAGCCAAGGCAGTGTGGAAACTTCAATGTGGAAACAGTGAGGAGGTTGGGACTAAATTGCTGCTGGTAGCTCATCTAATGAAGATTCAGATTCAGCAAATAATAAATGACACACTAAATGGCTTGGAATGGTCAGTGGAGAGACTGGGAATCAGGAGTTCTGCATTCAAGTCCCACTTCTGATACAGGCCAGTTATGTGACTCTGGACAAGTCATATAACCTCTCCATGTTATTCTAAGGCTAAAATCTTAGTCTTACAACTAAGACTTAGTCTAAGACTAAGATGCAGAGCAGGTGCTGATCTCATTGATAGAGGGAGTTTCTTCACTTAGATTTCTCTGTACTGGGTCCTGTTTCAAAAAAAGAAATGTAAAGCACTGTACTAAGTGCTAATGGAAGTGTAATAACTAAGACAGAATTCCTGTACTCAGGAGTTTTCCATCTAATAGAGTCCGGATGTATACAAATAACTATATATACACATATATAACTAATATATAACTTTACATATGTGTAACTATATGTGTGTATGTGTATATATATATATATATGTGTGTGTGTGTGTGTGTGTGTGTGTATATATATATATGTATAAAACTATAGCCCAAAATAAAGCATGATAAATATACAGGAGAAGCCCAGAGGGCTCAGAGAATTCAGTGGAGGGCCAGATCACTTCTGATTAATCTGATGGCAGAATCTTGAAACAAGCCAACTCCAGAAAAGGAAAGTAATCCTTAACAAACTGCAGATGAAACATGAGACTCCTAATCACCCTTAGACCTTTCTTTCCCTTACCTTCCTTCTTTCTCACCAAATCAGAAGTACTATGTATGCCCTGTCATCAGTAGTGCCAGAAGTAATGGTAAATTCATTTCTCAAAGCCAATACTTTAATCTAAATACGAATAAATGAACTGATAGTTTAGACTCAAAGGGTATTAGGAGATTATCAAGTGCATGTCCACTTCACAAATGAGAAAGGTGAAACATAGAGAGATCAAAGAACCTGTCCTAGATCACATTGGTTTTTTTGTGGCAGAGCAGGGCCTCCAGACTTTCAGGCCAGTGCTCTTTTTACCTGTTGTATTAGATGTTAGTTATGATCTAGTTCAATTTCATTCAGCAAATGAGGTAGTAGTGATGCAGAGGTCAAATGGCTTTACAAGATCACCTAGCTCATGTGTAGCATAGTCAGGACAGTAATCTAGACCTCCTAGACTAAATTCTCAGCCCAGAGAGTTACTCATTAACTTCAAAATAGGCCCGACACATTGCGGCTCTACTGAAGATTGGTTTCTACTCCTAATTTAAGCTTCCGCATTCTTTCTTTGATAGTTACTTGGTTCTGTGATTTCATTCATATGGATACTCCTTCCAATTAGGTAGATTTCAATATATCCCCTGCCTTCTTGTCCTTTGTGCTGGGGGCCTTTTTCCAGGTCTCTTAACATTACTTGAATAGCAAAGAAATTTATAGACCGTCTATTAAGTAATTCCTTGCTCTTACCATATGGTCAGCCCACATTCTTTTCCCATAACACATCTCTCCGATGATATCCTTTATGCCCCTTCTTTCATGCACATCTTTTCATGCCAATAGGCATTTGGAAGCCTTCCCTAGCTCCTCTTAATTCCAATATTTTCCCTCTGTTAATTATTTCCTATTTATCTTGTATATAGCTTGCTTCATACATATTTGTTTGCATGTCGTCTCTCCATTGGATAGTGAGCTCCTTGAGAGTAGAGATTGTCTTTTGTGTCCTTTTGTATTCCCAGCACTTAGCATAGGGTCTGGCACATAGTAAGTACTTAATAAAGTTTATTGATTAATTAATATGTTGGAACCCAGGGATGCCCACTTTGTACCTTTCCATTGCTCTTTGAATGATCTTCAACTTTAATTTTTCAGAGACTATATATTCCATGACTCATAGTCACATGGATGAATATTAGTGTTAAACTGATCATATGATGCTATAATCTGCATAACAAGCATTCTTGATTACTTGGGTTTTTTGTGTCCATAGTTAGATTGAATTATTTTGAATGATTAGAGATTTCATTTATGAGTCCCTATAATGTTCTGTGGATTGATAGAAGCTATATAGTATCATCCACAAAAGAGGAGCATCTGCAGAACCTCACCATCACTAGGAAAACCCTTGCTCATTTGGACTCTGCAGCATACATCCTCTATGAAAGTGGCAAAAAATCTTCAGTGAATTTATTATCTCTCTGTTTCATGACTCACTTGATATTAATAACTGAAGAGTTATCAAAGAAACTTATCCCTGCTGTTGTGTCTTTCAAGGAGTCTTGCATGATGTTGACATTCTCACACAAAACACATTTTTAGAGAGCCTTTAAAGTCATATTTTATTTTGCTGAATCAAATGGGTTTTTTTGAGTCTACAAACAATACAATAGGAGCTCTTAATTTTTACACGTTTCCATCAACTATGTGACAATAAAGATGTGATCTATTGCAGAATGTCATTTACAGAAAAGCTTGTTCATGCCTTCCTTAAGAATAGCTTAGAGTCGTACTCATAAAGATTTTGTAGAGATGGGAAAGTGGGCTATTGTGACAGTGGTTACTGATATTCTTTCAATTGACTTTTTTTCATGGTAATAACATTCATGATTTTTTTCCAAAACATTTGATATCATCAATTTTTTTAGATGTCTTGAGAATCAGTCCCTCATTGCCTTCAAAAGTGAATCATTTCCATCATGGACTTCTTTGAATACTTGGTCTAGCCCCAAGGATTCCTTAAAATTTTTGGTGTTTTGTCCCACCCCCCTTCTTAGTATATACATACAGGAATACAAAGGAACTCAATTATAATTAAATACATTTATCGAATTAAAAAAAAGTTCTTGGATTCTAGTTTAAGAATCCTTGCCCTTCTCTTTTCATTTTGCTCTTCTTCATAAAGCATATCAAGGCCTGTGATATTAGAATCTAAAGGTGGTGACTCCACTGTCACGAATGGAGAAATTTATTTGATTATCAAGATTTATTGAAATCTTGACAGACTCTTTCCCCACTTTTTATCTATTTGTTTCATAAATGCCACTGTTATCCTCATTTTTACAAATAAGGAAACTAAGGCTCAAAAATGTTAAATGGTTTCGCCAAGGTCACAACATTGTTTAGTGTCTAAAATGGATTTCATGCCCAGGTCTTCCTGGCTCCTAGACCAATGCTTTCTTCATTTTGCCATACTAAATCTTTCTTAGTACAAACCTGGGTTCTATATGACCCAAAACAGATCATCTACTCTCTCTTACCTGAGAGGGTCATTGACCTAGAGCTGAAAGAGATCTCTGAGGACATCTACTTCAATTTGGTCGTTTTGCTGATGAGAAAACTTAGTTCTAAGGTGGTTAAATGACTTGCCAGGGTCATACAGGTTATGTGTAACTTAAGTAAAGCTATAGAAAGAGAGATGAACAGACAGACATAGATATAGACAAATACATTAATAGATACATTGATTGACAGATACCTCAATAGATACATTGATTGATAGATACATCAATAGATAGATACATATATATATATACTTGATAGATATATTAATAGATACATTGACAGACACATCAATAGATATATTGATTGATAGATACATCAATAGATAGATACATTGATAGATACAGTGATTGATAGATCAATAGATACATTAATAAATATATTGAAAGTGAGAGAGAGAGAGAGAGATGGATGGATAACTGTCTTTCATACCGCTTCTCTCATGAAGATCTTCCTTGGCAATATGTTGGAACCCTGGGATGTCCATCATGTACCAATTCATTGCCTTTTAGGTGACCTTCAACTTTAATTTTTCAGAGACTGTGTATTACATGACTAGTAACCATATGCAGTATCACTGGATGATGCTCTAGGCATGAAACTCCAGTTGTGTCATTGGGTCCTTTATATGTCTATCAAGACCAAAGCAAAACTCAGTTAATACTGTGGGGTTTTTTGAGGGTGACTATGAAATGTGTATCATTATAACTGGAATACATATATACACATATATGTATATTCTACACATATATGTAATGGGGGTACGCAGAGGCTGTTCCACAAGTCTTGGCACAAATTGCTAATGGGTGCCACTCTTCTGCCCTTCTTAGAACAAATTCAGAGATCACCAGTTACAATGATAAAATTTCACATCCACCCTCAAAAACTCAACCCTGAGTGTTGTTTTGCTATAGGCAGATATATAAAGGACCCAGTGACACAACTTGGGTTTCATGCCCTGAGCACTGTCAGGATAAATAGATTCTTAGACTAGGAAGTTGACATTTCCTCAAACAGGTGTTCTGGGTCCTGGCATTCTGTCAAAAAACATGAATTTCTCAGGTTAGTCAAAATGAAGCTTAAGTGCTGGGCTTCCCAGCTTTGCAGATATTTGGGACCTGTGTAATTAGGAATCCCATAGGTGCAAATTAAGCTTCTGGGCTCTTGTTGGCTATGAGTCACAAATTCCACTAAGGGTCCCACCTCTGCCAGCCAGCACCAGAGACTTTTCACACTCAATTTTGACTCTGGAGTCTCTAGAGGGCTAATTCAGACCTCATCACTGGAATGAGCTGCATTTGACAAAACGACACCCGAACCTGGAAGTGAGGAAATGCTTGCTTGGGAGGCAGAAATGAATGATAACAAAAGGACTAAAATAGATATTCTGTTTGAATACTATAAATAGTCTAGGAAAGATACAATTTATAAAGCTTTCTAAAATGTAGTTTCAAAACCTAGGCAGGACGTTTATGCCGATCACCTGTTAAAACTTAAAAGTTCCTGGCCAACAGTCACAGAGAATGACCAATGATGGTAACAGCCTGTCTTTTGTATAATTACCTTCTTATCACAATAAATTAGCTTCAAATATTTTATGTGACTCAATATAAACTACAGTTCATATATAATATTCACTCACAATCACCTCAAAACTGAATGATGACCCTTGCTAAGAACATTTCCATTATACACATCCCACCTTGGGACCATGGGATTTACAGCTAGAAATTAAAAGTCCGAAGTTTATCCCTTCCCAGGAGAATGCTCTCTGTAGTACCTGAAGCAAGAAGTCCCTGATATCATGCCCCTCCCCCACCTCAATCCCTTTCTGCTTCTACCTCTCAGAATACCTTGCTTTGCAATTCCTTCGTGCCCTTCCGGTATAATATTAGTGTTGTAATAGGGGTGTAGGCAGTCCGACCAGTACTGACTGCTCTCGGTATCAGTCAGGGAATCTTTTCTGGGCTGGAGATTCATTACTCTTTCCAATTCAACCAGTTGGAAACTTCCCTAATTTCAATTCAGCCACTACAAACCACTTAGATCTCTACATATTTGCTGTAAAGTGAAAAGTTTACTTCAGATGGTGAGCACTGAGGTAGTAAGAAACACCAAATCTAGAGGGTACCAACTGCTAATGAGAGGTAACATGCTGCAGAAGTACATCGGTGTAAATGTGGAGTACCAGGACTCTGCCACTTACTACCTGCATGACCTTGAGCAGGTCACTGGAGCTGGAATAGAGAGTCATTACATCTTCCTCCAGCTTTAAATCTATGTTTCCAGGTTATGTGTCCTAAAGCCAAAAATTGTCCCAAAGCAGCACCTTCAAATGCAGCTAACTCCCACCCAGAGAGTGAACTGTGTTTGTCTTTAGTTCAGAGGACCGTGACATCAAGATGATGACATGACTTGCAATTGACTTTGATTTGAGAGAGTGAATACTGTTAATCCTGAGGGTCTTCTCCCAGATAGTTTTTCTTAAAGAGTTCATTCTCTGCCTCATTCCTTATTAAGTCTTAATCACTGAATGGATATTGCTTCAGTCAAATTGAGACTTGTTAAAGATCTTAGCTTAGCTTGTTCTGATCTATATCTTGCCGCTGCACCCGGCTCGGGACACTGGACACTGGTTCTGGAGGAGAAAGTGAGGCTGGTGACTTTACACAACCCTTCCTCACTTAAATCCAGTTCACTTGCATATCATGGTCCTCTTAGAGAACGAAGAACGAACCGCAGTAGCAGCAGCAACTAGGACGGTCTCAGAACACCTGCAGTGAGCTGGAGGAAAGGCAGGAACAGGCATATTGTTGTTCAGTCATTTCAATTGGGTCTGATTTTTCATGACCCCCTTTTTTCTCAGATTTTCTTTGCATCAATACTGACATGGTTTGTTATTTCTTTTTCCAGCTCATTTTGCAGATGAAGGAATGAAGCAAACAGGGGTAAGTGACTTGCCCAGGGTCACTGTAGCTAGTAAGTGTCTGAAGCTGGATTTGAACTCAGGTCTTCCTGACTCCAACTTCCCTCCCTGTTTTTATCCGATGTGCCCCAAGGGAGAGACAAAAGGCATCACAAATGAACACACACACAAAAATTACATCCTGTTGTTCCCTTCATGGATTAGTAAGAGAGGTCAGAATCCACTTCGGCAGCCATAGGTGAGCACCATCTTGCATTGAGTTCCTAGTCAGGCATGGAGATGATGTTCATGCCTGAAGGAATCTACTTCAATTGTTTATTTCCGTGGGGCAGGGGCAGAGGGGTCCCTTAATCAGGACCTTCTCTTCTCTTTTTCCCAAGGTTCTTTTCAAAATTCCCATTCCTGTGTGTTTAACCAGACAAAATCTACACTGTGGCAGCACTGATTACTCCACCTCTTAGGTAGCTATCTGCATTTGTATCTTATCCCTCTCCAAGTGTCTATGAGGACAAGACAGCTTTGTCTAAACTTGCCATGTGCTATGCAGACCACAGGCCCCTACTAAATGTTCTTGGATAGATGGATCCTGCCTCCATCTGAGTATCTCCAAAGACGGGAAGCTCCCTACCAGCATCTTTTTTGAAACACGGTGTTTCACTTGGAGATAAATTTAACTGTGAAATTCTTCCTTATAATGAGTTGAAATCTGTTTCCATGCAACGTCTGCTCCTTGGTTTGGAAGGAAAGGAGGAGTTTGTAGAGCAGGATCAGGAGAGGAAGGAAATAGAATGAAACCATTTGGTACAGAAAAAGGGGAAGAGAGCAAGCATTTATTAAGCACCTACTATGTGCCAAGTGCTGTACTAGGCCCTTGACAAATATTATCTCATATAATCCTCTCAACTCTGAGAGGTAGATGTTATTATTGACTCCATTTTACCACTTAGGAAATTCAGGGAGCATTACAATGACTTGCCCATGGTCACGTAGCTAGTCAAATGTCTAGGGATAGATAGTAACTCTGGTCTTCTTGACTTCATGCCTGACACTCTACCCACTGAGCCACCTGGCTGCCCTTAGGAACATATAATATAAACATCACCAATCAGATCTAGGATGGAGATACGTCTAGGAGGCAAAAGGCATAATGAAGCAGCAGGCCTGGAATCTGGCATACCAGATTTCTAATACAGTTTCAGACACTCCCTGTGTGACTGTAGATAAGTTGCTTAATCACTGCCTGCCTCAGTTTCCTCAACTGTAAAATGGGGATATTAACAGTGTTATTTTGAGGGTCAAATGGCATAATACTTGTAAAGTGCTCTGCAAACCTAAAAGTTCTATATGTTAACAATAACAGCATATAGTACTTACTGTGTTTCGGGCATTGTGCTAAGTACTTTACAAGTATTATCTTCTTTCATTTTCACAACAACCCTTCAAGGTAGCTGCTGTCATTCCCATTTTACAGCTGAGAAAATTGAGAGAACTTCAGCAATTTGCCAAGGCTCACAAAGCTGCTGCATGTCTGAGGCCAGATCTGAGCTCAGGCGTTCTCATTTCCAGGTCAGACACGCTGTCCATGGGCCACTTAACAGCCTTCTAAACGCTTATTGTGGTGGTTATCATTTTTACTATTATATCCCATAACCACAACAAATTCCCACAAATTTGGCAATTTACATGTATGTGTTATTCAACAACTCCATAATTAGAAACCCTCAGGGAATCTCGTGACACTAGTTCTACTCAACCAGAAACTTCCGGCAAGTTCAGTCTCTCAGCTCAGCCCTTGGCTTCAGTCATACCTAAAATGTCCCACTGGTTCTTAGCCACTCCAGTTTCCCCAGCGCCAGCTCAAAGAGAGAGATAAGAACTCTTCCAGTTATAACAGAACCAGTGAGCACTTGCCTCAGACCCAAAGAAGCAGTAGGTGCTTTGCAAATATTTACTTAGCTACCTGGAAACAGGATTGACTACATCTTTATTTATTCTCCCACACCACCCTTGACCCATCTCCTCCAAAAACAAAATCCATTTTTATTTTTACTATGTTTCCTTCCCTTCGACTGTCTTCTGAAGTGTTTAAAATACATAAAAGTTGCCCTCATCTTGATTTCTCAATAATCAAGTTGTTCAGGAGTCTAACACCCAATGGAGAAAGACAGTAATTTAATTTTCCAGTGTGAAGGGAATGACAACTCTATAAAACCCAAATATTCTCCAATTCTCTGAGCACTCAGAGACAGGAGCAGTACTGCATGGCATGACCACAGGCTTGTCTAGTTTAGCAGGTTTTCTCCCTCTAGACATGTCTAGAAATTTGGAGTATTTCAGTAATTCAGAGTGATTTCTGTACCGTGGCTGAAAACGCAGGAATGATGGGTTTCTGGTCAGGGATGGATTCGTATCTGATGCAATGCAAAAAGCATTTGTGAAGTTTCTACTACATGTCAAGCAATTTTTTAAAGTTTTTATTGATATCTTTTGTTTTTTTGCATCATCATAGTTTCTCCCATTATCTCTTCCCTGCTCAGAGAGTTATTCAATATAATAAACAGTACTTATAGAGACATAAAATAGAAGAAAAAAAAGGAAAATCATTCTAATTAATTTCACATTAAAAAAGTCTGAATATATGTGCAATGTATAACACTTGTCAACCTTTCACCGGTTCAAAGGCATGGTTTGGAGTGTCTTTTCTTATCTTCTTCAAGCCATGTTTGTTCTTTATAATTTTGCAAAATCACTTTTATTTTGTGTGTGTGCATAGCTATTTCCATTTCCATTGTAGTAGTCATTCTATATGTTGTTTTGAGTTTGTGTAGACTTTTCCATGCCTCTCTCTAGTCACCACATTCATTATTTCTTACACTACAGTAATGTCTCATTGAATTTACATCCCACACTTTGTTTAGCCATTCCCCATTTGATGGACATTCCAATTCTTTGCTACCACAGAAAGTTCTGCCATAAATATTTTAGTGTGCATACAGGTTTTCTTCTTACTAATGTCCTCCTTGGAGTATATGCAGGCCTGCACAACAGGTCTAGCCTGCAAAAATGTAAATCCCTCAGCAAAACTGACTATGGGAAGCTTCCTTAGGGTAAGCCTGCACAACGTAAGGCCAATCACATCTGCCAAAGGATCTTGGGAGGCCCACAAAAAATGTAGAGAATGTAAAACGGGACTGCACAGCATCCAGCCCATGGGTGCTTTGGCTGGCTGCAAGGAGCCTGAGGGCCATATGTAGTGCAGGGCTCTTTGGATGTCAGGTACTCTTGTAGGCACTAGGTCTGGAAAGACCAAATGGAAAACAGTCTCTGCCCTCAATGAAAGTAAAGCTTTCATTCTACTAGAGGGATACAACAGGTATACAACATACAAATACTAACAACTCAAGTGATTAGGAAATAATTCCCATAAAAAGAGGACAAAAGAGCTAAACCTTCAAAGGAGTCAATGATTCTCAGAGGCAAAGATATGGAGAATGTATGGGACAAATGGGGACGAATAGGGCAAAGGCTGGAGAGGGCCAAGTTCAGGAAGCCAGCTTGGGAGAAATGTTACCTGTGTGAAGGGTAATGATATACAATCAATCCGTCAATAACATTTATTAATATTATTATAATATTCCTATTATATGCCAGCGAACTGGGCTAAGCAATAGGGATGCAAAAAGAGGCAAAAGACAATCCTTTTACTCAAGGCTGGTCATGAAAAGCTTTAAATGCCAAGATGAGAAGCAGATAGGATGATGATATAAGATAACTGAGGGAAGGTTCAAATATTGAACTGTCCAACTCTGTTTCTGTTCTTTCAGCTAAGTAGCATGATATTTGGACAGGACAGGAGAGAATAAATACGACTAATAGGGAAATAATACTCAAATAAGAAGGCAGTAAGAGTCTTTGTTATCTATATCTGCCAAGATATTTGGAAAGGAAAGCAAAGAATAAATATAATAAGGAGATGATATTCAAATAAGTAGAAAGGTAGTAAGAGTCGGAAATTTCGCTGTCTTTGAAGAGTTCAAGTCACTGGGCCCAGATAACGCTACATTTCAGAGTACTGAAAGAATTGCTATTTGTTATTAGTGCACTACTTTCTCAGTGATCTTTAAAAGATTGTGTAGAATGGGAGACACCCCACAGTACTGGAGAATGGCAAATGTTCCAATTTTCAAAAAAAGGAAGATAATGAAGTCTGTGGAAGCCTTAAAGTGCAAGTAAGATGTCGTGTATACCGCTGGATTTGGTTTAACAATAATGACAATGACAGTTAACATTTACAAGATGCTTTAAAGCTGAACTTGGATCTTACTCTGTGTCTCAGGCAACTCTCCCTGGAAATCTTTTCAGGACTTCCCATAAAGGCTATTACCCATGATAATGAAATCACCCAGGAGTGTGCCAGAGTCAGCTTGCATTCATGAGAACCACTAGTTAAATTTTCACTGGGCGCATTTATACATTGGAAAATAGCAAACTCTACAATTCAAGTCATGATTTATTGTTTTGCTAACTGTTTAGATTCAAGAAAGTGATTATGAAAATGACAACAATGTCGATTAGACTTAAAAATATATCCAGCCATCTTCAGAGAGCTGGTTTTTAAACACTTAGTGGCGTATCTCTGAAATCCCAGATCCTTCACTGCTGTATATATTTAGGGAAGGATACCATGATCATGAAGTCCCAGCATTATTTCATCAAGATGAGGTCATGTCAGATTGATTTCATTTCCTTTTGGACAGGGTTACTCATAGACTAGTAGGTAAGAAGAATTGCTGTAAGTCGAGTTTTTCCTGGGTTTCAGCAAAACATTTGAACATGTCCAACATGTATATTTAGTAGGGAGATGTGGACCAAATGAAAGCACCATTGATAAATTTGGAACAGTTTGAGTGGTTAGATCCAAAGAACAGTCATCCATGATTCAATATCAATTTGAAAAATCTCTAGCAGAGTTCTCTAGGAACCTGTGATTGACTTTGTGCTGTTTCTAGTTTTGAATCAAAGGTTTGGATTAGTGGTATATTTTTCAAATTTACAGTGAGGAGTAAGTTAACACTGTAATTAATAGACCTAATGAGTAATCTGGTTCATTCCTTTGACTTTAATATATTACAAATATTCTTCATCCTATCTTCCAGTTCGGTAACTATTTCGTTTGATTGATCATGGTTATCTATTTCAATCTACCAGAATGAAATCTTGCCTTCTGTTAAAAAAAAAAAACATGAAAAAGAAGATAACTGATATCTCAGTAAATAATATCTATTGCAATCTCTTAGGACATAGATAAAGAAGTGGAATTGTTTCCTGAAGTGAACAGCAAGCAAAGTCCACAAATGAGTTTGACAGTCTGTAATAATGGGTCACATTTAATAAGATGAAATTTTATAGGAGTAAATGCAAAGTTTTATACTTATCATGAAATTACCTTCCCCAGAATAAAATATTTATTAGCTATGTGATCCTAGGCAAGTCATTTGACTTCTCCAGACCTCATTTCTCATCTATAAAATGAGGGAGTTGGATTAAATAACCTCTGAGTTCCCTTTCAGCTCCTAAAATACAATGCCATGATCCTAAAACTGGGGAGGCCACAGCAGACTATCTGAAAATGATCTGGAGGTTTCAGTAGACTTAATACACTTGTAAAAGATACAAAATATTATATATACATATATATATATATATATATATATAGAGAGAGAGAGAGAGAGAGAGAGATACAGAGAGAGAGAGAGAGAGAAAGACAGAGAGAGAGAAGTACAAAGCATCTGTCAAAAAAAATTGAACAAAATCTTAGCCTGCATTGAGAAGCATAGGATTCATAGAATAATTGGATCATAAAATTAGAGCTGGAAGGGATTGTAGAGGTCAACTATAGTTATTCCTTCCACATTTGGGGGGTTAAGGGTACAGTGCCCCCATGAGCTGGAAAGTCCATGTAAAATGGTTTGGTCCTTCCTTTGTACCAGAGAAAAAGTCTGAATTTTTTCTTTTTTTTTTGCAGGGTATTTACAGTATCTCATTGTAAAATTTGGGTTGATGTAATATAATACTAGATAGATAGATAGATAGATAGCCTCAAGAAAAACCAAGAAAAGCTGGTAATGGAAAATGGAGAGTGATCTGGAAAGGTCTGAGTCCTCTCTAAAGAGCTTCATGCTCTACTTTCTAGTCCTCCAATCAGTTTTAATTATTATATATTTGCCTGGTGCTTCTCTAGGGCTTTATTGTACCTTTCAGTCATCAGATTTAGATCTGGGAGAACCTTTGGAGGTCATCTACTGAAACCTTCTCATTTTACAGATGAAGAAAATGAGACTCAAACAGGTCTAAATCTATGAGCCTATGAGCAATTTACCCAATGGGTAACCAACAAGTGTGACAGTAGGGAGCTCCCAGAAAGGAGCAGATCTAAATTATTGGCCCATAGACTTAACATCCAACCTCCTCATTTTACAGATGAGGAAATTGAAACACAGAGAGGTTAAAAGACTTCCCCAGAGTCATACTGTTAATAAGTATCTGAGGCAGGATTTGAATCTAGGTCTTCCTCACTCAAAGCCCAGAGGCCTATCTACAAAACTACCTCCATAGGGCCAGATCAGGGCATGTCGTCTGTGTGTCTTTGTCTGTTTGTCTGTCTTAGTCTCGGAGTGTGTGTGTGTGTGTGTGTGTGTGTGTGTGTGTGTGTGTGTGTGTATCTCATATAGACACACACCAGATACTAGAGATTTAATCAATCACACCTTATAATTAGCTCGCTCAGCCTAGAGGCAGTATAATGGCCCTCAAACCTGAATAGCTGCTTTCTCTGCGATTATTAAGTTTAAATTAGATAAATAATTATTAATAAAATCACAACAGCTCAGAGACTCCATTAGAAAAATTCGTAACATTCAGACAGAGGTTTATATCTCTGCCCTATTTAAATTCTGCATATTTCCAGCTAATTCATGGCTTCCTCCATTCTCTTTTGCTCAGTATGGACTGTCTATAGACATTCAATAAAGACTTTCATGACTGACCATGGATATTTATATAAAGCAAAATTAGGATGAAGGAAAAGACATAGATAAAAAAGAAACAGAAAAAAAGTTTTTAAAAACCCTTATTGTCAGACAGGAACTAGTAAGGGAAGTAAGGGAAAGGGTAGAACTTTTGGAACTTTCCTCATTCCTTGAAGAGGCAATTGTAAATAGTAGCTTCAGACAGAGTTCTTTGTTCCCAGATGCCTTCAGGCACTTCAGAGCCCTCCACTATCTGTCTCCTCTCTGCCACAGCTCAGCTATTCTCTCTTTCTCTCTGTGATCACCCATTGTCCCTTGGCCACCACTCTCCTCTAGCATAGATCTTTAAGTCCTGGGCAGAGAACTGAGGACACTCCTTCTACCACAACTGCTGCTTCTTGGCTAATGTAATATTAGCTTCTTCCTCTCAGTTTTCTTTCCTTAAGAATACATGTCCATTGTTTAACACCCGCCTCTGGGCATGACGCAAATTCACCACCAAGATCAAAGATTGTGTTCATTCAAATCCCTCTCAAGGCTGAAAGGGCTAGTCTCTGATCTACAAATTCTAGAAGGCCAGTCAGTTCTCAAACCCCAATTATAAAGGTAAAAAATAACAGTCGAAATTCGATTCCAGATCTTCTGGCTTCAAATTCATTCCATCTGACAATCTTGGACCTGAACATGGTGGCTAGGTAGGTGAGGAACCTAACCAGTACAGAGCACAGGTAAAAAGAATCTGCGATTTCTCAGGCAATTATCACATTTCCAACCCTCATTTCACAGAGGAGGAAACTGAGGCTCTGAGAACTTCAGTGGTTTGTTCATGATTACACAATTATTACTTGGCAGAGATAGTATTTGAATCCATGTCATCTGACATCAAGTTCAATATTTTTTACACCAAATCATGCTAACAAAAAAGCATAGTCCTGAACCTTTAAAGGCTCACAAATTGAGATCCTGATATATGCATGTGTGAACAGACAAATATAACAGAGGACGGATGTACACACATATGCCATACATTGTAGATATTAATGGATGAGTGAATAATATGTGTATTTTCATCTTAAACCTAGTATTCCAACAGTCACCAAATTTATGCTGCCATCTTGTGGTGAGCTCCTCCAAGTTTTTCAACAAAGCCAATCTTCGATTTTTTCCACTTGATTAAATATATATTATGTTTAGATACATCGGATACTAGTTCAAAGAACAAATGTTCTCATTTCTACAAGATTTGGAAAATTACAAATCAGGAAGAAATTTGATAAGCTACCACAAATATAGCAATTAAGGCGGGGAAAGCCTTTCAATTTGTTAAAGGGATTCAATTATCTCTCAAAAGATGCTTTTATTTTTTAAACAACATGAAAAGTTGAGAAAATGACGTCAAGACAGCATGTCCTGTCAACGATCATGTTGAATTTCATGTTGGAATTTTTTGATAAAGTCAAGATGGTTTTTCTAGTTCTACTTGCCTTTGAGCTCAGCAAGCACCCATACTCCTTGACAAGCTCACAGACTTAATATGGGAAGGATCTTAGAAGTCATCTAATCCAACCCCTCATTTTACAGATGAGGAAACTGAGTCCTAGAGAGGTCATAGGTCAGCTTTGTGGCCTTTTAGTTCATCCCATTCATTTTACAGTTGAGGTTAAGTGACTTTTTCCCAAGACCATACAAGTAGTGAGGGAGAGAAGCAGACTTTGAAACTTGGTCCTTGGAGTCCAAAGTCAGCCAGCTCACCAATACACCACAAGCTCTTTCTATTATTTTAATTAAGAAGATTAAGAAGCTAGCTGTACCTCCGGAGGTCCTCACGGAAAGCCCAGAGGAAGGATTATCTCTCTTAATGAGCTCTCAATGGCTCCTGGAAAACTTCACAAAACATGATCTTGTTTAACTCTGTAGCCATGGGGAGGTGACCAAGACAGCAACTGACGATTTGCTTTAGCCCCTCAAGCCTCAAGTGGTCCGGCTTCCCAAAGGCAGTCAAGTAGTGCTGTGGATGGAGCTGGGCTTCAAGGAAGGAAAGCTCCAATTCCAAACGTACCTCAGAAACTTACTAGCTGTGTGACCCTGGCCAATTCATTTAACCACTGTCTGCCTCAGTTTCCTCAACTGTAAAATGGGGGTGAGAATAGTGCTTACCTCCCAGGATTGTTATTAGGATCAAATGAGATAATATTTGTAAAGTATTTTGCAAACTTTAAAATGCTGTATTGTTTGGGGGATCTTTCTCTAATCACTTAATACTATTTAAGTACCAAAGCAGCACATGGGCTAGACATTTGTTATGTCTTGCTGTATATGCATAATTGGACTACCACCATTTCTAGCTAAATATTTCTTTGATTTCTTTTAAATGAGGAGTTTTGTGTTATTTACAATTGATAACATTTAATATCATTTTCAGACTTTTAACAAGGGTCAAAGCCTGAACTAATCAGACTACTTTGTTTTGTTCTAAAAATGCTCTTTCCTGTGTCAGCAGTTTCAAAGACCTGTTTATGACAGGATGCCTACAACCAGAATGGTGGGATTTTTTTTCTTATCTTGATATGCAAAGATAGAGGAAAACAGACATCCTAGGATCTTAATTTTCAACTGACTCTACCTCGTTAATTGTCTTGTCTCACTGGATTTACAACTTGTACAACTAAGAAAATTCCTTTCTCGTGATAAAGTGTATTTAAGCCTGGTCATTCTTCTATGAGGCAGTCAAAGGTTTCCTTCTGACTCCATGATCATGTAACTGCTAGCTTTACAGGAATGAATAATATAAATATATGTATATTTGTCTGCCTCTTTTAAACAAATTTTCAGAATGTAAAACTTTAAAAAAAATTTTTTTAAAAGAATGAAAATGGTCTATGACAGCATTTTACAATGTCAAACAACCAGTATATAAATGTAGTCCAATTATGCATTTACAGCAAGAAATAACAAACGGCTAGCCCATGGTATTAAATAGTACCAAGTGATCTAGAGAAAGATCCCCAGAACACAAGATGTGCCCCCTATGGAGGATTCACGGCAGTCTATGGTCGAGTTATATAAGATAAGAAAGTATGATTGGCTGGTTGTAATCTGCCCTGTTGGAGGGACTACTCCCATTAAGGAGATTAATAATAGTGATTAATACAATATTTATATAGAGCCTTAAGGTCTACAAAGTGCTCTCATACATGAGACTTTTGATCCTTACAACAAACCTGGGAGGGAAGTACTATTATCCTCGTCTCCATTTTATAGAATCCGTGGTTAAGTGACTTGCCCAGGGTCTCATAGATAGTCAGTATCTGAGGCTGGATTTTAACCCGGAGATTACCTGACTCCATGTCAAGCACTTTTTAGACTGTTCCATGTAGCTGCCACAGAAGTATTGAAGTATAATTTTAAGATTATTAACCCCTTACTTAAAAAAAAACCCATTCAGATAAATACAATAATACAGAAAAACTTAAATTCCAGGTTGTCTAAAATATTTTTAAGTCCTTCACCAACATTTTTGTGGAGATTGGGTACTACGCATATGGGACTAGCGCCACATTTGACAGATTTGGGAGCTATGTTGGTCATTATTGTACTATTTGTCTTTTTGTTTCACTTCATATGTACACTGAGTTCTCTCTTGGTGACACTTGAATTTTCCCTCTAAATTAGTCTATGGTTTTAGATGTTGTTCTTTTTTTTTTTT
Source organism: Potorous gilbertii (assembly GCA_028658325.1). Lineage (NCBI taxonomy): Eukaryota > Metazoa > Chordata > Mammalia > Diprotodontia > Potoroidae > Potorous > Potorous gilbertii. The sequence continues at coordinate 130,803,423 of CM053770.1, forward strand.
TATCAAATTTACTTATTTGTTTTCAATTTTCAACATTCACTTCCATAAGTTTTCAGTTTCTCCCCATCCTTCCCCAAGATGCCATGCAGTCTTATATGGGCTCTATACATACATTCTTCCTAAACACATTTTCATGTTAGTCATGTTACATAGAAGAATGGGAGAAACCATGAGTAAAACTAAACAAAACCAAACATAAAAGAGAAGATAGTTTGCTTCCCTCTGTATTCTAGCTCCATAATTCTTTCTCTGGATGTGGATGGCATTTTGCCTCAAGAGTCCTTTGGGAATGTTTTAGGTCCTTGACTTGCTGTGAAGGGCTAAATGTATCCCAAAAAAGTCCTCACACACTGTGGCTGTTACTGTGTATAATGTTCTCCTGGTTCTACTCACTTCACTCAGCATCAGTTCAAATAAATCTATCCAGGTATTTCAGAAGTCTACATGTTCTTCATTTCTTATAGCACAGTAGTATTCCATTATATTCATATACTACAACTTGTTAACCATTCCCCAATCGATGGGCATCCCCTCAATTTCCAGGTGCTGGCCACCACAAAGAGTGCTGCTATAAATATTTTTGAACATGTGGGACCCTTTCCCATTTTTATGATCTCTTGGGGATAAAGTTCTAGAAGCAATATTGCTGGGTCAAAGGGTATGCACATTTTTGTAGCCCTTTGGCATAGTTCCAAATTGTTCTCCAGAATAGTTGGATCAGCTCACAGTTCCACCAACAATGAATTAGTGTTCCAACTTTCCCACATCTTCTCCAATATTTATCATTTTCCTATTTTGTCATGTTAGCCAATCTGATAGGTATAATATGGTACCTCAGAGTTGTTTTGATTTGCATCTCTTTAATCAATAGTAAACATTCTTGCTATAGTTTATGCTGTGGTTAATAATTTTTGTTGTTCTTACATTGACCAGTCAGGGAAAGTTGTAATAGGTCTCCTATTAATGAAAAAGGGGAAACTGAGAAAATCAAAATATTCAGATTCCATTTTGTAATTGATTCTATCCAATATCACCCTAATGTGTTACAAAACTGTCCAAGCTTTGTTTCTTTGTCTCTGAACTTAGTTCAGAAATTCAGCTAGCTTGTCATAAGTCTAACCCTCCATTTCTCCCACTAATCACCTCCATAGGGGTAGGATGGGGGGAAAATGGTAACACTGGGAATTCTCTTACTACTCATGTTGTTTTCCTACTTGTGTTTATATTGCTGTTGTGAGTTGTGCCTCCAGTATTAAGCCCTTCTCCTTCCTCCTTGCTAATGAAACCACTGGTTCATTATACTGTGCATGGAATCTTGTGGAAGATATCATTGGAAAGAATGTATGAATAGGTCCTGAGGAGTGAATGTGCAGTGATAGCCAGAGTGCAAGAGAATGCAAACTACCCTCAGCAAATGTAAACCACAAAAGAAGCAACAACTATCCTATCATGTGGCTTTGGGCCCACACTCCGCCATCTTTGGTCTGCTTCTATATAATACCTGGCCTTACCTGGATCCCTATGACTTTGTCCTGCTGCTGCCCAGGACTGGCCTCTTGTGAGTAAACTCCCCCATTGAACTCTAATAATTCCCATTAATAACCAAGCTGGCATGGGCCCCTCTTTCTTCAATATCCCAGTATTCTCTTGGAAAGTATGCCACCCTACAATTGGCATAATCAGGGCAGAACAGATTCTGCCCACTTACACTACCCTCTATTAGAACCATTCCCTACCAATCATTCTTCTCTCCTGTTCCTTGCTATGTGTTTTATGTACTCTAGTTCTTTTCAGAATAAATTCATATCCCTTCACTAATGGATAATGTGGTCCTAGTTCTTTCATTTTTCCCTTTCAGTACTTTTCCCATCACTGTGTGTGCCTTCGGGTGGAGGGTTGGGGGGATTGCAGGGAAAGGTATGCCTCTCCACAGGGTACAGATGAGTTAGTTCTGTCTGCCTTCTCTTCCAGCCTTTTCCTAGGCATCAGCTACAGTGTTCAGCTGAAATGTTATCTCCAGAGACACCTTCAACTAGTCTTCCAGCTATTTAACCTTTCCTAAGAGAGAGGACTCCGGTTCTTCATCAGCCTGCTTAGCCAATAGCTGCAAAGCCATGTATTCTTCATCTAGGCTCCTCTCGGTCATTGACTGTGACTAATTCCCCTCAGTCAGGCAGTAGAGATTCTGCCTCCAGTGAGATCAGTTCGGACTATTTACCTCTGTTTAGAAGCTTTCTGTTAACTTCTAAACTCTTCTCAGCTCTGCCTGACCCTTCTTTATGCTTCTCTGCTTTGAATTGACTGGACCTCTATTGCTCCCCCAGTCACCCAACTTAAGATCAGAAATCCATTTTAGGATTTATCATACCCCTTGGCTTAGGTAAATATCCTAAGGAATCATCTCATCCAAAGAAAAAGAAAATTAAAAGACACTGTGGTAAGGAAACAGATTTAGTTTTGCCCCTAGAATCCCCTGCGTTCTTTACAGAAGAGCAATGTTTAAGCTGGCTAGAAAAATTTAAAAGAGTGCTCTTTTCAGAAAGCAACTTCCAGGCTAAGTCCAGGATTCAGAGAAAGGTTGTTGACCTTTCTCCCACTGTCCTCAGCAACATATCATAGCCTGCCTGGTCTCGTTCTCTGAACTCTGTACCTTTCTGTATTTGTTATTAGCTCATATTGTTATTTCTTCAGAGTGATTCACTCTGATTAGATTTATTTAACCCAATAAGCATTTTTAAGTCACCACTTTGTACAAGGTATGATAACAATGCTGAGAATGTAAAGACTGGAAAGATGACACGATCATGCAGGGATGGTTTCATTCCTTATACTTGTAACACTAGTGCCTATCCTAGTGCTTTGACACATAGTAGGCACTTATCATGTTCTTCTTTATTGACTGACAGTGGGATAGAACACAAAGGTATTTAAATATAATACAAGGTAGGGTGTGGGCACAGGACATATATGTACAGAATGTTCAGGAAAAATTGGAGGAGGGATCAACGAAGGCTTCACAGAATGGATGATACCTGAACTGAGTTCTAAAGAACAATGATTCTGAGACCAAGATGAGGAAGGAGTCCAGTACAGTCATAGGGGACAACCCATGTGAGCACACAGAAGAGGAGACTGTATGTCAGCTTGTAGCGAGTTTGGCTGGAAAATAAAATACAGGAAAGGAGAAATAAAGAGAAAAAGGAGAACTTTGAAATAAGGCCAGTTGTCAAAAATTTTTAATTGTAGACTAAGGAATTTATATTTCATTTTAGAAGTTATCAGGATTTTTCTAAACAGGAGAATGACTTGATCTACCTGTTTCTGCCTTAAGAAGCACATGCTAGTTCTTTTCTTGGGGCAAAGAATTGGAAATTCAGGGGATGCCCATCAACTGGGGAATGGCTAAACAAACTGTGGTATGTGATGGTGATGGAATATTATTGTGCAACAAGAAATGATGAGCAGGATGTTCATCAGGTTCAGGTTCAGAAATACCTAGAAAGACTTACAGAAGCTGATGCAAAGTAATGTGTACTGTGTAAAAAGTAACAACAATATTATAAGATGATCAACTATGAATGACTTTACTGTTCTCAGCAATACAATGAGCCAAGACAACTCAGAAGGACTTAGGATGAAAAATGCTATCCATCCTTACAAAAAGAACTGATGGTGTCTGAATACAGAATGATACATTTTTACTTTCTTTTTCTTGGATTTTTTAAGCTATGTTTTCTTTCACTATTATGGAAATGTTTTGCATAACTACATGTGTATAAACTATATCAAATTGCCAGCCTTCTCAGTGGTGAGGTGGGGTAAGAAGGAAGGAAGGAAAAGAATTTAGAATTCAAAGTTTTAAAAACGAGTGTTAAAAATTATTTTTACATGTAAGAGGAAAAATAAAATAAAATCCAAAAAAAAAGATTATGCTGACAGCATTAGAAAGATGGAGGCTATTACAATAGTTCAGGTGACAATGGCCAGAACATCAGATACAGTGTGACACAGTTGAAAGCATTTGGGCTTTGGAGCAAGAGGACCAGGGTCATACAGTACCTAGGTCCTCTCTAGTTCTAAATCTATGTCTTATGAGTTAAAGCTGTGGCCATGTGAGTCAAGAGAAGGATGTGGGTGCTAGAGATAGGGTGGAAGTAGAATGGATAGGACTCTACAGAACCAGAACGTTAGTTTTAGAAGGAGCCTCTAAGACTATCTAGTCCTGCCTGTACTTGACCAAGAATCCCCACTGCAACAGTGACAAGTGATCAATCAGCCTTATCCTAAAGATATAGTGGTGGGAGAGGCAGCAATGATGGTTCCTCTAGAAATGGCCTCAGACACTTACTAGCTGTGTGATCCTGGGTAAGTCATTTAACTCTGTTTTCCTCAATTTTTTCATATGTAACATAATCTGAAAAAGGAAATGGTAAACTGTTCCAGTATCTTTGCCAAAAAGACCCCAGATAGGGTCATGAAGAGTCAGACATGACTGAAACAACTGAATAACAACAAACACCTTTTGCAATATTCACCACTGATGATGTGATCATAGCTCTTTCAATGTCTCATTTAGTCACTTCCACCATGTGTCATGGGAAGAGAATAATAGGGTGGGATGGAGTCTCTTTTTCTGAAGGGAAGAGGCAGTAGCTCTTTCAGTCAGTTCAGTCAACGTGTTCTTTCAGGATTCTTCTGAGCATCAGCTCTGGTCTTCAGATTAGATGCTATCTCCAGAGCCACCTTCAACCAGCCCTCCATCTACTGAAGCAATAGATTTTTTAAAAAATGAAATAAAAAAGAAAGCTAGTAGACCCCAGTGAAGTGGTTGTTTACTAGGATGCTCCATGTCAACATTATTTGCTTGTGGAAAATAAAGGGGAGTGACAGGAAAACAGAGAGGGGGTGCAGGGGGGGCTTGGGGGAAGAGGGAGGCACTGACCACAGTGCACCACCAATAACCTTGTCTTATATGATCATTAACTTTGCTGGAAGGCGCAGCTGGCAACTCACTCTGAGGTTTGTCATTAGAATTGTGCACTGAGCCACACAGATACTGCAGGAGTATTTAAAGGATTGTTTGGTTTTCTGGGAATGCTCTGGCTATCTTTCTGTGTGGCAACAAAATGAAATTTCAGCTGCTCTTTTTTCTACTGCCTTTTTTCATGACTGGTATATTTCTTATCAATGGACAAAGACCAGGTAACTTGGCATTGCAGAGAAAACTGCATAGACACAGTTGTCTCCAGAGGAGATGCAAGCCCCTCCATTCCCAGGTGCCCTTCCCCTGAGGTAAAAACCATTTCTAGACAACCTGCACTGCCAGGAAATGAGGAAGAAAGAATGAAGCAAAGAGTCCTTCTCAAGAAAACCTAATTATTACAACATTGTGATCTACGTAGGAGTCATCCTACTAAAAGAATTATCTGAAATCACCCTAGGACAATTATTTGTGAGCATTAAGGGGGTCTATAGTATCCGGATTCACTTCTGGAGTAAATAACAGGGATTCAAAATACTACTCTCTCTGATCTGCCTGTCATACCAAGCCAGCCAATTTATGTTTCTGCACATCAGGATATTTATAGATTTAAAAGAAAAAAAACTTTACATAAAATATAGTGATATTATTAGAGAGGAAAATCCTAGATTTCTGTGTGAATTTATACATCTTTGACATAAAGACAACCAAACCAAACAAGCTATAAGAATTTTAAACTATTGTTTCTAACTCCAGGAATACTAACTATAGTTTTGAAGTTTAAAAGTTACTTAAGCTATGTTTGTTTGATCAGAGAGAAAAAACTCTAGTATAGACCTTTCAGCTGTATTTTACAGTCAAATTTTACCAACTTGACTGTAGAAATAAAATAGAAAACAATGAATCCAGTGGTTGCATCCAGATAAGACTTAAAAATAGGAAACTATTTAATAGTTGCCATTCTAAACTAATGAATGTTAATGTTTAAGTCAATGTTGGTCACTTAAAATTTTGGAATGCATATTATAATATACAAATGGAAAGTATAAAATCCTTCTCTGACAGACTATTTTAAAGGTGAAAGCTGTCCATTTCTGTAATGTCTTAGCATCAAGACATTTTGAGAAATAAAGATCTAAATTTCTGAAGCAAAAAAAATAAAATAAAATAAAATGAAAATGAAATAAAAGCACTGGAGGAAAGAACTAAAAGGATAATATATAGCTTAGAAGTAAACCTTACCCAAGAAATGAGACTCCCTAAAAATTATAATGGGTCAAATAGAAATCAATGACTTCACAAACAACAAGAAATATCAAAATTAAAATTAAAAAAATACAAAATCAAAAGACTGAGAAAAATAGAATAAAGTGTAACCTGAGATAAAATAGAACTCACTTGGGAAAAATATGTTAACGAGGGTTAGAAGAGGACTCTCTGAAAACTATGATCTTAAAAAAAATCCTGGACTACAATTCAAGAAATCACAATTAAAATCTGCTGAGATCAATTAACACCATAGAACAAAGTAAAGCTAAAAAGAGTCCACCAATCACCTCCTAAGAGGAATGCCTAAAAAAAGTCCAAGGAATATCACAGCCAGGGGACAGATGTGGAAGTTGTTTTAGAGGCAGAATCAACAAGTTGATTGGATGTTAAGGGTAAGTGAGAGTGAAAAACCAAGGTTGACTGTTAGATTTCAAACTTGGATAATTTGAATAATGATGGTTCTCTGACATAGGGAAGTTGGGAGAAAAAGTGAATTTATGAATTTTCTTGTGAACATGTTGAATTTAAGATGCCTATGGGACATAGAGGTAGAAATAGCTAGCAAGTATTTGGAGATGTAGTTTGGATTAGAACTCAGGAGAGAAACTAGTGATAGATGAGAGAGAGAAAGAGAGACAGACAAACAGATAGATAGACAGATAGATATAGTATTATCTGCATACAACTGATAGTTTTGTCTGTGGAAACTAATGAAATCATGAAGAGAAGTCAACTTCCTTCCTAAAATGTGGCATCTAAGAACTGAATCTGAGCTATAAATGTGGTGTGACAAAAACAGCACAATACCAATGTGTCAGGGTAGTATTAACTTTTTAAGCTATCATGTTGACTCATACTGACTTTGCTGTCCACTAAAAGTGCCAGATTTTTTTCATATAAATTATACTCGAATCACATGTCCCCCAACTCATATTGGTAAAGCCAAATTTGAAGTCGTTGGAGCTGAGGGCAAATCCTACCCTTATTGTTTCTTATTTGTGTGACCTTGAGGGGGTTGGCTCAGATGACCTCTGAGGTTCTTTCTAGTCCTAAATTTGTGATCATAGCCCCTCTGATTTGGAAGATAGTCCTTTAAAAGTTGCTATGGCTGAACCTGAAGCTAGCCTGGTTATGAGTCAACCTGAATTGAGCCAGGCTCTGGCCTTTCAACAACAGATGCACAACCATAGCCAGATTCCACCTTTTCAACTTGACGGGACCTGCCAGAGAATACATTCCTTTGGCATTGACTTTAAGAATGCAGGTTCACGTCAAGATAAAATACCAGAGAAAGACTTATTAGACAATGTGCCACTTAGTAATATAAATTTATTCATTATTTATTAGAAATTATAACAATAATTGCTGAACATTTATATAGTACTTACTACCTGCCAGACAACATGTTAAATATTATATAATCTGAGGAAGAGGTGACTTGCCCAGAGTCACACAGCTACTAAGTATCTAAGGCAGGATCTGAATTCAAGTCTTCTTGATTAAAGGCCAAGCACTCTCTCCACTGCGCCACCCAGCTGTCCCTAGCCTTGTCTGAAGAGCATAGAATAAATAGAAATAGACTGACGCATAAGATATCCTTATCCTTTCTTATCTGATGTCTTTATTTATGTCTAGATTTAACCCTTGTGCCTACCAATATCTTTATGAATTCTATCATTCAATGTATTATCTGAAATCTCAAACATACCGTGTGGAAAAGTAAATAGAACCATGTACCCTAGTCAGGAAGACTAGGTTTATATCCCACTTCAATAACCTACACATGCATTGACCTCTAAGCTACTGAGGAGAGATAGGTTCTTTTCTTTCTTTGATCTAGCCAACATATGGATATTTTGTTTCTCTCTATCTATCTATACACACACAAATATATATATATATATATATATATATATATATATATATATATATACATATATATATGTATACACACACACACACACACACACACACAAACCAAGACTAACCCACAGAAAAAAAGGTAAATAACAATACAAGGCAGATGTTAAGCAGGCTAGTATTCCCCTGGCCACCACTCCACCATCTAAAACCTGGTGCAGCCAAGTGCTACGGGAATTCAGGGAATGGAGAGAGAGAGAGAGACAGAGAAAGAGACACAAAGAAACACAGAGATAGAGAGACACAGACAGAGACAGAGAGACAGACAAAAGACACATAGAAGATAGAGAAAGAAGAGAATTTGTATATACAGCTTGTGTGTGTGTATATATACATATATATATATAACTTTCTATAAACATGATATATTACATAATTTAAGTGTAAATAATTCATACACAAATTTCTATATATAAATCAACAAGTTTGGTTCTTACTAATTAAAGCAAGGATATAGGATAAAAATACTATAACATCTCTGAATAGAAGAAATCAAAGAAACAATATACCATCTATCATTCTAAAAAAGCATTCACCCAACACTTCTTAACACACAAGTGCCAGTAAGTTTGTAAATAGAGAATAGGAAGAGTGTATCGTAAAGGAGATACTAATAAAGATTAGAACCTTGATTTCATTAGTATAGGAAGCTCCCAGAGGAGACAACTCCCTCTCCTAATGCAAATTGGCACCTCTCTGCAATTTGTAATTCAAGGGAGGTGCCTAAAGATTAATGGGCTTGCCCAAGATCACATAGCCGAGATGTGTCAGAGACAAGATGTGAATACAGATCTTCCTGACTCTGAAGATAGCTCTCTATCCACCATGTCTTGTCACATCTTTTTATGTCCATAGTCTAAGTCTATGTAAACATGTATGTGGTACATGTTTACAGGGTACATGTTTAGCTCTATGGAGACAGTTTTCAATATGTAAGACATACTAGCTCTCCACATTAGGTCAGGTTTCAACTAGAATTTAATGAAATTTCTGGTGCTACTCTGGGAAAAGTGGGATCATAAGATATTACAATTAAAAGTGGATTCAGAAGGGGTTGAATGAATTATCCCAAAGAACTAATAGACTGATGTTAACTTGAAAGGGCATCTCTATTGGAATATTGCAGGAATCAGTAAAGTGCTCTGTACATAGTCAGTCTAATGTTTGCTTCCTTGAATAATGTTAAGGAGATATCTGCCTTTCCCTTGAGTGCTGTGGATAGAGTGTAGGGCCTGAAGTCAGGAAGACTCATCTTCCTGAGTTTAAATCCAACTTCAGACACTAAATAGCTATGTGACCCTGAGAAACTCACTTAAGCCTGTTTGCCTCTGTATCTTCAGATATTTCAGAATCTTCACCAAAAAACCCCAGATGGGGTCATGAAGAGTTCCATGTGACTGAACAAGTCCTTCCCTTACTTTACAGTGATATTGCAGAACCTAGCAGAGAGCCTTATTATACTTAGAAGGAACTCAATACCTATTTGGGTTTTTTTTAATTAATCAATTTATTTATTTTTAGTTTTCAACATCACTTCCACAAGATTTTGAGTTCCAAATTTTCTCCCCATCTCTCCCCTCTCCCCCACCTCAAGATGACATACATTCTGATCACCTCTTCCCCCAATATTCCCTCCTTCTATCACCCCCCCTTCTCTTATTTCCTTCCACTTCTATTTTCCTGTAGGGCAAGATAGATTTCTATGTTGCCTATATATCTTATTTCCCAGTTGCATGTAAAAATAACTTTTAACATTTGTTTTCAAAACTTTGAGTCCCAAATTCTCTCCCTTTCTCCCTCCCCATCCACCCTCATTGAGAAGGAAAGCAATTTGATATAGGTTACACATGTGCAGTCACACAAAACACTTCCATAATAGTCATGTTGTGAAAGACTAACTAGATTTCCCTCCATCCTATCCTGCCCCCCTTTTATTCTATTCTCTCCTTTGATCCTGGCCCTCCTCAAAAATGTTTGCTTCTGATTACTCCCTCCCCTCATCTGCCATCCCTTCGATCATCCTTCTTCTCTTATCCCCTTCCCTCCCTACTTTCCTGTAGAGTAAAATAAATTTCCATACTCATTTGAGTGTTTGTGTTATTCCCTCATTAAGCCAAATCCAATGAGAGTAAGGTTCACTCATTCTCTCTCACCTCCCCTTCTTCTTCTCCACTGTAAAAGCTTTGTCTTGCCTCTTTCATATTTGATAATTTACCTCATTCTACCTCTCCTTTTTCCTTCTCCCAGGACATTCCTCTCTCTCATCCATTAATTTATTTTTTAGATATTTTCCCTTCATATTCAACTCACCGTGTCCTCTGTGTGTGTGTGTGTGTGTATATACACACATACATATATACACACACATACACATATGTCTCTTCATGAGAAAGGTCTCATGAGTTACAAATATCATCTTGCCATGTAGGAATGTAAACAGTTCAACTTCAAAAAGTCCCTTATGATTTCTCTTTCCTGTTTACCTTTTCATGCTTCTCTTGAGTCTTGTATTTGAAAGTCAGATTTGCTATTCAGTTCTGGTCTTTTCATCAAGAATGCTTAAATATCCATTTTTCCCCCTGAAGGATTATACTCAATTTTGCTGGGTGGGTGATTCTTGGTTTTAATCCTAACTCCTTTGACCTCTGGAATATCATATTCCAAGCCCTCTGATCCCTTAATGTAGAAGTTGCTAAATCTTGTGTTATCCTGATTGTGTTTCCACAATACTTGAATCATTTTTTTCTGACTGCTTGTAATGTTTTCTCCTTCACCTGGGAACTCTGAAATCTGGCTACAATATCCTAGGAGTTGTCCTTTTGGGATCTCTTTCAGAGGTGTCAGTAGATTCTTTCCATTTCTATTTTACCTCTGGTTCTAGAATATCAGGGCAGTTTTTCTTGATAATCTTGAAAGATGAAGTCTAGGATTTTTTTTGATCATGGCTTAAATTGTCTAACCTGGATCTATTTTCTAGGTCAGTGGTTTTTCCAGTGAGATATTTCACATTGTCTTCTATTTTTTCATTCTTTTAGTTTTGTTTTATAACTTCTTGATTTCTCATAGAGTCATTAGCTTCCATTTGTTCCATTCTAATTTTTAAGGAATTATTTTCTTCAATGAGCTTTTCTGCTTTTTAAGGCATTCTTGTCCTCATTGGCTTTTTGGATCTCTTTTGCCATTTGAGTTAGTCTATTTTTAAGGTGCTATTTTCTTCAGTATTTTTCCTTCTCCACCATCACTACAAGTTCCACCACACCAACACTCCTCCTCACTCCAGGACTGCTACTGAAGACTACAACCCAGATCCAAGCACAGGCAAAGCAAGAGAACACTGCCAGCAAAGAGATCCCAGCAAAATCCCACTCCAATCAGTCACTTGATTCCCCCCCACAGTCTATGGACCTAGAGCTCCAGAAGCAGCCACTGCCACCACTACCGCTATTGTCATCACTGCCACCCTGAGGTTAGGGCTGGACTATGGTCCTCTCTCACTCAAGTCTGACAGAACTTTTCCTAAAGTTATCTTTGGCGTTTATGGGTTGAGAAGTCTGGAAATCACCATAACTGTCTATGATTCATTGAAGGGGGATCTCTAGTGGAATATCGCAGGGATCAGTAAGGTGCTCTGTACACAATAAGTGTAATGTTTGCTTACTGAGGCCTGCTCCAGCTTTGCTGAAGCCTGTTCAATGGTGGTATATTTTGCTCTGGACTATGCTTCTTTCTCAGACTGGTGCAACAGACTTTTCCTGTCAACCTTCCAGGTTGTTTTGTGCTAGAAATTCATTTCACTCTGTTATTTTGTGGGTTCTGCTGCTCTAGAATTTGTTTAGTCATTTTTACAGGTATTTGAAGGGGTTTGGGTAGAATTCCCCTGCTTTTACTCCACAATTTTAGCTCAGTCTCTGTATTTGCTGACAGACAATATACATGGAATATTGCTCTAGATTTAAAGCTAGAAGGATCTTAAAGACCCTCTAGATTTGGGGTGAGGAACCTGCTGCTGCAAAGCCACATGAAGCCTTCTATGTCCCTGGGTGCAGTCTTTTGACCGACTCCAAGTTTTATAGGAAAAAATCCCTTTATTAAGGGTATTTGTTCTGTGAAGTTTGGATTCAGTCAAAGGGCTGCACTTGAGGACCAAGGGGCCACATGTGGCCTTGAGGCCTCAGGCTCCCCACCTATGTTCTAGGCAACTCTCTCATTTTACTAAAATCCAGAGGTTAAATGACTTGCCCAACTAGAATTTCATGGAACCAGGGGATAGTAAGTATTAACAGTCTATACACAGCAGTCAATCAATAACTACCTATTGAATTGAAAATGTCTGATTCTTCTTTCATATGTCTAATGTGAAAATATGTTAAATATGATGGCACATGTATAACCTGTATCACATTGCTTACTGTCTTGGGGAGCAGGTGGTGGAGGGGAGGGAGGAAAAAAATTTGAAACTCAAAATCTTATAAAGTGGATGTTGAAAACTAAAAATAAACAAATAAAAGAAATTGAAATTGAAAAACAAATGAATCAAATTCCTAGTAATCTTTTAGCCTTAGTTGCTTTGTTTCATAGCACAAGGGTAATTTGTGCAGCTGGGTTCACTGAACAAATATGAAATATCAGTAAAAATGATAAAAGTGTAGGGAGGCATTGTCCCAAGAAAAGTAAGTAACAAAAAGTTGTAGGTATTACAAGAAGGTTCCCATTTAGATGCCTTTAAAGGATCTGGAGATAAGGAAGAGTATTTAGCCTGGCATCTAACTAACTGAGCCATTGTTAGGGGTAGCCTGGAAAGTGGGGCTGAGGAAGGCAGAGACAATGAGATGAGTCAGGTGAGAAGTCCAGGGAGCAAAGAGGAAACAGGATGTGGTTGGAGAAAAAACTGACAGTTCAAAGGCAGTGTCTTTAAAATCAGGAATCCAAACAAAAAAAGTCATTGATTTCTGGAGAGTTCAGAGAGCCATGATTTCAACAACAGAAGAAAATCTTGGCAGAGGATTTTGAAGTGGAACAAAGGAGGAAGATTAAAGTGGGGGGAGGGGTTGGATGGGGCAGAGAATATAGGGCTTCTATTTTTCAAAGGTCAATTAATGAGTGTGTGTAGATTTTTGAAACCCTGTGTTTTTCTTTCTTCTGCAGGTATGCTTTATTCAACAGCATTTCTAGGGAAGAAATTAAAGAAGATTAACAATACTCATAAAAGCTGATTTTGCTGAATGTCAGTAGTTTTGGTAAAATGCTAGAGGAGGGAAGATAATGAAGTCAGGGGCTAATTTTAAGTAGGAAAAAGAGACCCATCATGGCGTATTTTTTAATTTTTAATTAACTTTATTTATCTTCAGTGTTCTACAATCACTACCATATAACTTACATTTTTTTCCCCTTCCTCCCCTCTACCTTTCTCTCCCTCCCCAAGATGACATACAATTTTATATAGGTTTTACACATACATTCCTATTAAGTACATTTTCACTATAGTCATGCTGAGTAGAAGAATTAAAATGAATGGGAGAAATCAGATAACAAACCAAAACGTAATCCACACACACAAAAAAAATGATCTGCTACATTCTGTGATTGAATTCCATAGTTCTTTCTCTGAATGTGGAAGGCATTTTGCCTTAAAAGACCATTTGGAATTTTTTTAAGTCTTTGCATTGCAATGAAGTTCCAAGTCTACCAGAAAAAAAACTCTTGCATACTATGGTCGTTGCTGTGCACAAAGTTCTCCTGGTTCTGCTCCTTGCACTCAGCATCAGATCATATAAGTCTTTCCAGGCCTCTCTGAAGTCCTCCTGTTCATCATTTCTTATAGAGCAATAGTATTCCATTACATTCATATACCATAATTTATTCAGCCATTCCCCAGTTGATGACCATCCCCTTGATTTCCAGTTTTTGGCCACCACAAAGAGAGCTGCTATAAATATTTTTGTACATGTGGGATCCTTTCCCATTTTTATGATCTCTTGGGGATATAGTCCTAGAAGCAATATTGCTGGGTCAAGGGGTATGCATATTTTTGTACCCCTTTGGGCATAGTTCCAAATTGCTCTACAGAATGGTTGGATCAGCTCACAGCTCTACCAGCAATGAATTAGTGTTCTAACTCTCCCACATCCTCTCTAACATTTATCATCTTCCTGTTCTGTCATGTTTGCCAATCTGATAGGTGTGATGTGGTGCCTCAGAGTTGTTTTGATTTGCATCTCTCTAATCACTAGTGATTTAGAGCATTTTTTCATATGACTATAGATATCTTTAATTTCTTCCTCTGAAAATTGCCTGTTCATATACTTTGACCATTTATAAATTGGGGAATGACTTGTATTTTTGTACATTTGTCTCAGTTCTCTATATATTCTAGAAATGAGGCCTTTATCACAGGCACTAGGTACAAAAATTCTTTCCCAGTTTTCTGCATCCCTCCAAATCTTGGTTGCATTGAGTTTGGTTGTGCAAAAACTTTTCAGTTTAATGCAATCAAAATTATTCATCTTACTCTTCATAATGCTTTCCATCTCTTTTTTAGTCAAAAATTCTTCCCTTCTACACAAATAGGATAAATACA
>CM053770.1:130818269-130855355 GCA_028658325.1 Potorous gilbertii
CCTAGATCATGTACCCATTTAGACTTTATTCCTGTGTATGGTGTCAGGCATTGATCTATGCCTAGTTTCTGCCACACTGTTATCCAGTTTTCCCAGCAATTTTCGTTGAACGGTGAGTTTTTATCCCAGAAGCTGGGGTCTTTGGACTTATCAAACAGTAGATTGCTATATCTATTGCCTACTGTGTCTTGAGTACCTAACCTATTGCACTGGTCTATCCTTCTGTTTCTTAGTCAATACCAAGTGGTTTTGATAATTGCTACTTTATAATACAATTTGAGATCTGGTAGGGCTAGGCCACTTTCCCTAACATTTCTTTTCATTGTCCCCTTTCCATCATGGCATATTGAAAATTGAACTGGATTTGGAGCCAGAGGTAGTGAGTGGGCTCACATACTACTTGATCTTCCATTCAATATCCTCATGACCTTAGGCAAATCATCTAATTTCTCTGTGCCACAGTTTCCTCTTGTGAACTAGAGGACCTCAGTCATCCCTTCCAATATTAAAATGTTCTTGTTGATTATCATGAAGATGATAATGTTCAGTCATGTTCAACTTTTTGAACCCTTTTGGGGTTTTCTTGTGTTGACCTGAAAGTCTTGTGAAAAAAGGCAAACAGGCTAAATGCGTATTGTTTATTCCCTTCAAGCTACTGGTTACATGATCATGGAGCCAGAAAAACTTCTGACTGACTAATACAAGAATGACTAGGCTTAAATCTGTTTTAGGACAAACCAAGATTGTCTGTGTCCTTCAGATTTATGGTCTCCATATGTGTTTAACTCTACCATGAAAAAGGAAATTCTTAATTGGATAGGTTGTAAATATAATAAGATAACAGAGTTGACAAAGTTTCCATTGAAATTACAACCCAGGATATCTGTGTTTTCTTTACCATTAGCATGCCATAACATAGTATATGCCCACAAAATATTAAGATATGAAGAAAGTCCCATTATTCAAGATAGTGTCTTGGGTTAAGGGTCTCATAAAGTATGCTGTCAGCCCCATCTGGCTTTGTTGACATAGGAAGAGGTATTCTCTCAGTTTACTTCAGAAAACAAAGAGACTCTTAGGTCCAGGCTCTTCTTCTGATTGATTAATCCAAGGTCTGGCCCTTATTAAAGTCCAAAACATATTAAATATTATCAATTGGCAGAGATACTAGAGTGGTTTGCCACTTGCTTCTCCAGCTCATTTTACAGTTGAGGAAACTGAGACAAATGGGGTTAAGTTACTTGCTGAGGGACACACAGCTAGTAAGTGTCTGAGGCAGGATTTGAACTCAAGTCCTCCTGACTCCAGGCTCAGCATTCTATCATAGTTGTGTCACTATGATTAAAACAAAGTTGAGGAAATCATGGTCTCTAGGCTTCAATTTTTCTTCCCCATACTCCTTAACTCCTAAGCCCATAAATAATAGATGTGTTAGTGTAATTCACTAGTGTGATAAGAATAGGAAAAAATAAAGAAAAAGATAATAGACCAAAATGTAACTGAATAATAAGTTACAAACCATAGTGAAGGAAGAGCTAGTTTTTAAAAGGTTGAGGAAAGAGAGGTGAAAAGAATAAGAAAGATGAGAAGAAATTAGGGAGTTACTCATGTAAAGGAGTGGTCATAACAGACCTAGTCAGAGAAATAGCTAATTAAAGATATCCTCCATTCCTACAACACTTTCCGCCCCAAGTCATTCATTGCTATTTTAATAAAATGGCTTTGTTATGAACTATGCATGTTACCTGACTGATTGGCAAATAAATACATCAATTAGGACTCCAGAGCTATGGTTTGGAAAGTATTCTGACCTACTGGAATCCTATGTTCTTTATAAACACAAATAACAGCACAATAAAAATAATAGCAACAAAATATGAAAAAAATGCAAAAAGGAAAAAGATTAGTAGGAAAATGGAAATAAATAGGATATTCTTATTATTTATTTGTTAATATGTAATATGTCATCTTATTAATGTTTCTCTAAGTGTGTGTCCACCATTCCTCACAAAAGGTGAGAAAGTCTGACCTAGATTTATGGCTGACTATGATGTTTTGATTATTTCTACTTTTGTCTTATCATTTAGTAAATGTTTTATGTTTGGGGGTTAATATTGGAGATTTCTGGATCATGTAACCAACAATATTGTGAACTAGACACTTTTTCTGATCCTTTGTTCAAAACTCCACAAAATAGTAATTAAGCACAAAACATAAAGTCATTTCAGCTGTCTCCATAGTCAAGGAAATTAAAAAGAAACAACTTGATGATCTAAGAGCAGAAAAGACTAATTCCTAACCCTTAACATACTAGACTGGGAAAGGAGTAGGGGCAATAATCTATACTTCATCAGACCTCAAGCAGAGAACCAAGAAACAGAGGAAATTGGGGCAGGGAATGTGTGTGTTTGGCTGTACAGCACTCTATTAAGCTTGAGGGTAAGGGCCCAGCATCCACCTAGGTGTAGTTCTGTCCACTCAGAAGTCACTTGGGGCAAGGACTGATGCAGGTGAAATGAAAATTGCCTAGTATGTGAAGAGGGTAATATTGTCTTGAGGTCTATATTTCACCCAGAATTACAGTCTCCTCAAAAGCTGTATTGTCAAATTACTTCTTTGAAGTATCCAGTTCCAGTAATCAATATAACCCCTTTTGAGTCTACCTGCTAAAACAAAACCAGGAACCATATGAACACAATTACAAAACACTTTTCACACAAATAAAGTCAGCTCTAAATAATTGGAAAAATATCAGTTGCTCATAGGTAGATCAAGCTAATATAATAGAAATGACAATTCTTCCTAAATTAACTTACTTATGCACTGCCATATCAATCAAACTACCGAAAAATTATTTTATAGAGTTAGAAAAAATAATAACAAAATTCTTCTGGAAGACCAAAAGGTCTAGAATATCAAGAGAATTAATGAAAAGAAATGCAAGGGAAGGTGGCCTATCCATACCAGATCTAAAATTGTATTATAAAGCAGCAATCATCAAAATTACTTGGTACTGGCTAAGAAATAGTGGTTGATCAGTGGAATAGTTTAGTTACACAAGGCACAATAGACAATGACTATAGTAATCTATTGTTTGATAAACCCAGAGTCAAGTGTCTGGGATAAGAACTCACTATTTGACAAAAATTACCAGAAAAACTAAAAAATAGTATAGTAGAAACTAGGTATAGACCAATGTCTTACACTGTATATCAAGATAAGTTCAAAATTCGTACATGATTTAGATATAAAGGGTGATACTATAAGCAAATTAGGAGAGCAGGGAATAGTTTACCGGTCAAATCTATGGAGAAGAAAAGAGTTTATGATCAAAAAAGAGATAGAAAACATTATGAAATGCAAAATGGATAACTTGGATTACATTAAATTAAAAAGTTTTTGCACAAACAAAACCAATGCAACCAAGATTAGAAGGGAAGCAGAAAGCTGAGAAACAAATTTTACTCTGATAAAGGCCTCATTTCTAAAATATAGAGAGAACTGAGTCAAATTTATAAGAATACAAGTCATTCTCCAATTGATAAATGATCAAGGGATATGAACAGAGGTTTCAGATAAAGAAAATAAAGATAACTATAGTCATATAAAAAAATGCTCTAAGTCACTATTGATTAGAGAAATACAAATTAAAACAACTTTGAGGTACCACATCACACCTATCAGATTGGCTAATATGATAAAACAGGAAAATGAATGTTAGAGAAGTTGTGAGAAAATTGGAACATTAATGCATTGTTGGAGGAGTTATGAACTGATTCAACCATGCTGGAGAGCAGTATGGAACTATGCCCAAAGGCTATAAAACTGTGCATACCCTTTGATCCAGTAATACCACTAGGTCTGTATCCCAAAGAGATCATTTTAAAAGGGAAAAGGAGCCACATGTACAAAAACATTTATAGCAGCTATTTGTGTGGTGGAAAAGAATTGAAAATTGAAGGGATGCCCATCAATTGGGGAATTGCTGAGCAAGCTGTGGTATATGAATTGAATGGAATACTATTGTTCCATAAGAAATGATGAGCAGATGAATTTCAGAAAAACCTGGAAAGACTTACATGAACTGATGCTCGTGAAGTGAACAGAACCAGGAGAATACTGTACATAGTAACAGTCACATTGTACAAGGACCAACTTGGGTAGACTTAGCTCTTCTCAACAATACAATGATCTAAGACAATTCCAAAAGATTCATGATGGAAAATGCTATCCACATCCAGAGAAAGAACAATGGAGTCTGAATGAAGACTGAAACACACAATTTTCTCTTCCATTTTTTGTTGTCTTTTTCTTTCTTGTGGCTTTTCCCTTTCGTTCTGATCCTTCTTTCACAATATGAGTAATGTGGAAATATGTTTAATATAATTGTACATGTATAGCCTATATCAAATTTGATGCCATCTTGGAGAGGGGGGAAGGAAAGGGGGACAATTTCAAACTCAAAATCTTATAAAAGTAAATGTTGAAAATTAGAAATTATTAATTAATTAATTTAATTTTTAAAAAACTATATAGCCTATATCCTTGGCTCTACTTTTCCTTTTCTAGAACTCTCCACAAAATTGGTTTGAATCAAGGCATTATTTCAGGTTTTTGTTTTTGTTTGCTTCTAGGTTACTTCTTGGTGTGGTCTTTACTGTTGGGTCAGTTCTGAAAGCAACATCTGGGCTGGTTCTGGTGCAACTTTTTTGGGGTATTGTGTTATCCTAGGCTTTCAATCTTTCATTATTTCTAAAGTGTTCTGATATAGGGCAAATTCTGATCTCTTCCCTTCTAGTCTAAATTCTACAAGTTATTGACTGGATTTAGGTAGGGCTTGTCCCATTTGGAGTTCCGTAGACTGCCACTGGGCTCAGCCACCATTGGCTGGAGAAAAGCTCTGCTGCTTCAGAATGATAGAATTGAAGGCTCCCCTGGTCTGAGATTCTTATCCAGGTTATTTCCTTGCAGGCTTTAGACTTGCCTAAAAGTTAGGAAATGAGATCCTGCTTCGCTCCTGAAGGCAGAGCAAATCTGCTGCTTTTTCTTTCTAAATTTACTCTTTGTTCAATACTAGAATACTAGAAATTTTGACTGTTTATTACCCTGGAATGCCACTCTTAGAAGTAGGACACCTCCTCAGCCTGCCCCAGATCTGTGACCAGGAATAGGGTAGTGAGTGACAGAGATGACAGTTGGCCCCTGATCCTGCACCCTGCACAAGGTCGACCCTCTATGATAGATATGAGATCCTTTCTTGCCCTGGAACACAGCCTTTCCCTGTGCTCTGCATGGTTATTCCCTGTTAGACGCCACACTCAGTATCCACAGACCTCTCTGCCTGTTTCACTATTCTGACCAGGGCTGAAAAAATGACTCACTGTGATTTTTTTTTTTAATTTCCCCATCAGTAAATTTGTGTGAAAAAGCTGAACTATACTTTTTCTTTTTACTCCTCCATCTTGACTCCATCTCAAATGGTTTATATTCATTTTTTAAAAATTTATCTAATTTTTAATTAATGAAATAAAATAGGCAGTTCTATAACATAGTAAAAAAAAATGATTGCACATGAAACTGAAAATCTACTTTGTACAATTTGCAATTCCTCTTAAATATACAACAAAGTTATCTTGTAAATTTTTCCGTTTCTTCCCATCCCCCCACTCTAGAGATGACATTAGACACAAATACACACATACACATATATACCTATCTACATATACCTATATATATATATGTATGCATATATATGTAAACTTATTGTATACATACGTCTTTTTATTAGCTTTCTCAGGATGCAGATAATGTCTTTCTTCATATGTCCTTTGTAGTTAATTTGAGTATTTATAATAATCAATAACTTATTAGCTCAAAGTTGTTCCTAAAACAATATTGGTTTCACTGTATACAATGCTCTCTTGGTTTTGTTCATTTCAGTATTCATCATTTTGGGTAAGTCTTTCCATATTTTCCTAAGATTATTGAGCTCATGATTTCTTATAGTACAATAGTATTCCATCATATATTCCACATGCCACATATACACCACAACTTCTTTGGCCATTCCTCAATTGATGGACATCCTGCAATTTCCAGTTTCTGAATCTGTTTTTTAAAATGAGCACTTAGCCACAACCTGTGATGTCATAGAAGTAATCAAGTTATGATGTCTTCTTCTCCTTATTTACTTTGTAAGTCTACTCATTCATTGAAAATTGAATTAGTTCATTTGTCTATTTGATAATTTTTTCAAATCATTCAGATTTATGATAGTTATTTTTTAAAGTTGATATTTTTTGTTTATTTTATTGGAGACAATGGTAAAACTGAACTGACAATTAGGAGAAATGGGTATAAAGTTTTCCTCAGATATTGATTGCATGATCCCTACATGATCACAGATAAGCAGTCTAAAATATCTGAGATCTTTGGTTTCTTCATCTGAACAGTTGCTTCTTATGAAGAAAGGAAAAAAGTATGAGGAAAGCAAAGTGTGGTGGGGAGGGCAAAAGAAAAACCTGTAATTAGTCCACTTTTAAAAGTAAGTTTCAGATGACAGTTCGGAAGAAAATATTGTCGGATCCTGGCATGACTTTCCTTACACCATTCCTGGCTTATTACTGCTTGAAAAAGTTTCCATGGATATAAAGTCATTCCCAGACTCATTCTTGCCATTGTTGCTCCTGGGATTTTTACCTCTATGTTCTTATTCCACTAAGTGTCAAAACTCACTTTATTTACCTCAGATTTTAAAGACTAATTTCCAAATCATAGAAAAATGAATTTAGAGGCTATTACTGTTCTCCCTCCTTTGTCTTTTTTGTGTTTTGTGGAGGCATTTAATGAAATTAAAGAGGACTAGCTTACCCCTTTGTTAAGATCAGATGAAAAAAAAGTAAAACCAGCCTGTACTTGCTTAGAGTAATTTGCAAGTAACCTATTTGGCAAAGGACTAAAGGGAACATTTGCCTTTAACTCCAAACAACAGACTAGGTTCTGGGACACTTAATACCTTCACATTTATATAGAGTTTTGAGGATTTACAAAGCATTTTCTTCAAAACCTGTAAAATAAATAGTACAAATATAATTATTCCATTTTTACAGAAAAGAAAATGGTGGTTTAGAGAGGTCAATGACTTGCTTGCCTATATAATCACATAGCTAGTAAACATTTGAACTAGCATTCAAATCTAAGTCTTGTAAACTCCAAATCTAATGGTCTTTTTTCTAGTCCTTTATACAACAAATAGAACTAGTATAAATATTTTTGTTCATATGAGTCCCTCCTTTTTCACTGATCTCTTTTAGGTATAGGTTTACTAGCATATCCCTGGATCAAAGGGTATGCACAGTTTAGTAACTTTTAGGGCATAGTTCTAAATTATTTTCCAAAATGACTGGATCTGAACGTAACTCCACCAACAGTGCACTAAAAGTGCCTGTTTTACCAAAGCCCCTCCAACAGACAGAAAGATAGATATCTTTCTTGCTACCTTTATTTGATGGGTCATTATAAAAAGGCTACTGATTTGTACTGATTAATTGTATATCCTGCCACTTTGTTGAAATTATTGTTTCAATTAGTTTTTAGTTGACTCTCCAGGTTCTCTATGTAAACTATTACATCTTTGCAAAAAGGGATCATTTTAATTCCTTTTTGCCCATGCTTATTCACTTCATTTCTTTCTCTTGTCCAATTTATGCTATAGCTAAGATTTCTATGATTAAATCAAATAACGAACATTCTCACTTTATGTCCCATCTTATTTGAAAAGCTTCTATTTTATCTCTACTATATATCATTTTGGTTCTTGGTTTCAGATAAATGCTTTAACAGTTCTTCTGTAATGTGATATGAATTCCTAAAAGTCATCACACTATGCAAAAATCACATAAAAACCACAGAGCTTGTGGGAAAAATGAGTTAGAGACACTACTCAAAACCTTTATCAGTGTCACAAAGATAGTAGCCTAACGAAAAGAGTAGCATGGTTTTATACTTAAATGTCTAAGAAATACATAAATGTTACAATAAGCAGCAGCTGCTTCTGTGACCTCAGGCTGCTGCACAGTCTTTGCAGGACCTAGGATCTGTTTCTCAGGACCTGGGTAGGCAAAGATGCCTATGAGAAAGTGAGTAGCCCCGCTGCAACTCCAAGATATGGTACTTGGAGGTCTTTACCTTAAAAAAAAAAACAACAGAAATTTACTTGTAGAAGCAGGCACTGAAAGGAGTGAGTTAATATGAAGTGGTAGAGTTTTCTACATTCTTGCTATTTTTATAAATGAAATTACACAAAACAAATGCTAAATTCAAGTTCTGGTCTAATTGTTCCCTAATATATCAACTGCATTAGAATGAATGTTTTCAAAACAAGCATTGTAGCCAAAGTGACTGTATTTACCATATTAATAAAAGGTCCATTTATTCCTATGCTTTTTAGTATTTTTAACAGAAATTTGTTTAGTGTTTTGTCAAGTCTTTCCTGCATCTATTGATATAAAAGTATTGACTTTTATTCTTTTTTATATTAAAATGATCTATCTATATAGTTTTGCTAATAGTAAACCTATATTGCATTCTTAAATTCAACTTGAAGATAGTATGTGTCTATGTCCAAATTTTTATATATCCAACCTAAAGATAGTGTATATGCATGCATGTATGTGTGTATACATATACAATATACACAAACACACTCACATACATACATTTATGTGTATATATGTATACACACATATATATATACACATAAGCTTTTTAGTTGTTTTAACCTCTGCTAATTTAAAACTTATTTTTACAATGGCTAATATGGAAATACGTTTTGCATGACTTCACATGTCTGATTGATATCATGTTGCTTGCTTGTCTCATTGAGTGGGAAAGAGTTGGGAGGGAGAGAACTTGCAACTCAAAATTTTCAAAAAATAAATGTTAAAAAATAATGTGAAAATAAGAAAAATATTTTTGCATTGATATTTACAAAGTATATTGGTCTATCATTCTCTGCTTTGTCTTTCCCTTATGAAAGTTATAAAGACTATATTTTAATCATAGAAACCATTTTGAAGGATCCCTTCCTTTCCTATTTTTGCAAATAGTTTATATAATATTAAAATTAATTTTTCCTTGAATATTTTATAAAATTCATTTGTAACTCCATCCAATCCTGGGTTGTTTTTCCTTAGTGAATTCATTTATGGCTTTCCCATTTTTTTCTGATATTGGGTTATTTAAATAATCTAGTTATTCTGGATATTTCATGTTTTTATACATATTCATCTACTTAGTATATTAGCAGTTTCATGGACATGTAACTGGACAAAAATAATTTCTGATCATCAATCAACAAGTATTTATTAAACGCTTAATATGTTCCAAACATTGTATTGAGCACTGGGGATACAAAGAAAAGAAAAATGCTGTCCCTGCCTTGAAGGAACTCATATACTAATGAGCAAAACTACTTTATATGCAAACAATAGTTCCTTTATTTCATCTTCAGTTGTTGCAAATTCTTTTTAATTTTTTATATAAAGTTTGGTTTTCCTCTCTTTAAAAAATCAGACTAGCAATTTGAGTCTTCTCTTACTCAGACTACTTCATGGACCCTCCAAGAACCTTCATTCAAATTATCAATGTCATTCTTATACTATGGTGCACAGAACTGGATCCAGATGGAATATTATGTGGGCAGAGTAGAGTGGGACCATTACGTGGAAGCTATGTTTCTCTTAATGCAAATGGCAATTGTTTTTTTGGCTACCAAACATCCTGACCATCTCCATGCCATAAAATGTACATCTCCACCCACATCCAGAACTGAAGATCCTACCCCAAAGACCTTATGTTCTGATTGGTGAGCATTTCACTTTATCTTTCCTCAGTATGTTACCCCTGATTTTCTTCTGATGGACAGTAAACATATCCCCTTTTGGTGACAATTCATCTTTTTCTTCATTATTGGTTAAGAACAACATTGCTGAAATGCTATTTTATTTTTTTCTTGCTTCAAGTCAGTTTACTTTTCAAAATGGCAGATTCCAATTTTTTCTTCAATCTTCAGTAAACATGGCACAGTATTGGGTGCTTTGGGACTGTTTTTCGTTGGTATCTAACGGGTTTCTTCCTTCTCAAAATATTTGTTGCTTGATGTTGAATTCTGAAACTTGATTATATTTTGATGTACTAAACTCGGGATGTCTCTGTGGATTTTATTAGCCCTTATTTTACTATGTTTTCAGGACTTTTTGGAATTTTTTGTCGGCTTTCCTGAAGTATGGTTTTGAAGCATTTTACTTCATCATGTTTTCCTTAAAGATCTCTGACCCTGACATCATCTTTTCACTTTCTAGATTAGTTGCTTTGCCTTGTAGAAAACTCACATACTCTACCCAGTCTCATTGTGGTCATATTTGTCCATTTTTCTTTCACCTCTGCATTTTTTAGTTCTCTCTGCTTTTTTTTTTTAAAGGGGATCTACTGTTTCAGACATTTGTAGTTTCTGTTCTGTTTTTCTGTTCTATTCTGTTTTTCATATTTACTCTTTAACAGCTCTGCTGTCTTTATTTCTTCTTTTAATTCTTCTAATGTTTTTCTGAGCCATTATAGATTCTCTTGCAGTTGCTTCATTATCATTTGGAGGTTGTCATGATATTGCAGCTTTTCTCTCATATTTCTAAATCAATTATCTTTCACTCCATAATATTTAATTATGGTATTAAGATCTTTAAAAAAAGTAATAACTTTTTAAAAAGTAATATTGGTTTTGCTACAAGGTTTTCATTGTGATAAGTTATTTCCTATCTTCTCACTTTTTCATACTTACTTGCTACATTTGGATTTTTCTTCCTAGAACAATCTATTGGATAAATCTGTTGGATTTGGAGTTAAGAAGACCTGAGGTTCCAATCCCATGTCTGGCACTTACTTGACATAGGAAGTCATGGTCACCTTTTTGAACCTGTTTCATCATCAATAGAGACAACCACACCTCTAGCACCACCCCCATGGGGTTGTTGTGAAGATCAGTCATCAAGCACTTACTACGTGCTAGGCATTGTGTTGGGAACTTGTAGTAGCAGCCACACTAGCACACAGGGTGAGCTACTAGCACAGCTTTGATCTGCTTTTCTAAAGGAAAGACAGCTTCAAAAGGGTCAACAATCTTACTTTAATTAAACAGTGCAGAAAGACAAAGATAAATTAATTATCCAAAAAAGAATTCAATAGACAGGGCTCCAACTGTCTAAACAGAATAATACATCCACCTATGTACACCATCAGACTGGGAGACCACCAACATCTTAGTAGTCAGGAGTTATTAACAAATGGTTACTCTGAGTCTGGTCCAGGAAATCAAAAGGTCCTTCTTAAGAGTGAGCCCCCAAAGCAAAATGCCAACCTCCCAAGATATATAACAAAGACACGGCCCCTAACTGGCTCAGAGTCAGAAGACAGGAAACCTACATGACTCAGCACAGCTGTGAATTAT
Source organism: Potorous gilbertii (assembly GCA_028658325.1). Lineage (NCBI taxonomy): Eukaryota > Metazoa > Chordata > Mammalia > Diprotodontia > Potoroidae > Potorous > Potorous gilbertii. The sequence goes on from CM053770.1 coordinate 130,829,770, forward strand.
CAAGGTTCACAGATCAATCCTTCAGATGTTTACAAGTTAGCCTAAGCCTGGGAAAATGAACTCCAAAAAGAAAACAATAAAAATCTCACCGTGTATGGGGTTACACAGAGTTGCAGATACAAAGAAAAAAGTGGAAGTCCCTCAAGTAGTTAAGTCATAATCAAAGTCAAGGCAATATTATTTAAAGTGATTTTTTTTTTGTAAACCTTAGAACACTACACAAATGTCCGCTATTATTAGTTTCGAATGATGGAGAGGAGTTGCATTTAAATCCAACCCTCTCAGCCATGTTGTCTAAAATATTCCTATTACTCCTCTTTTAGTGGTTTGGTTTTTTTCCCCCTTCAGTTTATTTGCTGTCTTTTTAGCTGTTTGGGTGGCTTAGAGTAGGGCAGGGAAACTGGTTTTACATCTAACAGCTTATTTGGCCTTTTCCCTTCTAGTTTGCCATAGTTTTAACTTCTCTACCATCCACTAGCTTTCTCTAGTTCAGACCACTTGGGTTGAATTCATAAACTTCCAACTGCTGAGGAGTAGGGAAGTCTAAGTGAATTACTGCTAAAAGAGACAATGACAGAAGGCACAATAGACACATCCATCTTGGGCCAAGGGAGCCAATAATTAAATTTTGGCTTTGTTTCCTTTCTTTTCCTCTGTATAGCTACCAACCTTGTGGGGAATTGTTTTCTTTTTCTTTTCTCTTTTACTCTTTTTGGGGGCTGTGGAACTCTTGCTGTTTTGACATGGTTAAGAGGGAGGTAGGCTCAGGCTCAGCCCTTTATTCAGTCATGCCCCTGGAAGTCTTTGCATAGTTTTCATATATGTTCATTCTGCTTCCCCACTAGATTGTAAAAATATCAATGATGCCTCCTACTTTTCTCCCATCAACATACTGAGAGAAATGCTCTGGCATAATGGGGATTGAGAGAACTGACAGAATCAACCTAGTGTATCTCTGCTGGCCTCAAGGCAAGTACAGAAGGTACTCCCAAGAAAAAGGAAACAAGGGAATTGAATGAAGGCAGATTTGAGACATTGTCTTTTCATACAATTAAAGGTAGGACTAGAAATGCTCTGTGATCTTGGTGAGGAAGCTCTCAGGTTCCTTCTGGCCCTTAAATTCTATGAATTTGAACTATACTGCATAATAAGCTCCTGATACCTACTAGGGCCAAATCCATTATAATTACAATGCTGGTAAGCGTGGGAAACAGTAATAAACATTTTTTATCAACCCACATGGACTGAAGCATTTTAAATGAGGAAATCTATCAGTGAAACTGATTTTTATGTGACTCCTTCCCACACACACTCATCCCCCTCTACAAAATGAGATACAAAAGTTGGGCACAGGCCCAGGCTAAGTCTACTTACTTGCAGTACAGTAGAAAATCATTCCAGCAGCCATGCTGTGCTACCAATAGTCTAGAGGTGACCTTGCTTATCCAACACTGTTCCTTAATTATGAGCACAAAGGGAAATAGAACTGAACCTGTATGTAAGCCGTGAAACTACCCTGCAGATCACTGCACTGGCACCTGCAGAGGCCTTCATTCAGTAAAACTGTGGGGCTGAACACATGCTCTACCCATCAAGATTGACTACTTGGTAAGAAAGGGACCCACTTTAACTAAGATTCTTGAGAAAAACCACCACCGTGGGAGAAGTTCACTGTGAAGAACATAGATTGTCTTATAAAAAGACCAAGAGAGAGTACGAATGGAAAAAATAAAGGTGGGGGGAAAGGCTAGAAAAAAAGCAAGGGGTTGTGGGTTCTTTCTTTAGGATAAAAAAATTTAAAAGTCTATTGCAGGAAAATGGTAAGAAGGTATGAACCCCAGTTGTTTTTAAAAATTTGAGCTTAAAAAACACTCAATAAAATTAGCATGCCCAGATACATTCTAGAATAGGAAAGGGTTGTATGTGAAACTGTGAATCTCTATTACATAAAGCTTGCTTTTTTTTGAAGTATGTACTACATTTCAATATGTAACTTTCAAAGCTATCCTGTTTGTCTGTAATTCCTTCTGGCCTTCCTTGCTGTGATTTTTGTCCTCTTTGTTTATTTTTAAGGGGGAAGGATATACCAGAATCACCATCATTTTGTTCTTGGGGGTACAGGCAACAATGGTCTACCATGTAATTAATTAAACCAAGGGCTATTTACAGGAAAGTGATTATGGATCAGACATTTATTTCTTCTTCTGCAATTTCATATCCAACCAGTTGACAGCCTATCAGTTCTACTTCTACTCTTATAGACATCTTTTTCTGTACTTACATGGCCATCATCCTAGCTAAGACTTTCCTTGCCTCTTGCCTACTTTATTTTGCAAACAGTACCATAATTATTAGTCTTTCTTTTTATAATCACACCTCCCTACGCCCTACCCCCAATCAATCTATCCTCCATACAACTGCCAAAGTAATCTTAAAGCTCAGATCACAGGTCATTCCTCTACCAGAAAACTTTCAATGTTTCCCTTAAGCTTCTAGGGTAAAATATAAACTCAGACTAGTACTTAGGTCCCTTCACAATTTGATTCTAATATTTATTTTCATATTTTTTTCACATTCTCATACTCTATGTTCCAACCAACCTGGACTACACATGTCCCCAAAACCAACATTTCATGTCTGAACTCTAGAATGGGAGAGGATTATACATGAAACTCCATGTATTTGTGTAAAGTATTTCCATCCACATGCTGGAAATGTTTTCCTTCTACATTCAGCCTCTGAAAATCCTTCAAGGCCCAGCCCTGATACCACCTCATTGTCAAGGCCATCCTGAACCAGCACTTAACTCCTGCCTTCCTTTGTCCATGAACATGACACTTCTTATTTAAATATAAAACTCTTGAGAGTAGGATAAACTCTTGGTTTCTGCCACTGAATTCCTAGTGTATGCCTTGCGTATGACAGGCATGGACGTTAAACTGAATTCTGGGAACTAGGATACAAAACTGGCATCTACAAGAGATGAGAAAAGGTGGAGAAACACGGGCTATACCTTAGATTTACCATTAGAGTCCATATTTACGCCAAATAGTAATCTCCTTTGGTTATTCTGTTGTGGACATATAATAGATATGGAAGATTGTTTGAGCAAATCATAACTCCTTGAATATGTACACAAGCTGTATTCTGATAATCATTTTATAATCTGAAGCAGTCATGTAATATGGGTCTAATCACAGCATATCTAAAAAACATACCCTATACATTTCTTGGTTTACATCTACATTATAGCTTTGATCAAACTGACTTAGAATGATTAGATAACTCAGTCTTTGAGGCAGAAAAAAAATTAACATTTGCCTAGCCAATTATTTCCAAATCTCACTGGACTCCTAGAGCAAAGATTTCTCATTACCTGTCAATCACACCAGAGAAACAAATTTTCTAAGAGATAAAGAATTATATCCATCTTACCCCTACTGGTTGAAGAAATTGTTTGCAAAATAGATAAGAAATATCACTGGGTTTTTATAACTTTATTAGAGGTAGATTGCCCATTACTGGAAAAAAAATTACGGGATGACAGAGATGTAGTACAGAAGCAACATCTACTTTTTAAGATACTATGATGAGGCTAACAGGCAGTGTTGTAGTAGATAGCCTCAGTCAGGAAGACCTGTGTTTAACGTTGATACTGGCTGTGTGATCCTAGGCAAATTACTTAACCTGTCAGTACCCCCAGGGAACTAAGTCTATAAGTTGCAAAGCAGTTTGCTGTTCTGTGATGGTAGAGGGAGTTTCCTCATTGGTGTTCCCTCTACACAAATAAAATCAAAGGTCCAGCAGTCAACTCAGGAGTTTGTTTTGTGTAATTATACATGTTTGTAATGGATTTTTCCTTTCTCACTGAGGGTGGGAGAATGCAAATTTTCCTTGGAAAAAAAGCAATTTGATTTAAAAAAAAGAGGTCCAGTTTTTATTCTGATTTTGTAAAAAATATAATGTGATGGGCCAAGTGCTTATTACTTATAGGAGAACTGCCATCCTGTCTGTGCAGGGCTGAGGAAACACAATCTGCCTTAAGAAATAGCTACACATACATTCAAGGACAAAAACATGACCTCTTCTCCTGTGTCAACTGTCTCAACTCTTCTCTCTTATGTTAACAAAATGAAAAGTATGCACAATTTACAAAGTATGCAGTAGTTCTGTGGAACTGTTCTGAAAAGGGTTGACAGAAGTAACTGGGATGTAGCCATGGCTTTTGAGCTGCTAAGTTTTCAATCAAGAAAACAGTAGAATGAAGCATACACTGGAAATTCACTGATGGCTCTTTGATGTTTCAATTCACAATATAACAATAGCACCTTAAAGTAATGGCTATACACAGTTAAAAGATATGTGATATAAAGTAATGAAACATTTTAAAAGTATTTACATGAACTATTTCTAAAGGTCTGGAATTCAGTATTAATCGAGAATCCATGCAAAATGACACTAAAAGTCATTCACCAATGAAAAAGTGGATGGAGTATAGGAATAGCTCTCAAAAAAAAATTGGAAACTATTAAATTAACAAACACATGAAATACTGTTTCAAATCACTTAGAGAAATGAAAATCAAAACAACTCTGAGTTTTCACTTCACACAGCAAATTGGCAAAGATGATAAAGTCAGTCAGTGTTGAAGAGGATGCAGCAAAACAGGTATACTAATACTCTGTAGATGAAAGCCCATGCCCTCTGGGCCAAAATAATACTGAGGCATGTACCCAAAAGAGATCAAAGACAGAGTGGGAGAGGAGGGAAAGCCCTTTTATAGAACAAAATATTCATAGCAGCATTTTGTGGTAACAGAAAATTGGAAACAAAGCAAGTGTTCATGGAAAAGCTAAATAAATGATGGTACATGTATATAATGGAAGGTACTATGCCAAAGGAAACAGTGATTATGAAAATTTTAGATAAGCATGGGAAGACATATGGATGAATTCAGGATAAAGTTAAGTAGAACCAGGAGACTAATATATAGAACTATAGCAACGTAAATGGAAAGAAAATGAAATCAAATGCTATATAATTATCAGAGAAGTATTGGACTATGGATATAGAATATCTGTATTTGGCTTTGCTTTTTAATCTTTCTTATAAGGAAAGACATCTGAGTTGTTTTTGTTTTTTTTTAAGGATGTTCTAGTAGATAATTTTTTTTTAATTCCAAGTTCTGGATGAGTTTTTAAAATGTTGGGTTTTTTTTTCAATAACCTCATCATAGAATACATTATACCTTCTGAGGGTGACTTCTTCAAAGTCACTCATCTGGACAAATTCTAGAATATTTGCTGGAATACTTTGAAATGCATTATTTTATCTACTTTGTTACTCTAGAGCACACACAAAATATAGCCTTAAATGGTATAATTAGGAGTAAAGAGATCAGTTAGGAAAATCCCTGTACCAATACAAACAGACAAGTGTTCTGTAATTCACAATCCTAAAGTATTGTTTAGGATACTGGCAACTTACGGGTAGTTAAGTGACTTGCCTAGGATCACATACCCTGTATGTGTCAGGGGACATTCAAACCTATCATCTTGACTCTGAAGTACATGGCAGGCCCGTTATTCACCATAGCAGGCTACCTCTCTTGATGATTCTATATAAGAGCTTCAGAAACAAGCTGCTAATCTGACACTTCTTGCACATACAAGGTATTAAATGAACATTACTGTTATAAATTATACCCCCACGAGAGGTATATTTATCAAATCCATCTAACTTCCTAGTCATATGTATAAATAATTAAGAGGGAGGACAATAAACTAGGTATTTCACAGAATGTTTAAAACAAATAGATGCAATATCATTTTTGGGAAACTATCATAGCAATTAGCAATCATAATTTTTCTTCACATTATTTTGTGCAACATCTGCTTTTTATCACACTTATTTGTATCATGTACTGACAAGCTACATTTATAATTAGTTAATATCTGAAAGCAAACAGGGATAACGGTGTGGACAGAGTGCTGGCCTCAAAGCCAAGACCACCTGAGTTAAGTTGCTCCTTTGATACAAGGTGGCTGTGCAACTCTGGTCAAGTCATTTAATGTCTTTGTGTGCTCTAAGCTATTCTCTTGACTCTTAAGTTGCTGAAGTGCCAAACTGCCCTGGAAAAGGGAGTTCCTTCAGCTGAAAGTGGACTATACCAGTAAAATCATAGGTTCCAGTCCTTATCCCCACCCCTGATAAACGAAACACTAAGTATGAAAGGTATCTGAACAAATGCCTAATTGGTATTTGTTGACTATGCAACTACACAGTCCCTAGGTAACAGTCGTAAACAAGAGGGACAGCAAAGAGAGGGGGAATGAATAACGTGATTACTAGTTCCAAAAGTTGCAAATTAGCAGCTAAAACAATTACTGTTTTGCCTAACCTAACAAGTTTGTCAGCAAGATCAAAGAGTAAGCTAAACTCATCTTTGCCCAGGGTAATTTGACTAATTATTTTAGTAGTACTCTAAGGAATGAGACTTTCTCAGCCTTAATTGTCTATCTAGATTTATTATATCCCAAAACACTCAAGAGGGAGAAAAAGAATGAATGCAAACCACAGGAAAGGAGATCCATAAGAGAATGAGAATGACTGTACTAGAAAATTCCACTTCTGCTCCTAGTTTGCAAGCATTAACAGCCTCTACTCTGTATAAGCAGAATAATGGTAAATGAAAAGAAATACAGGAAGTTCTTCCTCATGCTCACCATCTTCCTCTTAAGATCTTTGGGGATTTTGCTCAATTTAAGGCCCATCTGGGACTATATCCTATCTTGCCTGAAGAACAGATGATACACCTGTTTTGATATTTCAGTATTTTTGTGAGAAAAAATTTTCATATAATCTCATTGTACTGCATTATCTATTTACACTGATTTAAACTACATGACCTCTCAAGTTTCTTCCAACTCTGAGATTCCATGTTGATAGTTTAACAGAAAATAGCCTAATTCAATTATTACAAGCTTAAAGCTCTGCCTTTTAACATGCTGCCACTACTCTTTAAGCTAGTTCTTTTTAGCGATTATTTCTGCTGATTCTATTTGAATATATAACAAATAATCGTGTTCTCTGTGACTGGTAGGGTTACCTAGTCAAATTAAAAATCTATATACCTTTAAGCTGAGGTCCACCTACAAATGAAGTGACTATGAGCAATTATTTAGAAAGTCTTGCCTCTGCAATGCTTCCGAGGTACCAGTCCTTTATAAAAATGTGAAATCAATACTCGTTTTTCTTAAAATGTAAACTATTAGTTCTACTTTTAAATTCAACTGCGTTCGAAGGCCAAAAGTTAAATATTGGTTCAGGAGTTGCAGGTCCATTTCAGAATCTAGGATTTAGAGGCAGAAGTGGTCGTAAATATCATCTGGTCCAGACCTCGGCCATTTCACAGATGGAGAAACTGAGACCTCAAGAGGCAAGGCCCCACAGAGAGTCGGCAGCAGGGATAGGAATTGATCCTGAATCTCCAGTTCATAACCCAGTCTTCTTTACATTACACCACGCTGTCTCTAGGGGTCAAAAATAGGTAAAAGTTTAAGAATGGCCCCATCTTCCTCACATTTCCTTGAAAAGAAGAATGTGTCCCTTGAAAACATTTTTAAAAGCGCATATTTATTATAATAATAAATTTAGATGCTATGTGAAACATGTATACAAATAATATTTGTTTTTTTCTAAAGGCACACTACAAGGTCTTATAATTAAAAAACAACTTTACCAGACTCACATGAGGTTTTACCTTAGGTAAACAAATGACCAAGTACGAAGTTAGCCCAGAAATACGTCCCCAATAAGAACTGATGTTTTTACCAAAAACAAAATCAAAACAGAAGCCCATCTTGCACACTATCACCCGCATTCCAACAAGGTCACAGATGTTATAAGATTATGAGGGCAGAAAGAGGTACTGAATCCAAACATAATTTATGCACAACCCAGAGCATCTCAAGGAAATGAGATGATGCTACTTAAATGACAAAAAGTGTAATTGAACACTCTACGCAACCTGCAGTTTTGGCTGCTCAGACTCACAGACTATTGTCCACAGAGATTGAAGGTCATCTAGAATAGTTTCACAGATGAAGAAGCTGAGGCCCAAAGAGGTTAAATGACTTGTCCAAAGTGACTCATCATGTGTGTCAAAGCCAGGATTCGCACTCAAGCCCCTGACTCCAAGCTCAGCATTCTTCCTACTGTGGGACGGCATAGTCAAGGGCTGTCATTCTCAATTTGTAACTGAAAATGCAGAACTAAGAGAGGTAAAGCGATCAGTCAATCATTCAAAGCAAGGGAGGACTAGGAGTCAGGATTTCTACTTTCCTTTTGAGCTATGAGATCTGTAGAGTTTCTTCCCAAGGGGCAAAGTCCTTCTCCTTTACATCTCCCTACTGTAGACACCACAGTAGGTTTAGCAGTCTTCCCATTAGGATCTGTTTTGCTAGGCATGAGTACTTACTTCACCTGGGCTGTGGACTGCTGTCATTTGTTTACCCTGGGCACAACCCTGCCCTGGGCATCTCGGTAATTAATGCCAGTCCTGGAGGAATCAACAAAATCCTGAGGGGAAGGGAAGGATTGGGAGGCCAGTGGTATCCACAGAGTGTGAGGCACCAGCCCTTACTGGAGACCCTGATGTTGTCACTATCTGCAGATCAGAAACCTCTAACCATACCACTGAGGGCAAAAGGAGATGGGTCCCCTCCAATCAGGTGCTAAAAAAAAATCAGAGGCTGATATGTATATGATGTATATATGGGTATATGTTTGCGTCCGTATCCACAATCAGGGACAGGAGATGGCTGTAGGTCAGTCAGTCCCTAGAGGCTGTACAGTGTTGAGTCAAATTACATTGTTTTCCATCCTGGCGAAATATGTTCAAATGGATGCCATAGGTGACTCTGAATAGGAATCAATGTCACACAAAAGCAACTTTGGGATGGGGGGGAAGATCAATCTGAAAGGAGTCAGAGGCAAAGGAGAAAAGAGGGGAAAGAAGGGAGAGAAAGTGAGAGCAGTTTCTCTTTCTTGACAAAAATTCATCTCAAGTTGCCATTGTGAAAATTCTTTTCCTCCTCAGGGTCAACTAGAGTGTCCATTTGAGCCAATTTTGACCTGAATGTACGGGACATAATATGATTTGCCCCCACTCTAAAACCTCTGAGGACAGACTTTAGATTAGAGTTGTCCCCAAATGCCTAACTGTGGACTCAGGCTCTTGCTACTTTCTTTTTTCCTCAGAAAAAGCAGATACCCACAGAGAGTACATGCCTATAATAATAACCTCTTGCCCTCTGGGTGGTTCCCAGTGATGAAGTCAACCATAGGATGTTCAAGGGGCACCAGAGGAACTGTCTATTCTAAGAAGCAATGACTTTTACAATTTACTTTTACTATGACTGCAGAGGCTCCTCATTATGGGAGCCTGCTGGAGTTGTTGTAGCAAAGGACAAAATATTTCATGCTCAGGTCAATTTTCCCTGAACTGCAGCCTACTAGTGAAAAGAGTCCTTCAGTGAGAGGTCCTAGACTCGTCTAAGCTCTGCTTCCACCTAACTTTGTGACCTTGGACAAGTCAAGTCACTGTCCACTCTGGTGCTCAGCTGTTCTCTCTGTAAAATTAGGGCACCAAAGAGATTGACTGTTAAGGTTCCTTCCAGCATTAATATTCAATAAATCCACAAGACTATGTTGTGTTACATTGGGAGAGCTGTTTGAAATTATGTTAAATATAATGAAATGCTAGGTGTAATAGCTCAGGCAACCGACTGTTCAGATTGACTGCGTCTTTCCTTTATGGTCTTCCTTTGCTGCTTCCTCCAGGGGGCAGATGCCCCTAGGTTTTTGAAACTGCATCAGCAATAGAAGCTCTGGCAGACCCTCCCCTGGGGCTCAAGGACAGGCCCTGCCATGGATTCTGGGTCAACTATCCAAGGAGCAGCTCAGTCAAGCAGAGAAAGGGTCATCTCTGGAAAACTGGAAAGCAAGGTTTTTGGTTACAACAACTCCTAAGATTTGAAGGGGCTTCTATCTGTGTCACTGAAATAAGTCCCCACATGATGGGGCTTTCAGACTACTATGGAACGACTCCACACTGAGGATCAGGGATTATACAAGCATCTGTCTGGTCTTACCAGGATCTTTTGACCCTTTTAACCCAACTTAATAGTAAGAGATTGCCAACATTTTGCCAAAGAAACAAAATCTTCTTTACTTACTTGTAAAAGGAATAAAAACAGTACAAATTTTCCAGAGGAACAAGAATTCAGCACTAACTCTTATTCACAAGGCAGTCTGGTCTTGTGCACATCAAACTTCTCATTCTTTGAGTTAATGTAGCCTTGTGGGCAATTTAAACAAACAAAGGAGAACACCTGATATGTCCTTTCACTTACCAACCAACATCTACTGGTTACTAAGGACTAGCAGAGGCAATAAACTGAGAGTGATAATGGCTCACAAGGTAAAACCAAACAGTGGGCAAACTGATCTGGCATAAGCAAAGAGGAATGATGCCTTCAACCACACAGTCTTCATTTGCAAGGTATGAGGATGTGCACTCTTCTCTTATAGCAGTGTAGTACACGATGAGGAGACAGAGGAGTCTGGAATTTCACTGATTAAATCCAAGATATGGCAACTCCCTCTACCAATGTGGGTCAGTTACTTCAATGAACCTAATAGTCCTAGACAGTTGTCTAGAGCACTAAGGGTGAGGCTCTTTGCCAATAGTCAGAGTCAGTCAGTATGTGTGTGTGTTGAGGTCAAAGGGGGGAAATGTAAGTCTTGACGTTTATCCTCTCTCCAACTCTCTCTGGTCTCTTCACCTCTATTACTTGTGTTTTTCACAAGTTAAACATAAGATGTGCTCTGGGAACACATGCAGCCCTCACTGTGACGAGCTTCCACTGTAGTATTCAGGATAATGGAGCATTAAAATAATAAACCTCAGTTCCCAAAGTACCAAAGATGCTTTCAGACAAGGGTTTATCCACTAGGAGATAATCACATAATTCTTACAACAAAATAAGGAGATACCTTCTCCAAATTATAATTAACTTTACATTATAATTTGACTATACGATATTAACATGAAGACAAAACACTCAGAATCTAATGAAACTGGGAACTTTCTGTTAGATCCAAAAAACTGAAGATCAAGTTAATACAAAGATTATAAGAAATTCTTTAAAGCTTTAAGAAAGAAAGAAAGCCTGTAGCAACCTGGGGTTATTTCTAAAAGGAAAGGCTAATTAGTCTAAATTCAATATTGCATAACAACAACACAAGTTTATCCATCTACCTACTGGGCATATTGCAGCAAGGAGCTTCGCTTAATTTGGCTTGACAAGCTGGATCAAAAGACCAATTAGACCATTCAAAATGTTTCATTTCACTAGAACAAAACGATTCCCTATGTTGAAGTTCTCTATTTATTATGCTATTTTTACATGGTAACAAAGTCTCTCCATTTTTTTCTAGCTGAGTATACATGAATACAAAAAAGCAATTTTTTTTTTCTTTAGGTTGATAGGAAGTTATGGCCTATAAGCAGCCTTGGGAAATAGTCTCCATGCCTTCCTCTTTACTTAAGCCTTCAACTCTATGGCTCTTCTCGGTCATCTTCTTGTTGATTTCTTTTCTGTCAAAGGAAACAAATAATACATTAAAAAGCACACTTTAATATTTGTGACATTCAATTAATTCTTTCTTACAAAATGAACACACTCTTCCAGAGGCTTTGGCTTTACATATAGTTAAGATGGAAAAGATGGTGCTATCTTCTTGCTCTGGTTCCTAAACAAATCAAACTTGATTCTTTCCATACTTTATTTCTCAGATATAAAAAATGTTCTTCGGTAACAATAGCAGGAATATAATTACTGACATCCTAACAGATTAGAATTTGCTTGTATATGCAGTATAAATACTGTGAAAAATTAATTTGAGAGCAGCAAACATCTACGGAAGGTTGGAATGAAAGAAACAATGAGCATCCATTAGTTAACTTCTCCCTTCAGCTGACTGGGAAAAGAAAGCTTCTATTTGTTCAGCATTAAAATATGAATCACAAAATTTATTAAATCTATGGCACTAGATATTTAATGACAATCTGAAAAGCTAAGCATCATAGGACCATTTTCTCAGACTGACTTGAAAACAAGTTATTTGCTAAAAATGTGTTTACCAGTTTTAGAAAGTCTATTAGTTTATGAGCATCTTCACCAGTGGAAAGGTCTACGAAATCTTTCGGTAGCCGGTAACTCAGGTAGGGACTTGGCTGTACTGTAACTTCACTGTTTGTGCAACGAAAGGCTGGAGAATCCTTTAAAAAGAAAAGATTATACAAACATTGCAACTCCAATGCCAAGATTACGACTCTATCTGTATGGTTCAGAGCTCATTCATTTTATCAAAATGCAGTCCAAGACAAAAAAAAAACCAAAAACAACCTTTCCATCCCTGTTTCTTTCAGTGGTACCACCTTTATTTCAACCTCCTAGGCTAGTTATCTTGTAATCATCTTATGTTTAGCCTTCTCATTTGTCCCCTACCTTTAGTACGTCATATTGAAAGCAAGGGGAAATCAGTTACTGAAATGAAAAGGATTCCAAAGTGTACATTCTCTGCTGAAAAGTAGCATTAGCAATTACTTAGCATAATCCCCTTATTGGATAAACAATAATAACATTTATAAAGCATTGTGAGTTTTACAAATTACTTGACATGTATTATCTCATTTGATCCCTTGCAACAACCCTGGGAGGCAGGCACAATTATTACCCCCATCTGACAGTTGAAGAAGGTGAACCTGAGAAAAGTATATGATTTATCCAAGGTCACAGATATTAAGTATCTGAGTCAGGATTTGAATTCAGGTCTTCTAGACTCTAAGTCCACCATTCTATCTACTATGTCACCTCTCTGCCTGAGATGAGAAAACTGCAACCTAGAAAGTAGGAATAACTTGCCTAGGATCACATGGCAAGAATGTGGCAAAACCAGAACAGAATCTAAGTCTCATCACTCCCAGCCAAAGGTTTTTACACTGCACCACGCTACCTTTTATATATCATATATCTATACACTTGAACACACTATAGATATTATATGTGTGTGTGTACACACACACACAACTAAATGATCAATACGTGTTATGTATACACACAAACACAAACACACCACATATGCTAGTATCCTCTGACAGAACAGGGAATATGATGAGGGAGTTAACAATATGTACAAGTAAGTGATGCATTAAGAGTACATATGCAACATAAGTTGTTTTGCTATTCATTCAGTACTACCCTTGAAATGTGAAAATTAGACCATTATTTTTCCAGGAGTTACTAGGCTAATCCAAATATCTCTTAGACATCCAACTGTGATATGCTCTTGAGAGACAAAAGTAAAAAAAGGAGAGTGAAGCAGAATGGTCCATATGGGGAATGTCCTATCAAAGTAACCAAACACATCAAATCAACTCTATATTCTATTAGCAAAAATGTATCAGCTTAAATTCATCTGCCATAAAAATGAGAGAAATCATACCTCCCAAAACATAAGAAAAGCTGATAAATAACACATAAAAATAGCACATATACAATTTTTGGGGGAAAGCATATTTGTATATTTGTAATGGATTTGTATTTCTTGCCTTCTCAATGGGTGGGACTTTAAAGGAGGTAAGGGATGGAGAGAATTTAGAACTGAAAATAAAAAAAAATTGAGTAATAAAAATAGAGCTTTTGTAAACATAAGTACAGTGGAGATAACAGCGGCTTTTCAAAGTTCAAAACTACAAAGAATGTGACATATTTTCTATTTGTTATGTTTATTTTTACAAAAGAAATGTATGTTTTATAATTCTACTAATAAACTTGTTATCACTTGAAACTAAGTATAATTTACAAAAGGTCTGTATTTCCTTCCTAAACTCAAATCTTCTGTAAAATCTGTAAAACCACTCGGATAACAGAACAAGTGTTGAAAGAACTTCTGGCCGTTTTACTGACCTTTGGATAAGGTGGAAAATATATATAAAATATACATTAACCTTGCTAAAAACATTAGTGAGAACTTCTTAATTAACTCAAAATTCACCTGTGATTCTCTATCAAAGGGAAGGCCAAGTCTTACTATGAAAACATTTTACTGAAACCAAGGTATTCTTGATTCTTCTGTTGCTTGTTTTAAAAATCTCCAGATTCCAACTGAGTCATATTAAAAATAGGAACAGAAATTTTAAAATTAAATTCAGAAGTATATTGATACAGATGAGGCAATGCATTCTAGATATGAGGGAGAGTTCATGCAAAGACATGGAGATGTCAGAAGGGGCCATTCTAACTAGACCAGGTGGAAAGGTAGGATAGGGCGAGGTTGGGAAGGCTGTAAATACTAAAAAGAAGAGATATTAGGAAGGTAAAAATGACAATACTTGGTAAGTGACTGGATATGGAGAGTGAGGGAGAGTGAGGAACGAGGATGATGATGAGTTTGAGAACCTGGGTTCCAGTTTTGTTTTGGACAGATCAGCTGTATAACCATGGGCAAGTATCTCTCCAAGACTCTAAGTCATAATCAAGTAGGCCACTGATCAGTGCTAAAAGGAATTTCCAGATCAGAAATTCTCTATACTGAACACATTCAGGTCTGGACCTCAGTACCCAAATGATTGAAGGATATGAATAGGAAGTTTTCAATAACAACTTATCAGCATATGAAATATAAAAGAATGCTCAAAATTACTAATTATAAAAAAATCAAAATTAAAACAACTCAAGGCTCTATCTCACATACCAAATTGGTAGATGAAAATGGAAATTGTCAGAGGGGTTATGAAAGGAACTGCTGGTCAAGTTGGGAATTAGTGTAGCCATTATGGAAAACAATCTGTAATTATATCCCAAAATCAGTAAACTGCACATTAGCCTTTGACCCCATGACAGCACCAAGAGTATATTACTTCCAAAAGGTCAAAGACAAAACAAAGGATGTATATGTACAAAATATTTACAGTAACCTTTTTTGTTGGAACAAAATACTGGAAACAAAGTAGCTGCACATCAATTGGGGAAATGGCTAAACAAATTATGGATATGAACATAACAAAAAATCACAGCACCTAAAAATTGCAAATAGGAAAGATTCAGAAAAATTGGGGAAGAGTTATATGAACTGGTGTATAGTGAAACTGGCAGGAGTTCAGTTGCCAAAATGACTATAATCATGTTCAAGAAAAGTAACTTCCACATTAGAAATGAGAGAACAAATATAACTAAAAGTGAGGATAGTCATCAGCTCTCTTTTTGGTCCTTCTCATTTTCCTTACTGGACCATCATCCACAACATGGCTCCCATTCTGGATATAATCAAAGGCTCTGGCTTGGGCGCTCTTCTCTCTCTCGAGACTCTCATTTGGTGACTTCATCAGTTTCCATTAAATCATCAACCCTCTGCAAATGACCCCGGATCTCTATTTTTCAGTCCTAGTCTCTCACCTAACTTCCAGCCCCTCATCATCAACTGTCTAGTACACATATACACAAAATAACTGTAGCTGAATGGTTACTGTGTCAGCTCACCTCCAGAAGCTCCCTGAAGCATTCTCTGTATAACTGTAGCAGTGGTAGCAGACTGGGCAACAGGAATGTTATGCACTTCACTCTATTGCCATGTGATTCTGATCTCCTCTGCTAGGTCTTCAGATTTTGAAAGTCTTTTTGTTCCATGTAGCACTGAGGTTATGAATATCCAATCTGTTACACCTGTTGATTCCACCTTTGTCACATCTCCCCTTCTCTCCTCTGAGACTGCAGCCCCTCTAGTACAGGCCCTCATCACATCGCACCTGCTGGGGGGTCCACCTGGCCTGAGGGTCTCCCCATACCAATCCATCTTCCACTCAGTCACCAAAGCAATTTCCCTAGAGCACAGGTCTAACCACTCCAGTGGCTCCCAATTACCTACAGGATCAAATACAAAACCCTCCTTGTGGATAACCTAGAGCCCTCACCCACCCACCTCCTCAGTTTCTTACATCTGACTCCTGATTTTGTGCTCCTCTATCCAGTGACACTGGTCTCCTGACTGCTCCATAAACAAGAAACTCTCTCAGGTCCAGGCATTTTCTCTGGCTATCCCACCCACATACCTAAAATGTTCTTCTTCCTCCTCTCTGCCTACTGGCTTCCCTGACTTCCTTCAAGTCCAGGCTTTTGAAGGACAGAGTCAGCCAGGTGACATAGTGGATAGAAGGTCATACCTGGATTGATGAAAACCCAAGCCATATACAGCCTCTGACATCTATCAGATGTGTCATCCTAGGCAAGCAACTTGACCTCTGTCTGCCTCAGTTTCCTCAAGCACCTGCCTCACAGGGCTGTGGTGAAGATAAGATGAGATAATATTTTAAAGCACTTAACACAGTGCCTGGCACATAGTAGGTGCTCAATAAATGTGTAATTCCTTCCTTCTTGGAGGCAGAGAAGAACAAGGAGGCCATTGCTTTCCACGAGAAAGAGAATGGGCCTAAGCTACTGAGATAACTGCACAAATGGAGACAAGAGGACCCATAAGAAAGACTGATGAAAAACCAAACATGGCAGCTGATAGGACAGGTAAGGTAAATGAGGAGCCAGGATGACTCAGAAGCTAGGAAGCTGGTATGGTGGTATCCTTGACAAAAAGATATAAAAAAGGGTGGACTGAATGAATGAATGCAGTTTTGGAAACACAATTTGAAGTGCTTGTGGTACATCCAGCTGGTGATGCAGATGTGGACTTCCTGAGAGACAAGAGCTGAAGATAAAGATGATGGAATACCACAATCTTACATATTAGGTCACAAGGGCCTAAATTTGAGTATCTTAATTGAGTATCCTCATGAGAGATCCTCTTATCATACTCTTCATGCAGTTCATTCAAAGTGAAGGGAAAAACAAGAAAAATTGGAATACCCTTATATTCTGAACAACCATAAAAGAGAAATTAAGTCATATATGCTTTTACTACTTTGAACTCAGGTTTTGTTTTAACATGTTTTATAAACAGCTGATAAGAAAAGACTAGGGGAAATGCAAAAAGCTTGGCTGAGATAAAAGAAAAGGTGCATATGGGAAGAAATCTACAAATATTGCAAGAACAAGGGAGAAACAGGAGACATCTGTGATGTGAAATCATACATTTAAGGTAATTATTTTAGGAAAAATCCTCAAAAATAGAAAATTCATAAAAAACAATGACTTAAATAAACACAAGCATTCAAGTCAATAATTATTCCATATAAATGATGAAAGAAAAATTTCTTATTACTCGCCTGGCAAGTATCCTTTCCTATTTGCATCTAGTGAATAAAGTATTCACTTTAGACCAAAGCTTTTCCAAAGTTATGGATAATATGGTTATTTTTATGGTATATCCTCAGGCAATTTAGGCAAACATTTAGCTTAATCACTTAAAAGGGTATCTATCTCATAGATTACTGTTTTTCTAAAATTTCTTACCTGTTCCAGAGCCTCTCCTTCATTCTGTTCACCTTTTAAGTTTTTTCCAAATATTAATTCCTCCCATGTGAACAGCAATGAGTCCGTTACTTCACCAAATGGATTAAAATCAATTAGCCACACTTTGCCCTACATCAGAGAGAATATTGGGATGCTAAAAGTTAATAAAAAATAAAGTTATATAGCACTTACTAAAGACTATAATTCACAAAAGTCAAAGTAAATCACAATGTCCTATTTTCATATACTTTTCTTCCCAAAGAAAACTTACCAAACACTATGTTAACAATTAAAATGAACTTAAAGCAAAAGAGGATTTTAAAATGTTAATGTTTTCTATCCTTTGGCTAAAAAAAAGTTACACTTTGATGAAAACCCATTTGACTAAATAAAAACAAATAAATGGTATAATGGAAAGAGTATATGTAGTCAGAAGCCCTAGGTTCAAATCCTACATTTAATGTTGAAGCTGTAGTTTTAGGAAGTCACTTAACCTCCCTAGACTGTAGTTTTCTCATCTTTAAAACGAAGAAGTTAGGATTAGATAGTCCTTGAGCTGCCTTTGATCCTGTGACTATAGAAATCAGACAAGTATCATTTCTGACAGCAGAGTTAAAAAGAAGGGACCTTGAAAAACCATCTACATTTTTTCTTCCTGACTATGGCAACTTTAGGTCCAAACCCTAAAGGGAAAAAAAGACCGTCTCATAAGGAGGCCCAACCAAAGCATCATGGTAAGAAGCAACATCATTAATGTCTCAAGAAAATCTGGCAGAAAGGAGAGCAACTGTTCACTGGAGGAAAGGGTTCTCCATTTGACCAGTCTGCATCAAGCAGTCCTCCTGCAGACCAAGAGTTCACTAAAAGTAGGGATATTCCTCATACAGGAAAGTGTGACAATTTTGTTTGTCAATGCATTTAGATAATATATTTTGTTAACATATTCACAACAAAGGAAAATGGCTTTCACTGTGG
Organism: Potorous gilbertii; assembly: GCA_028658325.1. Lineage (NCBI taxonomy): Eukaryota > Metazoa > Chordata > Mammalia > Diprotodontia > Potoroidae > Potorous > Potorous gilbertii. The sequence continues at coordinate 130,848,273 of CM053770.1, forward strand.
TCTATTGGTGGCCCTGTGTTTTAAGAATTAGGCCTGACAGAACCTGCTAAGCTGGAAAGGACTCAAGAACAAGTCTAGCAATGGATTCTCTGTCTGTAACCCCAGGAGCAGAATTGATAAGTCTAGAGATACTCATTACCAAAAGGCTGACTTCAGGGTGTTAGTCACATAAAATCATGAATATTAATATTTGAAGAACTGTGATGTGGGTGAGCAGAGGGGAAACCCATGGTCTTTAGGTTGGTTGTGTATATGATCTGGTATAATCTAAAAGAGGGAAGTAAAATAAAAGGGAAATAAAAACCCTTCAAAAGGAAACAGCAGAATCCTCTGATTCTGAAAAAGACAGATTTTAGTCAGTATACAAACAGCTGGACTCAGAAGCAATATCTGTAAGGTAAAGAGAAATTTAATTTGGGGTAAAAGATGTGTCAGTGAGGATAAGTATACAGAGAGCTAAATACAAGCTCAGGGCACAATCCTAATAGAACATAGCTGTATATACCCCAGACCTCTGAAGGATGTACAATCTGGTTGCTGTGTATATTCATTTTTTTTTTTAAATCAAAACCTATCTACGTCTTCCATTCTAGGTGACTCTCTTTGGCCCACCAGAAATCTCCTAAGAGGTTTACACAACATACTGACAATCTTGCTGGAGGTTTCTTACAATGTGTGATTACCAGGGCAATATATGGTCTATCCATCTGCTCCTTATTCTTGCAATGTGATTAGCTCACCTCTTTTATTGGTCATATAGATCTGATACTTTGGGGTGCTTTCTAAGCTTAAGTCATTGTCATTAATATCTTGCAACCTATTTGTGGCTCCAAAGGCCTCTCCACTGTCCTCTGAATGACAGAGAATTGTGAATAAACCTGGGAAAGCCAACCAAGGAAGTAGAGATAATAGATTAGATTACATAAACAAATAAGGCATTTAGTAAAAGTTTTTTTCTTTTGAAATATTTGTTTTATTCATGTTTTGGTTTCATTTATGTATTATTATTATTTTATTTGCATTTCTCATTAATTTAGCTAATTTTTGTTCAACTGTTTACGTATAAAATTTTATATTGTGTATAACAATAAACACTGGCCAATCTTAATTATATTCTTCCCCTACCCAATCATCTTTGAAAGCTTTAAATAGTAGACTGCTGAATTAGTTACCATATATGGCAGAAACATGGTAGAGTAAACTTCCAATGAAAGAATAAAACAGTTTTACTAGAACTCTCTTCCAATACCTCATCGTGGGTGGCTGGATCAGGTTCTTATTACTGCTCCACTCCATCCACAAAAAGCATCCTCTAGTAAACCTATGCCTTCAATACACACTTTCTATATTCTCAGCTATGAAGAACCAGACATTTTAGTTATACAGAAAAATGTCAACTCTGGTTATCTGAGTCATCAGTAAAATGCCTATCTTACACTTTGAGAATTGAAGGTAAGAAAACAAGTAGCAATCCATGTGAAAAAGTAGAAAATGAATAGCCTGGGATATCTTTTAATCTCTATTCATTCTGCTTTATTAGTTTTTCAAACCACTAGACCATTTCATTACAATGAACCATCCCTGCCTGTGAACATAGGACTACTTAATTAGCTCAGTAACATTACTGAGATCTATAAACTGGAATATATCACATTGCAAGGCAAAAAATAGAAGATAAGCCAGTCTAAATACCAAATACTGCTGACTGGCAGAGTTTGTTTGTTGGTTCAAAGGTCAGAGTGTAGATTAAAAAAAAAACTAAAAGTTTTAATCAAGCATAAAAATCTAAATGTTAATAACTCTTTTGGAAATTTTTCTTGATTAGAGCTTTAAAATATTTTCACATGGTCTCTCTGGGCATAAAACAAACTGGAGACATGTCTTCAGGAAATCTATCTTGCAATAGGATTAATCCTCTTTAAGTAATGTTTTCATTACATCATCTCCCTACTCAATGTCACTCAAAAACTGAATGTCTCCCAATTCCTACCATCAAGTCTAAAATCCTCAAGTTGTTTTGAAGGCCCTCCACTATCTGTGCCCACCTTACCTGGGGGAACTTCCTCTCTCTGCCGTATAAAGCACAAGGTATAGACACTGTATAGAGGGAAACATTATGTTGCACACAACACAGTCCCTACAAGAGCTCTGTGAACAGGAAGGTGGTCGGTGCTAAGTGATCAGAAGCAGCCTCATGGGGGTTGGGCGAAGACTTAAAGGATGAGTAGGATGAGGACAAAGGGAGAGGAGAAGGTAAGGCATTTCCCATTATTCTAGACAGGCCAGAATTCTTACGGTCTCAGGAACACACCAGATTCACTATAACTTTTGTGCCTTTGTTTATCTTATCCACATCTCCTTGAATACCCCCTCCTCCCCTTCCAACTGTGCCAAATCTACAAAACTTTCAAGTATCAGCTCAAATCCCCCCCACCCCCAGCCAAAGAGAAGCCTTCTCTGACTACTTAACTGATCAATCTTCTCTTTCACAGGACTCCTACAGTACCTATGATATGTAGAGCACAATTCTGCATTTTATACTGTGTTTCATGATGTTTAAGAACAGTTGTAAGAGTGTTGGCCTTCAACAACAATCACTTATTAAATATCTACTATACAGAAATCTTCATGTTAAGAACTGGAGGAGATAAACTATGAATTATACCTTCATGGAACTCAGAATTTGGTAGGAAAGACGTTACATGTATACAAGCACTAAAGTAGACCAAATTATGATGAGGGCATAAGACAAGAAGAAGTAAGGTTTTATATCAAACCATGTGAAGAAGGAATTGCAGAGAGGAAGACGCTAGTTAAGAAGGAAGGTAATCTGTTACTCCAGCCAGGGTAATAATGCCTTGCACTAGGGTACTGGTCATGACAGTGAAGGGGGGGGAATCCATGTGGGAGATGCTGTGGAAAACTGAGCACATCTGCTAGCTATCCAGACGTGAGAGAGAAGAGTCAAAGGGAAGGAATCTCAGAGATGAGAATAGTGCTGAAGATACGGACTTTGAAAGCTACATAGATATGATAAAAGAAGCCATGCAAGTGGATGAGATAAAGAGACAACAAAAAAGAACCAAAGATAGAGCCTCGGAGAACACCCAAACTTTGAAAGCAGGAAAAGAAGAACCAGAAGAAAAGCAAAAGAGCTAAGAAAGAAACAAGGAGAGAGTACAATATAAAATTTTACAATTATCTCTTCATCTTATGATAGTCAGCTCAATGGGCTGGCCTACTAAGGTCAAAGTTCATAGAATCATTAAGATAGAGCTAAAAGGGACCAGATCATCTAATCCAACCTGTCATTTTACAGATGAGGAAATTGAAGCTTAGAGAGGTTAAGGGACTCACCCAAGGTCACACATGTAGTAACCATCAGAAGAACTAGAGATATTTGGAGAACAAAAAGACTTAGGAGTAAGAATTTCGTGTGCAACAAAGATGTGACTTTTCTGCTTGGCCCCTGAGCAGAAAATGTGGAATGATGAATGAAAGTAACAGAGGTAGATTTCAGCTCAATATTAATAAAAAGTTTCCTAACAATTAGAGATAACTAAAAGTGGAACATACTGTCTATGGAGGTAGTTGGTCCACTCAATAAATAAGCATTTATTAAGCACCTACTATGTGGTGAGTATCATGCTATGCATGAGAGTTTATATCTTACTGGGCACAAAGCAACATGTGTATATATGTTTGAATGTGTGGGAAGATATGTATATACGTACTGTGTATATGTATATACATATATGTCAATAAAAGTATATGCAAATTAAATATTATTTTCATGGTCACATCCCTGTTCTTAATTATCATACACAAGTGTTCCTCCACATCTCTACAATCAAAAAGACAGGAATTCCTTTATCCAACCCAAACCTCCTATCATTCCATCTTACCTTAAACCATTACCCTCTGTCTCCATTTTACAATCAGATTCTCAGAAAAAGTTTCCAATTTCTCAATTTCTTTGCTTCTCAACCCTTTATATTTTGGCTTCCTATCCACAACTCAACTGACCCCTCTCTCTGAAGCTACAAATGATTTCAAGTGTTCATGCTGACTGCCTTTTCTCATTATTCATTCCACTTTGCCTTTCTGAAGTTTTTAATCCTATGTTTTGGTTCAGTGCTTTGGATATACCAGGCCCTTAGGAGATGCCTGTTGAACTGAAGACCCCTCTTATTCTGAATATCCTTTCCTCACTCAGCTTCCATGACACTGTTCTCTCTTAATTCTCATGGCTACTTGACCTCTCTCTGTTTTATCAGTTAAGCATGGATATGTTTGGCCATATCTCCTCTTCTATCCCTACATACTCACCCTTCTTTGTCCCTAAACTTGAATCTGTCCCTTTCAGTCGGTTCCATTTTTACTATCTACAAATGCAGTGTCTCCCGCATACTTAAAAAACTCTCATTAGACCTTATTATTCCTTCAAGGCATTGACCTTCAGCTTCTTTTCAATTTCTCGGCCAAATTCCTAGAAAAAGCTGTTTGCCCTCACTGCCACCACTTCCTCCTCTCAGAGTCATTTCTCAAGCCTTTGCCGTCTGGCTTCTTATTTCACTCACTTGAATCTGCTTTCTCCAAAGCTCCAAAGATTTCTTAGTTATCAATTCTGATGGCCTATCTACATAATCCTTTTCCTTATCTAGGTTTTAGTGACAGAGTTCCTACAGAGTTCCTACCTCCCACTTTTCAGCTGCCCTTTAGGTGTTGTCTTTCCCCTTTAGAATGTAAGGTCCTTGAAGGTAAGGGCCGTCTTGATTATTTATATCTGCATACCCTGCTCTAAGCACAGAGCTTAGCACACTGTAACAGCACTTAGCACATAAATGTCTTACTAATCAAACTGATCGCTCTTAATTGTCTCACTCAGAGGTGGAGAATCTCCAGCCTCGAGGCCACATGTAGCCTTCTAGGTCCTTGAATGCAGCATTTTGACCAAGTCGAAGTTTTAAAGAACAAATCTGTTTATTAAGGGGATCTATTTGGTGAAGTTTGGATTCAATGAAAGGCTGCACTTGATGATCTAGAGGGCCACCTGTGGCCTTGAAGCCACAGGTTCCCCCACACCACTCTAATTGATTCTTCTCATTGTTCTTTACTGGATTATTACCTATGTCATGGCCCCAATCTTCAGGTAAAGCTTAAGGCTGTCTCTCACTTGGTCAGCTGCTATGGATCTAACAATCTTTATGCAAATGACTTTTGGATCTGTATATCCTATTCTAGCCTTTCTCTTGAACACAGTCTCACAACACAACACAAGAATCCAATGTCTATTTATTTAGAATTGCACGTCCAGTAGACATCTCAAATGCAACACAACCAAAACAAAACTCAAAGACTTATCCTTCTCCCAAACTTCCCTATTACTACTGAGGGCACCACCATCCTTCTAGTCAACCTCCCTAACTCACTCACCATCCCACTCACTAGTCAGTCTCCTGACTCCAATCCATCCCCTAATTCAATTGCCAAAGTGATTTTTCTAAAACATGAAGAAAAAAAATGTGACATTCCTAAAATACAGTCCTGACAATCCCTTTACTCAATAAACTGCAGTGGCTCTCATTACCTCCAGGACCAAAATGAAGTTCTCTATTTGGTACTTAAAGATCTTTCAAACCTGGTTACTTCTTGCTTTTCCAATCTTCTTACATTTTATTCTCTTCCATGTACTCTGCAATTCAGCTCTACCAGCCTCCTCATCACTCCTTGCACACAACACATCTATTCATGCCACTTCTGAGATGGTATTTGTTTCTGATCTCTCAGCTACTAGTTCCTCCCCACCTGTGAAAATATCTTGTACTTAATTTGTATCTACCTATACATATATATGGCATCACCCCCTATAAAATGTGTGGTCCTTGAGAGCAAGACCTGTCTCATCATCACCTATCACAGTGTCATAGTAAGTGTTTAACAAAAAGGCTTAATGATTCCTTTCTGTTTAAATATTATTTAACTTGCTGAGCTAATTTTCCGGTATACCAAACCATGTTAAACAGGATCAGATCCCTTAACAAAATTGTGAAGAAAGCAAAGAAAGATACCTCTTGTTCAGGTGTTAAACTAATCCTTACTAAAGTGTTTGATGATAATGGCTTTTTGTATAAAGACTCTCCTGAAAAATGAAAATCCTTCATGACCCACAAAAATGAATGTCTAATAGTGATATTTCAAGCACTGTGGCAGATTGGTGAGGAAGATATTTTGAGATGGTAGTTCGTTTTGACCAAAATATTTTACTTGTAAGGATAATCTTGATTCCAAATTATGCCAAACTATTTACTTACCATACTATCTCGGTATACATCAAATACAACTGTAAAAAAAGAAACAAACCAAATTAAGTTTTATAAAAGATACACTTTAAAGTAGTCATATTTAAATGGTAAAAATTACATTTAAAAAACAAAACAAGCTCTAAAAATTATTCAACCAAATGCTGCAAAAATTCCTTGGTCAGGAGAACAAGAAAATATTTCTTGCTTCAAAATCTGAAAACTAAGTATTACAAGAGTCAAAATATACTTTATTGTTATGATCACACTATTTCTTTTTTTCTAACATTTTCATTTCTCATACTTTAGAATTCAAGTTTCATGGAACACACTAATTTTATAATACCCAATTTGCCCCTCATGCACAAGCTACAGGGAGGATTCCAGTTTGATATTAAGCAAACAGTGCTCTTGGAATAGATTTATTTGAATGGGGAGTGATACGAGTAATATCTGGAGGTGGGAAAAATAAACTCTACCCACGCTCAGGGAATGATTAATGCAATGTATCATCACAGCTTTAGCAGATAAACTTACTTTGGCAAGTAAAGAAAATCTGAGCAAATACAATATTGATGAATACAGGAAAAAATGTATTCTTTGATTTTCAAATACTTATTATTACAGCAGCTAGGTGGTGCAGTGGACAGAGCACCAGTGCAGGAGTCAGGAGGACCCAAGTTCAAATCTCACTTCAGATACTTGGCACTCACTAGCTGTGAGACCTTGGATAAGTCACTTAACCCCAATTGCCTCATCCTGGGTCATCTTCAGTCATCCT
>CM053770.1:130855855-130871417 GCA_028658325.1 Potorous gilbertii
CACTTATATTATTAATTTAAAATGACAAATTGATGTTTAGTAAAACTCTCCATCTGATTATGTAATTTAAAGTATTATTTAAAAGACAGACATTTAGTAGCATGCACACAACCAATCCACTTTGCTTTCTTTAAATGAGTTAATATATATTATGGAATATACAAGGTCTTAGTGCAGTTTTAAGCTACTAAAGCTTATTTAATTATTATCAGAGCTTAATAATTATCTAATTACTATTAGAGCTTAAAAATTCACTTTTGGGACACTATAATATACACTTTATGGTGATCAAAGAAAGATAAATTATGTAAAAATAAAGGTCTGAATTATAATAATTAAAGTACAAATAGACCATCAGAAACACTAAAGAGGAATGAAATATTTTATATGAAGGTAATCTCCATCTACTCTTGTTTTGATAAGCTGGAAGTTGTATGTATACATGTACACATTTGTACATATACACATACATATATACACACAGTGGTAAGTAAGGATCTTGATACAGTGGTTCAACATGAACATCACTGATGCCAATGAATTCAGAAGTTGAATTTAAGACATCTGGGCAGAGGGAGAGGCCTAGAAAGGAATGAGATGTGTTAGTTCCCCCTCATTAGTCTGTGAGCAAAGGATGGAGGATGACTTGCTGGGTATGTTGTAAGAAGAATTCTTAAGTAGGTGTTGGTAGTACTAGGTAAAAAATCTGAGAGTCTATGACAGGGCAAGAACCCTAAATCACATGATAAAATAGTTTTATAACATTCTAAAAAAGTAAAATCTATTTTTCTATTATGAAAATAACAAATACTCACAGTCTTCATCTAAGAATTTATATTGTATGTGTTTCTTGAAAAACTCCTGTATGGATCTACAGATCTCTTCATTTTGTTTGGAAATGTGCTCATAGTATTGTGTGTAGTCCCTCTGGGATATGCCTGCCAAGAAAATATTTGATATGTCATAATATCATCTTCAAAGAAAATTTCATGAATCTTGTATACTGGATCCTACAGGAGAATCCTATAATTTTACTTTGAAACTATTTTATCTTCATAGTAACATATTAAGATAAAACATTATCTCTACTTAGTATCTCTAGGAAAAATCCAGTTACAAGAATGATGCTTACTACCAAATATTTTTTAAATCAATTTTCAAATTTTACTTTTATGAATTACACTTTCAAACATTTAGCAAGAATTTATTAAGTGGCTACTACATTCAAGGCACTGTGGTATTAAGAATAGGACACGGTATCTTCAAGTAATTTAAATTCTACTTGGAAAAAAATTAACCTGGATGTAGGCAAGTAAACGGAAGACAGAAGATGTTACATCCAAATAACAATAACACAAGAAGAGAGGTATAAAGTACAAGGAAAAGGGATGCCATGCAACTTACATTTTGAAAAATGGGTAAATATTAGAGAGGTAACTCTTAGCAAAGAGATGGAGAGAAAAGGTCATTTGAGGCAAAGGAGCCTAGCTAGAGAACAGCATGTAACAGAATTGGCAGAAGTATAGGTACATAAAAGAAAGTGGAGGATGATAAAAGTCGGAAGGATAGAATAGAGACAAACTGTAAAGATCCTTGAACATCAGGGAAAGAATGTTGGATAGTGTTGGTAATAAGCTGCCACGGAAAGGAGTAAGGAGTAAGGAAATGACATTCATCAGAATTTCTTTGATTCTTCTTTGAACTAAGTGAAAAATTAAAACAGCCTTTCCTCTTTCTTCGTGGGAAAAATTTTAGTCTTCCTCTTCATATTTCATAATATATTTCAAAAACCTATCATTTTTCTTTGCCATACTTCCCATCTTTATGATTCAGCTCTCATAAGTGAAGAACATCAAAATTCCTGGGTTTTTTTCTTGCTCTTTTTCTTTCAATGTTTAGAGTTTTTTTTTACTGAAAACTAAAACACAACTATATGCAACAAGATATAAATGTAGCTAAAAGGTTTTAATTATAAAACATATACAAGGATGTACCAAAAGTCTTAAAACTTGAATAGCTTAAAACTGTACTAAGACTTCTGGGTCATATGATACTTGATATATCTTTTTTCCTAATCACCCACTCCAACATGCATTTTATTTTCTTGCCCTAAAATTTATTTTTCACGTTCAATATAACTTCATCATCAAATTTCCCATCTCTTCCTCTTGGAGATTTCTTCCTTGAAAATGCCTTTCCAAATTTTCTTGAAGCACATTGCAGTCGAAGCTTTTTTCCTGTCTTTTTATGACTTCCCAATACTGCCTTTTGCCCATAAAGAGAAGTTAAGCAAAGCAAACAAACAACACTGGTCATGCCTGACAGCATGGGCCTCTCTCCCCATCTCCAGCTCACCACCGTTCCGTAGGAGTGGGGCAGGTGTGTTTCCTCATCAGAGTTCTAGAGCTCATTTACACACTGAAGAAGGGAGGGTCAGTGCCACCCTCTATTGTTCCTATACGGTTGCGTCTTCATGGACATCATTCCATTGGTGCTGCTTCATACTTGGCTCCCAAAGTTTCTGAGGTCTCAATGTTCATCATTCCTTACAGTCTCACAGCATACTCTCTTATACTAACATAATGTAATTTGTTCAGCCCTCCCCCAAACCGCACTGGAGAGTAACCAGGGGCACAACTTAACATACTTCAAGGTGAAAGAAAATGGTTTTGCTCCTCAATCTTTCAACAATAAGCAGAGTACTTTGTGTTAGAAGTTCTGGATCTAAATTCTTGCTTTTCTAGGACTGAAAAGTAAATTTCATTGTCCTCTTTAATTACATTCATGGTGAAGTCAATACAGACTTGACAAATACTATATAAAATGCAATTACTCCAAGCTCTTTTCTAGGAATTATGATGAATATCAACACATGGTTCCAAAAAAACAATTGATACTGATGATATATGACCCTAATCAAATTCTACCTAACAATCTTGCCCAGAGTGACACAGCTAATAAGTGTGTCAGGCCAGTTTTGAACTCACTTCAAAGATATTATCTCATTTGAGCCCAGTTAACACCACTTTGTCATCCAGCATTCCCAGAATTTTTTATCAAACAATGAGTTCTTATCCCAGAAGCTGGGGTCCTTGGGTTTATTAAACAGCAGACTGCTTTGTGGCTTTGTGTTTTGAGTAACTAACCTATTCCTTGGTATACCCCTTGATTTCTTAGTTTACTTGGTTTTGATGATTGCTGCTTTATAAAGCAACTTGAGTTCAGGTAGGGCTAGGCCACCTTCCCTAGCATTTCTTTTCATTAGTTCCCTTGATAGTTTGGACTTTTTGCTCTCCCAGATGAATTTTGATATTATTTTTTCCAGCTCTACAAAATAATTTTCTGGTAGTTTGATTGGTATGGCACTAAATAAGTAAATTAGTTTAAGTGGAAATATTATTATTATATTAGCTTGGTCTATCCATGAGCAACTGATGTTTTTCCATTTACTTAGATCTGACTTTGAGTGAAAAGTGTTTTGTAATTTTGTTCATATAGTCCCTTGGTTTGTTCTGCCAGGTAGACTACCAGATATTTTATAGTTTCTACTTTAAATAGGATTTCTCTTTCTGCCTCATTTCTAAAATATACAAAACTGAGTCAAATTTACAAGAATACAAGTCATTCTACAATTGGTAAATGGTCAAAGGATATGAACAGGCAGTTTTCAGATAAAGAAAATAAAGCTATCTATAGTCATACGAAAAAATATTCTAAATCACTATTGATTAGAGAGATGCAAATCAAAACAACTCTGAGGTAACGACATCACACCTATAAGATTGGGCTAACATGACAAAATAGGAAAACGATAAATGTTGCAGAAGTTGTGGGAGAGTTGGAACACTACTTCATTGTTGGTAGACCCTGAGCTGATCCAACAATTCTGGAAAGTGGTTTGGAACTATGCCCAAAGGGCTACAAAAATGTGCATACCCTTTAACCCAGCAATATCGCTTCTAGGACTGTATCCCAAAGAGATCATAAAAATGGGAAAGGGTCCCACATGTACAAAAATATTTATAGCAACTCTCTTTGTGATGGCCAAGAATTGAAAATTGAGGGGATGCCCATCAATTGGGGAATGGGTGAACAAGCTGTGGTATATGAATGTAATGGAATACTATTATGCTATAAGAAATGGTGATTAGTTGGACTGGAAGGACTTAGAGGAACTGATGCTGAGTGAAAGGAGCAGAACCAGAAGAATATTGTGCACAGTAAGAGCCACAGTGTGCAAGGACTGTTTCTGATAGACTTGTTCTTTCACAGAAGCGCAAGGCAATGCAAGGACCTAAAACATTCCCAAAGGACACAAACAGAGAAAGAATTAGGTACTAGGAATGTAGAACAAAGCTGACTATTTTCTCTTATGTTATGTTTTGCTTTCTCATGGTTTCTCCCATTCATTTTAATTCTTCTATGCAACATGACTAATGTGAAAATGTGAGAATGTATGCATAGAAACTATATAAGATTGCATGCCTTCTCAGGAAGGGAGGGGAGAGGAAGGAGAGGAAAATTTAAGACTTATGGAAATGATTGTTGAAAACTGAAAACAAATAAACTAATTTTTAAAAATTACTGAAAACACCTCCCAAAAAAAGGAGGCAGCTATAGTTATTATTCTCAGTTTCCCAGGTAAGGAAACTGGGGTTCAAAGCTATTAAAAGATTTGTCTAACATTACAAACACTCACTGTGCAATCCAGGCATACTGACCAACTCACTGTTCTGCACACACATCTTATCTTCAATCCTGGGCATCTACACTGGTAGCCCCTGATTCCCTCCAAGACTCAGTTTAAGCTGAACTTTCTAGGCAAAGCCTTTCCAGAGCCACATACCCCATCCTCCCACCCCACAACCACTAATGTACTCCCTCTCAAAACTCCCTTGTATTCATTTTGTATATATTATGTTACACATACACACGTGTACATGCACACGTTAGTTCTCTCACTCATTAGAATATGAACAATAAAGTAGGTTCCACTTCATTTTTGGTTTTGTTTCATCAGTAATTAGACAGGTTGTAACTAGATGGTGCAATAGACAGAGTGAAGGACCTAAAGTCAGGAAGAGTCATCTTCCAGAAGAAGTAGATCCACCAACAGGAAGATGAGAAATCTGGCCCATCTACTGTCTATCCCTAGTGCTTCTAATGGACTGCTGCAGGATTTTTTGCATGAGTATTCATTCACAGAATATAAACTTATACCATAAGTCAGCCTCAGAAAGCTGGAACAAGCCTTCTTTGAAAAGAAATTTGTATCTGGTATTAGATGATCAGTGTTTTTTAAATTGTTGAATCATTAACTGATTTGACTACATTCAAGATAACAGTTTTTCTCTTGGTGCATATTTTAATATATCTTGTACATATCTCTGATCTAAACCTTTATACCAATCTCTTCATGTGACAGATAAGGGTAAGAAGTAACTTCTATAGAGAACCAACCTGATAAAATGGCATTACAGTATCTGGCTAGTTACAGTTTAGTTCTATAAAGCAGGAGACCTGGGCGGAGCCAAGATGGTGAAGTAAAAGGATGACCTTTAAGACCTCTCCCCCCTACAGCTCATAAAATACCTGTAAAAAATGACTCTAAACAAATTCTAGAGCAGTAGAAGCCACAACACGACAGAGTGAAAGAGATTTCCAGTCCAAGGAAGCCTGGAAGGCTGACAGAAAAGGTCTATCCTACAGGGCTCTGAGAGGAGTACAGCCCAGCCTTGCCCAGGTGGCATGACAGGGACAGGACCAGAGCAAGCTTTAGGGCACCAACAGCAGCAGCTGTGGTTCCCAGATCCCTCAACCCACGAATGCCAGTCAGCTTCAAAGGTCACTGAGAAAGTTCTTTCACCTGGGTAAGAAGAGAGCAGGGTCCTCCTACCCTAGCCCTGGCCCCAGGTGGAGGCAGAATATATTTTTGGAGCCATCAGACTAAAGCCCCTGGGGAAATCAAGCTGTGGATCTGGATTTCAGCCCTTAGTGGAGGCCCTGGGCAGAAGTACTGGCGTGCAAGAGCTGGTGGACACTCTGGAAAGGGAATTCTATTCGCAGATCCTGAGCAGAAAAGTTTGTGGCAGCTCCTAGACCAGAGAGCAGGCCAGGAAAGGAGTAAACTCCTCTCCCTTGATTGTAACACCTTGGAGGAATTAAGAACTTACAGGTCCCCAGAGTGTATCCTCCTCTTGACAAAGGACCCAAAAGTCAAGTAACTGGCTGGGAAAATGACCAAAAAAGGGGGAAAAAATAAGACTATAGAAGATTACTTTCTTGGTGAACAGGTATTTTCTTCCATCCTTTTAGATGAGGAAGAACAATGCATACCACCAAAGGAAGACAGAAAAGTCAAGGCTTCTGCATCCAAAACCTCCTAAATAAATATGCAATGGTCTCAGGCCATGGAAGAGCTCAAAAAGGATTTTGAAAATCAAGTAAGAGATGGAGGAAAAATTGGGAAGACAAATGAGAGCAATGCAAGAAAATAATGAAAAGCAAATCAACAGCTTGTTAAAGGAAACCCCAAAAATGCTGAAGAAAATAACATCTTTAAAAATAGACTAACTCAAATGGCAAAAGAGGCTCAAAAAGCCAATGAGGAGAAGGCTTTAAAAGGCACAATTAGCCAAATGGAAAAGGAGTTCAAAAGTTCACTGAAGGAAATAGTTCTTTAAAAATTAGAATGGAGCAGATGGAAGCTAATGACTTTATGAGAAGCCAAGAAATTACAAAAACTAAAAGAATGAAAAAATAGAAAACAATATGAAATATCTTATTGGAAAAATAACTGACCTTGAAAACACATTCAGAAGAGACAATTTAAAAATTATGGGACTACCTGAAAGCCATGATCAAAAAAAAGAGCCTACACATCATCTTTCATGAAATTGTCAAGGAAAAATGCCCTGATATTCTAGAACCAGAGGGTAAAATAAATATTGAAAGAACCCACCAATCACCTCCTGAAAGAGATCCCAAAAGGAAAACTCCTAGGAATATTGTAACCAAATTCCAGAGTTTCCAAGTCAAGGAGAAAATATGGCAAGCATCCAGAAAGAAACAATCTGAGTATCATGGAAATACAATAAGGATAACACAAGATCTAGCAGCTTCTAAATTAAGGGATCATAGGACTTGGAAATATAATATTCTAGAAGTCAAAGGAACTAAGATTAAAACCAAAAATCACCTACCCAAGGAAAACTGAGTATAATACTTCAGGGGAAAAAATCATCATTCAATGGAATAGAGGACTTTCCAGTATTCTTGATGAAAAGTCCAGAGAAGAGAAAATCTGACTTACAAACACAAGAATCAAGAGAAGCATGAAAAGATAAATAGGAAAGAGAAATCATAAGGGACTTACTAAAGTTGAACTGTTTATATTCTTATATGGAAAGATAATACTTATAAACTCTTGAGATTTTTCTCAGTACTAGGGTAGTTGGAGGGATTATGTACATATAGACAGAGGGCACATAGTGAGTTGAATAGGAAGGGACATCTAAAAAAAATAAAACTTAGGAGTGAGAGAAGAATATATTGGGAGGATAAAGGGAAAAACAGAATGAGGCAAATTATCTCTCACATAAAAGAGGCAAGAAAATGCTTTTTCAATGGAAGAGAAAAGAGGGGAGGTAAGAGAGGAAAAATGAACCTTACTCTCGTCACATATGGCTTAAGGAGGGAATAATATACATACTCCATTTGCTATGAAAATCAATCTTACACTACAGGAAAGTAGGGGAGAAGGTGATAAATGGGGTGTGGGGGGAATGATAGAAAGAAGGGCAAATGGGAGGAGGGCATAATTAGAAGTAAATATTTTTGAGGAGGGATAGGGTCAAAAGAGAGAACAGAATAAATGGGTGGCAAGATAGGATGAAGGGAAACATAGTCTTTCATAACATAACTTTTATGGAAATCTTTTGCATAATAACTACACATGCATAACATATATCAAATTGCTTACCTTCTCAGTAGGGATGGGTGGAGAAGGAGGAAGGGAGAGAAGTTGGAACTCAAAGTTTTAAAAATAAAATGTTAAAAATTGTTTTTATATGTAACTGGGAAACAAGATATATAGGTGATGGGGTATAGAAGTCTACCTTGCCGTACAAGAAAATAGAGGGGATGGGGATAACAGAAAGGAGGGGTACAATAGAAGGGAGAGTAGATTGCAGGAAGGGGAAATCAGAATGTAGGCTGTCTTGGTGTGGGTGGAAGGAAGAAATGGGGAGAAAATCTGGAACTCAAAATCTTGTGGAAATGAATGTTGAAAACTAAAACTTAATTAATTAATTTTTTGAGGATTAAAAAAAAACATTCAAAAAACATTAAAGAACACTGAAAGTTGCCTGATGGTAATTTAAGATAAATTTTTCATTACCCTAGAGTGAAATTCTTCTGAGCCTATGATTATTAAACTCACCAAGGTCAAGGAAGTATTTTCTAAACATCTCCCTACTTTATTTTGTATTATGACTTGCTATTAGCCATATTTATTCTTTCTTTTCCAATCCAAAAGACACTCTCTTTGGCAGAGAAAAATAGAAAAAAAATAAAAAGATAAATTAAAGGAAAAACTATATGCAGCTAAAAATCTTGGTTAGAGAAAATGACAAAACTCGAGAGAGTAAAAAATAATATAGGGACTTGAAAGTATTAATAAATGTAATGAAAAGCAGCACTGCTTCAGGAGAAAAGAAAAGGAAGTCAGAAAATAATTCTGTTGGGAAAAGACTAGGAAACAATTCAATCACAGGGATAACTGAAGTAAAATTCAAGGAAGGAAGCATGGAAATGCCACAGAAAAATATCCAATCACTATATTAAAAGAAAATGTCACAGAACTACCACAAAAAAGTAGCATCCTATGAATAGAAGGAATAAAGAGAAGCACAAGAAGAAACCCCAAATCAGATTCATCTAGGCATATCATCATCAACCTTCAAAGCTATGATGACAAATAAAGCCTTTCAAGACTAAAAAGATATCAATTATTTATCAAAAACATAAACCAAGGTCTCAACAGAGATTATGTTTATAAAAATTTTTATTTTTTATTCCAAAAAAATCTTTTAAAAATGGAATGTAAGGCTATACAAAAACTTTTTTAAAAAATGGAATATGACTATATACCTTTAGGCTCCAAAAAAATCAATAGCACAAAAGCATCACTGGGGAAATTTTACTTATAAGGAGTTATGAAAGACTTTGAAGATCTTATAAAAGAGATCTGAGGGAATCTTAGTTGGATACAAGTACATTGTGAATCAACAGTATAATATGGATGACCAAAAGAACGCTCAAACAATCTTACATACAAATAAACTAGAAGAACATATAAAATACGGTAATCAACAGTTCCATGATTATTTATGCTGATTAGACCACTGGAGATATTTAGAAAGTAATTCAAGGTTTGCAAACCATTTATATACATGCTAACACCTGAACTTCAGAATAAATGTGTGAGATCTATCTCCATTTCAGTGTGTACTTCTGCTTTTATCCAAGGCAGTCAGGCACAGTGGATAGAACACCTAAAGTAAGGAAAACCTGTTCAAATCCAGCTTCAGACACATATTAGCTATGTAATCCTATGCAAATCATTTATGCTGTTTGACTCAGTTTCCCCATCTATAAAATGGGGACCTTTCTTCCAGGGGTTACCGTGAGGATCAAACAGGACAATAATTGCAAAGCAGGTAGCATGGTACCTGGGACATGGTAAGTGCTATGTAAGCGTTAACTATTATTATGTAGGGAACTCCTAGGATGAAAACTCCTTCCATTAACACAGAACAGCAATCATCCGCAACTAAGAATCTTAGAAAATCTCTTGCTGGCACCGAGAAGCCATGCAAAAAAATAAATAAATACATGTCAGAGGCTAGATTTGAATCCAGTACTCTTTCCACACTGAATGATGACTCTGATTCCGGGTACTATATTTTAAGAAGACACTGATAAACTGAAACAGTTTGGCATGTTGAAGGAAGCCATGTCTGGAAAACCATGAAGTGGAAAACAGTAAGAACTGGAAATGTTGATGCTTCAGAAGAAACCTGGC
The DNA here is from genome assembly GCA_028658325.1 of Potorous gilbertii. NCBI lineage: Eukaryota > Metazoa > Chordata > Mammalia > Diprotodontia > Potoroidae > Potorous > Potorous gilbertii. The sequence goes on from CM053770.1 coordinate 130,865,940, forward strand.
AATAAAATGCTTCTCGTTTTCATCATACGTTTATTAAACACCTATACACTTGAGGGACTCAAGGGGGCATTTCAGCGTAACCTTACTGTTAATTTTGTCACAAACAAAATTGCTTTTTGGATTTCTGGAAGGACTGCCCTCATCTCTTATTCAGTTAGGTTTTCAGCAGGAGGAAGATTATTACATGGAATCTCAAAATAAAGAGCGGGCTAACAAATATGTGTGATTTGTACTCTCACATTATTTAATTACAGAAGAATATGCCAAATAAGAATAATATGCCTGTGTTTGAACTAATTAAAAATTTAAAAAGCGAATTTTTCTGACATATCTGTTAGAGCCCTCAATTGCATTGCCTTCAGCAAAATACGAAGGGAACTGATTGTTTAAACACAAAGTTGATCCTCTGTGTGAAGTAAATCCATCATTGCAGCCAATGGCCAGCGCCTCCATGGTGGTTCCTCTGACTCTGACTATTCCCCTGGCCATATTGCTCCTGGAAGCTGACAACCTTCTTCTTTCTAGCACCCTGGACCTCAAAGGCAGTGTGGCACAGTGGATAGAATACTGGAGTTAGAGGCAAGAAAAACAGGAATTAAAATCCCAACCTGGTTAACATTTATTAGTTGTGTGACATTGGACAAAAGATTTAACCTCTCTGAGCCTCAATTTTGTCATCTGGATTGTTATAAAGAAGTCACCTGGCAACTTTTAAAGTACCATATATATTACTGTTATTATTGCTGCTGTTTTGTTGTTATTCAACTGTGTGAAAGACTGTCAAGGTGAAGGGGTATTATACTTTTCCTGTGCAACAATACATATCTTAGGATTGTATCGGTTTTTATGGTAACCACTACTATCTTACTGAGTTTTCAGGACTGCTTTCACAGAACGAACTAGCACAAGTTTATGCTCAAAACACAGAGCAACTATTTGAGATGCCAAAATGTGGAACAGACTTTTGATGAAGACACTGAGTTCTCTCCTATGGAGGACCCCAAGCAGAAGATGAATGTCTAGTTGTTGAGGACATTGTAGAAAGGACTCAAGTTTTGGACAGATACTAGATTTGACCACTCATGAGGTCCCTTCCAAGTCTGGGATTCTAAAAATCTAAGTTATAGAGACACAAGCTTCATGGGATATAAGAAGTATTTTTAAACCATTAGAGCTGTCCAAAAGTGTAATGTGCTCAACCAAACCAACTGAGCTAAAATTAGAAGGGAAACAGATAAATAGCAGGAAAAAAAATCTCTGCAGCAAGTTTCTAACAAGCTTCTCATTCCCAAAATAAATAAGGAACTTAGTTAAATCAATGAGTAAAAGCCTCAATTGATAAATGGTCAAAGAATAAGAAAAGGCAATTGTTTAATTAAAAAAAAATAATAAAACCTAGATATCAATAGCCACAAGAAAAAATTCTATAAATCATTAAAAACCAGAAAAATTCAAATTAAAGCAACTCTGAAGCTCCACCTCACACTGTTAATACATTGACAAAGATGACAAAAAAGACAAATGACAAATTTTGAAGAAGCTCCTGGGAAATAGGGACATTAAGGTATTATTGGTGAAGCTTTCAGTGACTCCAGCCATTTTAGAAAACCATTTGGAACTATGCCCCCAAAGTCACTCAAGTACATATCACTTGACCCAGGAATATCACTTCTAGGCCTGTCCTCCAGTGAGATCAAAGAAAGAGGGAAAGGACCTACATATACAAGAGCATTAGTATTTTTATTTCTCTGTCCAGCCACCATCCTGACTCTCCAGACTCTTCCAACCATGCCATAGCAGACTCATCACCCTGAACTTTCACTCTGCCTCTGACCTTCTCACACTGTTAGCACACTCTGACCTTGCAGAGAAAAGTGCCCAGGCCAGCTATATCTTCATTCTTTTCCAAGCACTATTCCTGATTCCCTGGACCATTTCCATCATGCCTTACCTCAAATACTTTTCTTAAACTTTTTAGAAGAGAATGCCTCAAAATTCTGTAATTACTCATAATCATGAACCCATTAACTTCAAAATTTTATAGTTACCTGTAACTTATTCCACAAAAAGGTTGGCTTTTTAAAGTGAAATTTTATTTTAAAAAAAAATCAAAAAAGATTCTTACCAATAAGCTTATTTTCCTTGACAAAGCACCTGAATTCTGCCCCAGGAATTAATTCGCACCATTTTCGAAGAACAAGCTGTCAAGAGAAGAAAAATATGTCATTACCATAAAAAAGAAAGAAAGGCCATGAGGAATGACAAATGTTTGCCTTTAACATGCACCCATCAAGGGCACTTAGTAAAAAAGGGGAAAAAAATTACTGAAACCTTATGGCAAACGTTATCTTTTAATTTATCACTCTGAATGTGCCTATATAATACATAACACACAAAAATGCCCTCCCCAAAGATCACAATGGAAAATTACATTCTCCACAATAATTCATACTCCCTCACCTCAAAAAAGATGAAAACAGTTCACAGCCACCTCTATCCCAAACACTGGAGCTATGGTGCTTATTATGAATTAATTTATTTAGTTTGATACAAAAAGAGTAGAAAGGCAACAATAAAATATTACTGGGCACTTGCCTACACACAAAAATGGAAACAAAACAGATGCTCATCAAAGAGAGGCCAGTTAAATCAATTCTGATATATATGTTACTATACCATAAGCAATTATGAATATGATAAATATGGAGAAACATGGGAAGACTTACAAGAACTGAAGCAACGTGAAACAAGCAGAACCAGAGAAACAATACACAGAATGACACCATCACCACAAATGGAAAGAACAAAAAATTTAAAAAACTGAAATTAGAAGCTGTAATATTATAAGGAACAAGTTTGGCCCCCAAAAAGAAATATCTCTTCCCTCACCCCCACTTCTTACCAGGGGCTGGGGAGAAGGATTAATGTCAGACATTTCACTATCTTGGACATTATGCTGAACAGTTTTTCTTTTTTATTCTTTGTTGTAAAGAATGGTTCTATGAAAGGGAAAGTAGCAGAGATAGATGGGGAAATACAGATGCTATAAAAAAAGCTATCAATGAAAATTTATTTTTTTTTGAAAGGAAAAAAATTATCTTACATAGGACTGAAATGGTAACACAAAAACAAACCTCATTCTCCTGCTCTGATATTGAATAACTTGTATGATCATAACTGGGTCCCTTAATCTCTCTGAGCCCCAGTATGTTCGTCTCTAAAATAGGGAGAATATCTCTTACCACCAACTTCACAGAGTTGCCATGAGGTTTAAATAAGATGACATAGATAAAATGATTTGCAAACCTTAATGTGTTATATATGTGTAATCTGTTAATATTATTATAACATATTAATATAAACTTTGAAATGGAGCTTGAAAAACGCAAAAAATTAGTTAATATTTGCAATAAACCTTTTTCCATCTTCCAGTTTTATGATAAGAATATTTTTAAAATACACTAACTGTATAAAAGTAAAGTTGTGATGATTAGCAAGACATTATGATACCTATGTACTCAGATGTAGAAATCATATTTAGGCAAACACCTACTGCACCTGACAAATAAAATAGCAGTAAGTCATAGACCACAATGTCATAGAAGCTGTTCATTTCCATCAAACTTAAACCAAAAATAATAATAATACTTGAATACTTCAATCATGACTTCAATAGTATATGCTCTTCCAATGGCACAGAGCTCTGTCTTCAGAAGCTGTTATAGCTGGAAAATTCACCAATCTTTAACTAACCTGAGATGAGCCTCTACAAACTTATATAATAGACTACAATGAGCTTGGACGGGGGGCCTAAAAGAAACAGATAAAACTTGGCAAGGAAATAAACATAAACTATCTCATACTTGAGCTCAAAAAAACAATCATTACAAGTATAAAAGGAGGAGAGTATGTCTAGAGACGAGTTCATCTGAAAAAGACCTGGGAGCGTTACTGGATGATAAGATCAGTACGAGTCACCAATGTGATAGTGCAGCCAGAAATCCTAGGTTGCATTAATAAGAAAGGCAACGCCATCAGAAAAAGATGATAGGACACTGTAGCCTACTCTGGTTGGTCATGTCTAGAGTCTTGTATTCAGTTTTGGTTCCCAAAGATTAAGAAAGACATCAAAAAGCAGTAGTACATCCAGAAGGAAGAGACCAAGGAAGGCAAAAGCACTGCTGGTCACCATGACATCTAAGGAATTGCTGAAGGAAGTATGGAATTTAAAAATACTTGCTGGGGGAGGAACCAATATGGCAGAGCAGAAAGACTCACATATGCTAGCTCTGAACCCACAGCCCATAATTACCTGTAAAAAGAACTCCCAACAAACTCTGGAACAGTGGAAGTCGTGCAGCAATGGAGTGAAAGAGATTTCTGTTCCAGAGAGCCCTGAAAAACTGATCCCAAAGGTCCGTCGCGCAACAGACAGGAGCGGAGCCCAGCCCTTCCTTGGCCACGCGGCACCAAGCGGAGCAAGCAGATCCGAGCAGGCTTCAGGGACGGAATCTCTGGCGGCTGCGAAGGTTCCCTCGACCCACAGATGCACAGGTCAGTGAGAGAGACGTCTGGAATGGCTGAGAGGGGAGCAGGGTGTCTCCATAACTCAGGCCCCCTCGGGAGGCAGCACGCAGAGGCAGCGGGAGGCCAGAGGCTCCCGAGCTCAAGGTCTCCGCATAAACCTCCTGAGGGGACTGAGCCTGGGAGGCAGCCCTGCCCCCACCTGAGCACCAGAACTTAAGCTCACATTGAACAGTAGCCAGACCTGCAGCCGAAAGCCCTGAGGCTGGGGGGCAGCATTTGAATCTCAGACCCCAAACACTAGCTGGGCAGATCTAGGTGGGGGGGGGGGTTTGGTGGAGAGGAATCTCAGAAGTCAAGTAACTGGCTGGGAAAATAACCAGAAAAGGGGAAAAAAAAAAAAAGAAGACCATATAAGGTTACTTTCTTAGTTAACAGATGTTTCCTCCCTTCCTTTCTGATGAGGAAGAACAATACTTATCATCAGGGAAAGACATAGGAGTCAAGGCCTCTGTATCCCAAATATCTGAAATAGATATCCAATGGGCTCAGGCCATGGAATATCTCAAAAAGGATTTTGAAAATCAAGTTAGAGAGGTGGAGGAAAAACCGGGAAGAGAAATGAGAGAGATGCAAGAAAAGCAGGAAAAATGGGTCAATACCTTAATAGAGGAGACCCAAAAAAATGCTGAAGAAAATAACACCTTGAAAAATAGGCTAACTCAATTGGCAAAAGAGGTTCAAAAAGCCAATCAGGAGAAGAAAGCTTTCAAAAGCAGAATTAGCCAAATGGAAAAAGGAGGTTCAAAAGCTCACTGAAGAAAATAGTTCTCTCAAAATTAGAATGGAACAGATGGAGGCTAATGACTTTCTGAGAAACCAAGAAATCATAAAACAAAACCAAAAGAATGACAAAATGGAAGAGAATGTGAAATATCTCATTGGAAAAACAAC
>CM053770.1:130871917-130986312 GCA_028658325.1 Potorous gilbertii
AATGGGTGGGGAGGGAGGGATGGGGAGAAGTTGGAACTCAAAGTTTTAGGAACAACTGTTGAGTATTGTTCTTGCTACCCAGAAATAAGAAATACAGGTAATGGGGTTTAGAAAGTTATCTGGCCCTACAGGACAAAAGAGAAGATGGGGACAAGAGAAGGGAGGGATGATAGAAGAGAGGGCAGATTGTTGATAGGGGAAATTAGAATGCTCGGTGTATTGGGGTGGGGGGAGGGGACAAATGGGGAGGAAATTTGGAACCCAAAATTTTGTGAAAATGAATGTAAAAAGTTAAATAAATAAATTTATATTTAAAAAAAAATACTTGCTGATGTCTCAGAAGACTTGGCAAATACCTTTAAGTATTCCGAAGGTTGTTATATGGAAGAATTAACTTTGGTCTTTTAGGTCAAAGGAGCCATAATTTTAAATGATCAAAGTTTAAAAGACAGATTTAGTCTTGAAATAAGGAAAAGCATTAAAAATGAAAAGCTTTTCAAAGTAGAAAGGCATAGGTTTCCCTCTAACTAAAAGTCTTCAATCAAGAGGCTGAATGGCTATTATTTGTCAGGAATGCTATAGAGCACATTCCTGTTCAAGAAGACCTAACTGGCCTTCTGAGGTCCTTTCCAACTCAGATTCTGTGATATTTCGTTCAATAAATGTTTACTAAATTCTTACTATACATCTGGTACCATTCTACATACTGTAGGAGATAAAAGAGAAAATATGAGGTCCTTATTCTCAGTAAGTTTATAGTTTAAAAGACAGTAAAAGGATGAAACCTTTTCCCACTGAAAAACAAAACAAACCTAACCTCAAGTTTTTGAAGTTTTGACAATTAAAATTAAAAGCACTCATGCTCAGATGAATCTGTGATCTTTTTGATTTGGAAGTTCTCTCCAACAATGTGTAAGTTCACCACAGAGGACCCACCAAATATGCTGGAGATTCTCCTTGCTTTTTCTTGACATCATAAAGGTAAAAGTGAAACACCATAGTGTCTATCATCCATTGCTCTTGTCACATGATTGGCCGATTTTTTTCTTCCTATCATAAAATTACGTGATGATGTCTTTTACTCCAGTTGTTCTTCAAAGTTAAGCCTGCTGACACCTACCATGTGCCTTTTCATTTCTCTCTATGAAAATCACCTTTAATTCTTTGGAGATCTTAGTATTCAATGTTTTTCTGTCACACAGCAACACTAATAGAATGATGGCATTTTTTAAAAATGGGCCTTCATTTTCATGGAAAATTTAGGGAAGTTAAGGAAGCTTTGCAATTTTCCAAAGGCAATTCATCCTGTTTTCCTATTCAATTCTAGGCCTAAGTCCCTGTCTCTCTGTACTATCTGTCCCGATATGCAAACTGACAGGCAAGCTCAATAAGTTTTTTGTAAATCGCATGCTTTAATCTGAGCAATAATACTCATTCCCTAGGTCTTTATCAATGGTCAGTCAAACTCACTGTCCTCTTTCAAGAGGCTAAGTAACAACATACCAGGTTTTCATGCTATCAACACAAAAGCATCTGCAAACATAAACATCCTCTGCAGGGAATGTTTCTTCAACCCAGACTCTGCTGCATCTCCTCTCCACTATAATAACGAAAACCTTTGGCAGAGATATATCTATTTTATATTACGTTGTTTATGATCAGAGGGTTGCCAAGCAAGGTTGTTTTTGTTATGACTCTCAAAAAAATCTTGAATCATTTTAATATATGAATAAGAGATAGCTTGGTGAAAAAACCTATCAGACACTATTTTTCTCTACCATATCAAAATTTTTTTTCCATATCAACAATTAGTAAGAATTTGGGGATCTTATATTTGCTATATCTTTGGGTTAGATGTGAAAATAGTAAAGAAGTGACCTATCATTAAATATTGCTTACAAAGGCATCCTTGTGCTCTAGCACCCTCATTTCATGCAGTAAGATGACTCTCGTAAAGATTTTGTATAAACGAGGAGGATATACATATAGGTCAGCATTCAGTGACATTCTCTCAGTCCCTTTTTCAGTAGTACTGAGGGTCAAGATTTCTGCCATACCTTTCAAAGCTTCCCTTCCTTCCCTCACACCCTCCACAACTGTGTCACCACAGGCTGCTTTGCCCACCTTTGTTCTCTTTGGTGCCATTTCTACATCTCCAACATCCAAAGCAAACACTGGGAGGCTATGGATGGTTCAAGTGTGATGATCTCACTATCTCTGTTAGAGAAAAGAAGTACTGTGATGATTTTTGCCTATCTGTCCCATTACTGCCTCCAGCTGCGGTCCTTCCAGTTTCATTCTAAAATGCCCTTGGGATTACTTTGGCTATCTTAACAAGCTTTCTTTAAATTGGTTTTACCCTCCATTGCTTTTTCCTTCTTTATAAAACAAGAGTACTCAAAATTGTCCATCGTTTTTTTAAAAAAGATTTTAAAATGTGCTTATGTTCTAAACTGGCATGGTCTTTGAAGGTAACTTATTCTGGCAAGTAAGTCAGATGTTCTTACTAAGGCAATTTCTGGACTCTTTTGGTCTCCTTGCTGTGGCAATTAACTTTGTAAGCTAAACTTCTGCATAAAATTGTGAGCAGTGTCAGCATAATTTTTTGCTGCCTATTTCCCATTTTTTGAATGGCAATTGCTTGTTTAAATTGCTCAGGAAGGAATAACTCAGTTTTAGTTGTATGCCATATATTTTATCATCATTATTTTTCTTGCTTTTTAAAGTTTTATACTTTTTATCAGCAAAAATTCTTCCCTTTCACTCCCTTTTTTCAATGAAAAAATAAAGAAAAACAAAACTCCTATTACAAAATGCATATTAAAGAAAACTAATTTTCTCATCATCCTTGATAGAAAAAAATCAGTCTTGTTCTTCACTCTTGACTCTTCAACTTTCTTTCAAAAGGTAAGACATGTTTCATCATTACTTCCCTAGATTTGCGATTGGTCATTATAAGAGTTCCTAAGTCTTTCCAAGTTATCTTTATATTATTGTCACTATATAAATTGTTCTCTTGGTTCTTCTCACTTCACTGTATCAGATTTCTCTGAAACCATCCCCATTATCATTTCTTACAGCACAACTGTACTGCATCACACTTATAAACTATAATTTGTCCAGTCATTCTCCCATTAATGGGCACAACCTCAGCTTCAAATTATTCATTTGCCACTGAAAAAAGTTATGCATCTTTTTGTACATTCTTATTTAGAGTGGTTCAATTGTGACTAATTCTCCCATTAATCTACCCTCTCTCTAACTTCCCCTTCTCCATTCTCCCCATTCCTTTCTATTTCTATACAGAGTGAAATGTATTTCTGTACCCAACTCTGTGTGTATTCTTTGCTTTCTCCGGGTGAGGATAAGGTTCAAGTGTTAGCCCCTTCTTGCACCTGTCCCTGCCGTGTTTATATAGACTTCTACTTGAGCAGACTGATTATAAAGACAGATTTATCTAACCTTCCTTTTCCTTTCCTCCCCTAATGTATTATTCTTCCTTTCCATTCTTCTTTTAAGATCAATATATAACAGAACCAATTCCATGCCTTCTGCCTAATTAGACACACTCTATGAACACAGATGTCAGAGCGGACATCTAAATCACCTCCTTAATGTTAGAATGTAAGCAATTTATTCTGGTTTAGTCCATTATAATTGTTTATTCATGTTTACCTTCTTATATTTCTCTTGACTGCTATGTTTGCACTTCCAAGTTTCTCTGCAGCTCTGGTCTTTTCATCAGGAATACTTGAAAGTCTTCTCTTTCATTAAAGGTCCATTCACTCTCCTTCCTCCCCCGCCGCTCCCTGGTGGCATTACGCTCAGTTTTGCTGGTTGTTATTCCTGGCTATAGGCCTATATTCTTTGCCTTCTGGAGTACCATATTCTAAGCTCTTGGCTCCTTTACAGTGTTGGATGCTTAACTGTTTGTGATTCTGATTGTGACTATTCAGTACTTGCTTGCAGAAGCTCTGGATTTTGGCTATAATATTCCTGGGAGTTTTCATTTTGGAGTTTCTTCCAGGTGATAAACAGTGGATACTTTCTATTTCTACTCTGTTCTCTGGTTCTAAGAGATCTGAGCAATTCTCTTTTAAGAGTTCTTGAAATAGGATCTCTAAGCTTTTTTTATAGTCATAGCAGTCAGGTGATTTTTAGGATTCTTAATTTAATTTCTCCTCAGCCTATTTTCCAGGTCAGCTGCTTTTCTTAAAAGGTAACTTACATTTTCTTCTATTTTTTTCAGTCTTTTGATTTTACTTTACTATTTCTTCTTGTCTTATGGAGACACTAGTTCTTATTTGGTCCATTCTAATTTTTAAGGTATGTGTTCCTTAGGCAAGATTTTGTACCTCTTATTTATTCACTTTTCAATTCCTTTTTTCACAGCTTTCACTTCTTTTCCAATTTTTTTCCTCAGTGCTCTCATTTAACTTACAAAAACATCCACAAAATGGATAAGGAGTGACAGATCTGCAGTTGGCACCCATTTCTGCACCATGCACAAGTATAAGATGCTTTGAGCTAGATCTAGAACCTCCTCTTGCCCAGCACAAAGGCCTTCATAGTGTTGGAATACGACACATCAAGTTCCTAATCAAACTCCCTCCTTCTTCATGTCCACAGATCTCACTAAGTCAACATGGGCTAGAAAAAGGACTCAATGTGATTTTTTTCTTGGATTTTCCAATTAGGATTTGGTCAGTGTTAGGAGATGTGTCCGAAGAAGGTTTTCTGTGTCTACGGGGATTGGTGTGTGGGGTTTGCACCTGTATTTGCTATTTTACCATCTTTGCTGTCTTTTTTTCTTCTTGTTTATATTCATTCAGATTCTAGATTTAACAGGTCAATGATCTAACTAAAAAGTATATAACTATATATAAACTATAAACAAGAAGGTGGCTGAAGGATAACAATTCTTTTCTTGTTTGTTAAAACATAGTCTATTATCAAATAGATAACTTCTATAATGTTATTTGGAGCTCATCATGTTATTTCTAGACCTACCAACTCTTTTCTCAACAAAAAGTATTCATGATATTAAAGGTGTGAGTCTTCAGTGTCATCTATGATAAAGACTGATTCAGGAAAAATAAATAAAACTGGCCAAAATCTTGTAGAATACACTGAAAATAAAATGTATCTTTTAAAAATTACTGTTACATTTTTTTCAAATGTGTTTTGGAGAATACTCATTCTGATTTTAATGAATTATATAATATAGCATAATAATAGTTAATATATTCAAAGGAAAAATAAGTTGCCTAATTTTAAAATACAAAAAAAATCAGGTCACAGAAGTTCCTCTTTATCAGTAACTAACATGTTAAAACATTAAAAGTAAAAACCTGAATGACCACGTAAACAGCATTTCCAAAGTTCTTGATATGTAGCTGAATAACAAAAATCATTAAAGCCAAGATTAGAAATCCTATAGTTGGTGCAGTGATAGAGTGCTGGACCTAGTGTCAGGAAGACCTAAACATCCAGGTTCAGACACTTATTAGCTGCATGCATGTGGTCAAGTCGGTTAATTTCTGCCTGCATCAGTTTCCTTATCTGTGAAATGGGATAAAAACAGCATCTCCCTCTTGTGCTTACTGTAGGGAATAAATGGAATGATATTTTGAAAACAACCCAGCACAGCGCCCAGGACATAGTGAGTATTAAATAAATGCTAGTCACCATTTTTATTAATGCAGTCATTGCTATTTCAGTTCTGATGGTCCAACAAGATGTTGCCATATTTCTAACCAAGCTTAAGAATAAAACATGCTAGAAAAATCTCAACAATACAATGTTATATTAAAACATGTAAGATGAATAAGGAAATTAGTAAAAAATAGAAAGTAACTTTCATCTTCAGAGGTTGCACTGATTTAAAAGCCTTTATCATTTAAGAGTTATTTAATGGCCCAGTAAATAATGGCAAAGTTGTGAATTATAGGTCTTACTTGCCCAAACCAATAAGAAGACATGCTAATATGAAAACTTTTACCAGTTTAAAAAAAAGCTTTGTTCAAGAAGCTGAAGTTATTGCCATAATTAGTATCTATAAAATATGAGTAAACCTGTAAAATATTAGTATCTATATTTTATTAGTGTATTCATTTGATCAAATTCTTTTATCATGATCACAGAAGAAAGGTGTAGGATGATAAATCTGAGGTGTCACATTGATACAGATACTGTTTTATATAACATTGAGTAGGATAATACAATTCTTAGACAAGCAGATGTTAACAACCATATTCCTTAATGACAGTTATAGAAGAAACTAAAGAGCACATGCAGAGTTCTAGGTTCTCATTGCTTAAAAAGGAAAACATAAAATTTTACTATTCATGTAAGAATAAAAAACATTACTTACATATCTAAGTCTGGACTCAGACAAATTCAACTCAACAAACATTTATTCAGTATTTACTAAGCACCAGACACAGGTGTATCAAGAAAAAAGAAGGCTTTCCTTACCTCATATTCCATACAAGGGTCTGGGGAATCATCAGTACAGTGAATAAACCTTTAAAAGAAAAGTATTTCTACTTTATTTTACTTGCTGCCACTTTACATAAACTGACATACTAAATTTATCATCTAAGAGATTAATATTTTGTTGAAATAATAATAAAATTTAATCAGAAACCTGATTGGACACAGGAATATAACTAAAAACCACTCACCATTCTATATAAAGCACAATTTTTTAAAAGGCAACCATTTACTTATATGCATTTATTACATCAATCATGTTATGATTTTCTTTGTGAGGAAAACTTACTCATTTGGTAATAACTGTAATGAGCATAAGGAAATGGTGTCTATAATGACAGAGTACAGGGAAAAAACTGATAGTCAAACAATTTAAATTCACAGAGGAATGAATTCTTCAATATCTACAAATCTGCCCACATAAATTCGAGCGACTCAAACCTTACTATGTGACAACACACTATATTCCATTTTAGGAAGCATACTGACCTCCTCCAAGACCTGGGTGCTTCAGTGGCCTACACCCTCATGAGTGAACAGTGTAATGTGTCAACTAAAAAAACTGTTATTGCTGTGGGACTTGTACTAAGAGAAGCAGAGCTTCCAGAAACAGGGAGCTAAAGTCTCTCACCTCATCTGTAGTATTGTGTCTAGTTCTAGATGTGACAGTTTAAAAAGAAAATTAACAAAAATCAAAGGAAGCAAAGGAAGGCAGCCAGGACAGTAGGACCTTGAGTCTGCATCAAATGAGGTAAAGGAAGTGGACAGGAAAAGGTCAGCATGGAAAGTTCAAGAGGAAAATGACAACTGTCTTCAAGTATCTTAAAAGCTGATGTGTGGAAGGAGGATTTTTCCTCATTCTTAGCCCTCTCAGAGGGCAGAATCAGAAATAAATGGTAGAAGTTCCCATTAGGTAAATTTAGGCTTGACGTCAGGAAAAATTTACTAACAATTAGAGAGTGGCTGCCACCCAATAAGGGCTTAATAAATGTTTAATGACTACCCAAAAGTACAAAGGACTTCCTCAAAGAGCAGTGAGTTGCCTCTCCTTAAAGGTCTTCAAGCAGATTTTCAAGTAGTCACTTGTGAAGTATGTTGCAATAGATATTCCTTTCACCCATTCCTGGGTTAAACTAAAGGGTTGCGGAGGTCCCTTCCCACTCTCAAATTCTGCAATTCTGTGATTTTACTGGGCTGAAGTATACTTCCCTATTACTCCCAAGCACTGGTTCTGGTTCTACCTTCAGGAGTTTAAAAAAAAAATTTCACATCCTTCTCATGCAGTTATTATACAGCTATAAAACGAGGGGGGTTGGATTAATGATGCTTATGATCCCTTTCAGTCCTGGTTCTATGAGCCCTTTCAGTCCTGGTTTTATGAGCCCTTTCAGTCCTGGTTCTATGAGCCCTTTCAGCGCATGGTTCTATGAGCTTCAAAAGAGCAACCAATACTGGAACAGAAATCACTGGTCATCTGTCTCTTAAAATTAGAATTTAAATTATGGAAAAAAAAGAAATCTACACTGAAAAAAAAGACAGAACAGATGATCTATTATATCATAAGTTTACAGAATCACAATCAGCAAGGTGGTACAGTGGACAGACAGAGCTCTGGATATGGAGCTAGGAATACTGCCTCAAGACACTTACTAGTTGCATGGTCCTAGGAAATTCACTTAAGTTCTGTTTGCTTCAGTTTTTTCATATGTAAAAATGGGGCTAATAGCACCTCCTTGCCAGGGTTATTGTTGTAAGAGTCAAATAAGATAGGTTCTGAGGAAGGTGGTGCAGTGGATACAGCACCAGTGCAGGAGTTAGGAGGACCTGAGTTCAGACACTTGACACTCACTAGCTGTGTGACCTTGGGCAAGTCACTTCACCCCAGTTGCCTCATCCTGGATCATCTCCAGTCATCCTGATGAATATCTGGTCACTGGATTCAGATGGCTCTGGAGGAGAAGTGAGGCTGGTGACCTGCACAGCCCTCCCTCACTCAAGTCATGTCATGATTTCTCTGATGGCATGGGTCTTCTTCGGCAATGGAGGATGAATCCACCCAAATGAGAAAAGATGTAAAGTATCTCACGAAACCTTGAAGCGATGTGTAAACTGCTCGTCTGCTGTTACCACTGTCATCACATTATCGTTATCATAATTAGTGAAGGCTGGAAAGGACCTCAGAAGTCATCAAATCCAGCCCCTCATTTTACCGATAAGGAAATTATCTACCAGAGAAGTCAAGTTACCCAACCAAGGTCAGACAACATTGATATCTATTCCTTTTGTTTTTGTCTATTTGAACAAAGAATAATGTGAAAACCTATTACAAGTTAGAAAATCCTAAATCATCCTAACAACTTAAAGTTACAAAGGCTTATATAAATTAATTTAAAACTAAAAACAGCAGTATAAAAATAACATTTCACAATATTTTCCTAACACTTTAGGTAGCAATAATCACATTGAAAAGTTTAAATACCACTCAGCTATTTAGACAGCTTATCAGTAGGCATGAAGTACTTACCATTTTTCATTTGATCCTATCACTATGAAACCTGGGTAATTAATTGTTAATAGTTTCCCAAAGATCTGATGCAAGATGAGTTCAAGGTGCAGGTTTACAAGCTTTCCCTACAGACTTGGAAAACTCCACATAATATCTTCAGTATAATCGTTTAAAAAAAAAAGTCTGTTCATCCATCTGTTTCCCTAAGTAATTTAGGCACTCCCTGGCAGAGGGGGAAATTATCTCCCTGTAATGCCTGGGGACAAAGGTTCCTACCTAAATGCTTCTCTCTAGTACTGTCAAGGCTTGGTCTGGTAAATCAGAATTAATCAGCAAGCATTTAATAAATTCCTACTTTGTGCCAAAGCACCATGGAGAAGCAAAAAAAAAAGCAAACCTTAAAGCCCAGAAGAAAAGAGCTTGTAGCTTCTCTGACACCTCTTGGCCATGTGAACCTGAACAAGAAAACATAATCTTTCAATGCTCTAAGTTGTTTTCTAAGCGTAGCTTTCTAAGTGTAGAAGCCAGAATTCCCCATGCCAAAGAATTCCAGTCCCAACCTATCCCTACTATGTGCCAGGCACTGTGCTAGTTGCTGCACATACAAAGGCAAACAGAAAATCACCCTTGTCTTCAAGGAGCTTACACTGTACTAAGGGAGACAAATAGATACAAAGCAACTTGTGGAAAGTAGTCAGGGTGATAAGGAAATGTTTCACATAAGAGTGACTAACAGAGGTAAGTCTTAAAGGAAACTAGGGATTCTCAGTAACAAATGTGTGGAGGAAGCACATTTCAGTTATGGAAGAAAAGCACTGCAAAGGCCTGGAGATGGAAGACGGACTGCTATGTATGAGAAGCGGCAAGAAGATCAGTACAGTTACTGTATGGCAGAGGATATGAAAAAGTATAATGTTGAAATGAGGCTAGAAAGGGCTTTAAACATGAACTGAAGTAAATGACAATAGAAATTACAGACTAATAAACCAAATTTTCAACTGTGAGCAAAGCCTGATGGTTTCCACAAGTAATATGTTTCTAATACACCATTTTGGAGTACATAGGTTACCAGTAAAAGAAAAATCCAAGGAGAATGAAACCATATATGTAACAGAGTTTTTTTAAAATAATGAACCTAACAAAATGGTCTTTCTGGTTCATCAAAAGAAAAATATGAGTTCTTAACAATGTTTGTGCTATAACCTGGTATTTCACTAGGTAAATGTTATTTAATCCTGTACATATTTTGTTCACAAAAAATAAAGCCTACCATACTTTACAATGCTTTTAACTATAAGATACATAAAAGATATAATAAACTGAGTTGCAAATTACAGATGAGAAAGCTGAATTATTTACTGAACATAAAAACATTGATGCAAGATTTTTTTTTAATGCAATGGACAAAAAAACCCCAATAAATTTATGCTCAACTCTTACTAAGCAATGGTGTTCAGCTTAAGGGAAATGAACAAAATAGGAAGGATTCAATTTCTATTCCTACAAACTAAGATTATAAAATTCAGCTTTAGTCTTGAAAATGCAAGGAAAAACTTTAAACACAAAGAGCAGGAAAGTCTCAAAAGCACATGATAAAAAAAACCTGAGCAGCCATCCTTGAGACTTGTTGCATGGTATCTCTGTAAGCTGCACTTGCAACAAATGAGCTATTTCTTCCATAATTGCCTTGATGAGCTGTACTGGTCTCCAGAAAGGTTAGTACTGTAACAACCCCATATTAAAAGGTAATTAAGCAGATAGCCAATAGGAAGTGGGAAAAAAAAAAATCAATATTCTTTCCAAAAGAGAAAGTTTAAATTTGAAGACTTCTTCCAATTTTGACACACAAGTATAAATAATAACAAACCTTCAATACATTTTGCATTATCATTAGATAATAAGCTCCCTACTAGAATTTAAGGACAGAAAATGAGAAATAATGAAGAACTCTCCAGAGCCTACCACAATGACTAAAGCTACTTGGTATTTAATAAATGCATGATGAATTGAATGCAGATTTCTACATAGGGACAAAAAGGTTGGTAAAAATTGTTTAGAAATTACAAATGGTTTAAACTTATTTGATAACCTTAAGCAAATAATCTCTATAAGATCTACTTAGTTTTAAAAGTCTAGAAAAATGTTTTTCCAAATCAAAAACTCAAGGTTCATGGAAAGATAAAGTCTGCTATTAACTCTCCAAAAAAGAATCCAAACTATGACTAGGTAATGTTACATAACATATCGAGTGAAAGTGAGTGAAAGCAAACAGAAAAGGATCCTCAGATACAAAGACAGCAAATCTACAATATAACACGCCAGAAATATGAGGCTTCTACTAACTCAAGCCACTTAAAAATAGGCAAAAAAATTGTGGGAGGTGGGAGGGTAGTCTCTGTTTTCAATAAAAACAGTAACAACAAGAAGGGACAACTTTGATAACAGTTTCTATGAATAACTGTCAGCAAATGCTTTCCTGAATATACTAGGAATTACCCAACTAACTAGAACTCAGGGAAACAATGTAATTTGTTCATGATTCACTGTCAACAAGACTATGGCCAAAAGCAGAAAAGAGGTATACATTATCAGTTGACACTTATTAACTACAAGGCACTCATGAATCTTTTTCTCCTTTCATTTCTACCTGGTCAACTTCCTCAAAATGTTCACTCAATTTAAATGACTAAGCCTTGTGGCTTACCTTGTGCCTTCATTAGCAGGCATTAACCAAGTATTGATGATTATGGTAACAATTACAAGCCTCTTCCCCAACCGACTGTCTTTAATGCCCAAAGACTCCTAAGTGCTGTTTGAGAAAATATCTGATTCATACTTGCAAAATCAAATAGAATTAAATAAGCATCAAAATACTGCTAGGGTCCAGTTACAATGAAAACACTAACAATATTCTGTGGGTAGACATTCTGGGCTGAGAAATTTTCTCAGGACATAAAAACAATTTTATAATATATAGCTTTTCACAGTCTTTCCTTAAACAGTAGAAATAAGTACTGCAAACAGCAATCAATCAAGAAGAGTCACATCTAGGACCTGGGCTCCCACGTAAAATATGTTAGAATCCCATTTTTTCAAATTATGGAAATCATTCAATTCTTCAATTCTATTCTTTTCAGCTCTATTACTGGAATAGCATTCAACTACATCAATGCCTAATTAATATTTATGAAATATTTTAAAGATGAAAAATGTTAACTTTCATTATAGTTTTAATAAGGAACTTTTATCCAATTAACGCTGAGGATCTTGGTTACAATGTCATAACAAAGCATATATTCTTGCTCCCTAATTACAGCAAGTAATGGAATTTTGTGACTAAATCATAAACTGTTAGTCACATTACTGATCATTTTTAACAAGTACATAGTTTCAAAGTAACATGGAAATTAAGACAAATATTTACCAGTGAGCTTCTTATCATATGGTTTATAGTTGTTTAAAAATGCAGTTAAAATATAGTTTTCATTATCCTTTACAAGGTATAATGAGTACTAAAATAAGTGTGAAACAAACAGTTTACATTTGAAGAGAAATATCTAAAAATCATTCTCTTCAGGAACACTACTGAAATGAAGGGGCAGCTAGGTGGAGCAGTGAATATAGCACCAGTGCAGGAGTCAGGAAGACCTGAGTTCAAATCTCACCTCAGACCCTTGGCACTCACTAGCTGTGTGACCTTGGGCAAGTCATTTAATCTTAACTGCCTCATCCTGGAATCATCTCTAGTCATCCTGATGAATATCTATCTGGTCACTGGATTCAGATGGCTCTAGAGGAGAAGTGAGGCTGGTGACCTGCATTGCCCTCTCTCACTCAAAACAAAGGCAAGTCATGTCATCATTTCTCTGATGGTCTTCTTCATCAACAAAGTATGAATACACACAGTACTAATATATGCTGTTAGGCATATATGGTCGTTAAATTTCATAACATGAATTTAAAACAAATTTTGCTTTCTAGATTCAAAATACTGAACACATCAAAAATTTCTGTTACTTAAAAACAGTTAGCAGCACAGTATAATTGGGTAGCTAGCCTTGCAAAACCAAAGCTAAGCGAAGTTTTCCCCATGTTTTCTAGTATGATCTCACAGACTCAAGATTAGGCTTCTATTTAAGATTTTCTCAAAATAATGCTACCTCAAGATAAATAATCTATAGAAAACATCTATTCACATGAAGGAAGAGAGGAAGGGTGCAAAAACTTATAGGGAATTTGGAGTTCAAAGATTCTAAAAGACCTGCTCTGGTCACTTGGTATGAATGACTGAAAAACAAAATGAAAGTTTCTATAAGATTCCACTTCTTTGGCTTTGCAATATTAATGAGAGGAACAGAGAGGAAAACATCAGAAATCTCTGGGAAATGAGCTAAGTGTGAGTATCAGGACACAATTTTTCAGAGGCAAAATATGCACGCTCCCGCTAAAAAGAACTGAAGCACAAAGATTAGGATGTCGTATAAATTTCATCTTAAACTTCACTGGCATAAACTGAAGATGGAAGAATTCCAATTAAGTAACCGTCAAAAGTCAATGTCCAATGATACATTGTTCTCCAAGCCATTTTACTGCCGGATTTTTGATAATTTTTTCAAAGCAATTTTGAGAAAAAAATATAAGGAAAATAACTAAGCTAAGACATCCTAAGCTAAGAGTTCATACTACAAATGACATTAAAATACAGAGGTATTTCTCTGAATTTACAATCTCCTCAATAACTAATCGATCTATTCTCATCAATTAGTACTCTTATTTATGTGTCACGCAGATATCTAAGTTTTGTTTGCCTAGGTCTTAAACTTAGTGAAAAAAATCATTAATGAGAGGAGCCTTGTGCCTTAGTTTTTGTAATCATTCTAGGCTGCTTACCTGATTATGCCCATAAAAAGAATTCAATCAAGAAAACAAAGCACAGATTAATTATGTTTAGTGCATCATATTTTCTTTACCTACTGCTTTTCCATGCCCCTTTTCTGTATAAGAAATCATTTCCTCAATGCTGAGAATGAGCATAACAAGAATAATACCTAACTGGAACACTAATGCATTGTTGGTGGAGTTGTGAACTGATCTACCAATGATAGAGAACAATTTGGAATTTGGCCCAAAGGGCAATAAAACTGTGCATACCCTTTGATCCAGCAATACCACTACTGGGTATGTATCCCAGAGAGATCATTAAAAAGGGAAAAGGTCCCACTTGCACAAAAATATTTATAGCGGTTCTTTTTGTGGTTGGCCAAGAACTGGAAATTGTGGGGAGGTTCATCAGTTGGGGAATGGCTAAACAAACTGAGGTGTATGAATGTAATGGAATACCACTGTGCTATAAGAAACGGTGAACAGATGGATTTCAAAAAAACCTGCGAAGACTTACATGAACTAATGCTGAGTGCAGCGAGCAGATGCTGTACACAGTAACAGCAACACTGTACGATGACCAACTTTGTTAGACTTCACTCTTTTGAGCAATATAATGATCCAAGACAATTTCAAAAGACTCATGATGGAAAATGTTATCCACCTCCAGAGAAAGTACTATGGAGTCTGAATGTAGATTGAAGCATACTATATTCAAGGTTTTTTGTTTTTTATTTCTCACATTCTGATTTCACTGTTCTAATTCTTTTTTCACAACATGATTAATATGGAAATATGTTTAACTTGATTGTCCATGTATAAACTATATCAGACTGCTGTCTTGGGAGCAGGAGAGAAGACAGAGAGGGAGAAAAAGTTGTAATTCAAAACCTTATAAAAGTAATGTTGAAAACTATCTTTCTATATAATTGGAAAAAAATTAATACTATTAGTTATATATATAAAAAAAAGAAACCAAGAATACTAACTGCCCTAAACTACCTGGCTGTGTCACTGTGGAAATTAACAATCATTAACAATCAATTAACAATCATTTATTAAGTGTCTCCTATATGACAAGCACTGTGTAGGGCACAAGTCACTTCACCTCTGATTCTCAGTGTCCCCTTCAATAAGTTGAGGATAATATTACTTATGCTACCTATCACAAAGGTTGTTGCAAGGAAAGTATTTTATAAAGCTTCAAGTGCTACAAAAATATAAATTATTAGAATATAATGCTCCAATTAAAGCTTTTTTTTCAAAGGGAAACAAACATCACTCTCCTAAAAGGAAAGTCAAAGTACTTTTAGAGATCTTTCAACTTAATCAATGAAACTGAGCTCTTATCCCAGCACTGCCACTAAGCAGTCATGGGTCCTTGGCTGAATTACTCAGCCTCTTTTCAGTCTCAGTTTCCTTCCTCTGTTATATTTACTTCAACTAAATGACATCAATATTACCACCATCCTTAAAAATTGAATGATACTGTTCTTGCCAACAATTTTAGCTGGTAAGAGACTCCAGAGACCAAAGCCTTTGAGAGACACAGTTGTGTTTAATGACTAAAAGATTTCACAAGATGCTTCTCCATGCTGATCTTTTTGTTAGTGATTACCAAGAAATAGTCCTAGAAAGGGACAAACTTTACAGTCATTACAAAAAATCAGCAGTCCCTAGACAGTCACCTTGACTCACTTAAGGAAAAGGTTCAAAACTCAGTCCTATCTACCTTGCCATAGTCAACTCCCAATAATTTATGAAGGCTGACATTCTATGGGTAAATACCCTTATATTTTATAGTTTCAGATTTAGCAGCTGATTTCACTTCCTCTTCCAAAAAGCACAAACAAACTAACCTAAACTGGCCTTTCCACCTTCTCTCTACCTCTACTGCAACAGCAATTAAAAAAAAGTTTCTATGTTA
The DNA here is from genome assembly GCA_028658325.1 of Potorous gilbertii. Classification (NCBI taxonomy): domain Eukaryota; kingdom Metazoa; phylum Chordata; class Mammalia; order Diprotodontia; family Potoroidae; genus Potorous; species Potorous gilbertii. The sequence goes on from CM053770.1 coordinate 130,887,727, forward strand.
GTCAAAAAGTAAATGAATGGTACATGAAGGGGTAAACTGGTACACACAATATGTTTAATACAATAACCATCCCTCAACATTGGATAATCAAGAGGTGACTATACTTTGTTTAGAAAGAAGGAAAGAAAGTGTTGCAGATGAGGAAATGGAGGCTCAAAGATTGTAGTTGCCCAGAGTCACACACAGCTAACAAATGTTAGGGGCAGAAAGAAATGGGACCAAGTTCTCACCTAACTGAAAGTTTAATGCTCTGTCCACGTTCCAATTATAGGTGTTAAAAAAGAAACCATTAAAGAAAAATGCTAATCTAATTCATTTAAAGGCCATCTAAAGAGTTGGATGTCACTTAAGTATTACAAAAAATTATACAATCATGATTTTCTTCATGGTGAACATACATTTCCTGGAATAAAAATGTGGCTTTATCAGAATTAAAACAAAAGCTATAAAATTCATAAGAAAAATGATGCAAACATGAATACAATGTTAAAAGAACTAACTGTCAAAAATACATATGCCCTCTGTGTTCCAGCCAACTTACTGACCCCTGAACTAAGAACACCACCTCCTTCCTCCATGCCCCTCTGGCCTGTTTGCTCCCCAAGGCACACAGTTTCCCCACTCCTCCCTTCCAATTCCTAGATGCTTTGGCTTCCCTCAAGGTTCAGCTTATGTGCCACTTCCTTTAGAAAGCCTTTCATGATTCTCCTCCACTTAGCATGATCTTCCTCCTCAAAACACTGTGTATATACTTATCTGTTTATAATGCTGTATTCTCCCAATAGAACAAATAGTCTTTAGTGGCAGAGATTTTTTCCCACAGTATCTTTGTAGCCCCAGCACCCAAAATAATTCCTTGCACATTGCAGATATTCAATAAATGCTTATTGGATCAAATTAAATAAATTATGGGAACTAAGAGAAGTAAAATTTCTTTATGATAAATACCACAGACTATCCCAATGGTTCTGTTACAATGGTTTTTCTTAAAATGAATATATTTTTTATAGGATGCAAGTTCCGAAGATAAAATAGAGCTGTGCAGGTTCTGTGGAGTGAATAAGCAAAAGAAATCAGGTACTTTTAAGTGAGTAGGCAGAAAAGGGAGGCATACACAAATCTGGCTCCATCCTTCTTCCTCTCATGTGCTCCAAGATTGGGGTTGTTTGGTGCTTTATTCGGGTAGGGTTAGCTAAATTTTATTCAAGACATAGAAAGATTAAGGGGAACTAGAGAATAACTGTAATCTGAAGGTGGGACAAAAGGTAGGTCAAGAATTCACCTATAGCTACAGCAATTCTTTCAATGTTTAAAATACAAATAGGGAAAAATCAGGCTCCTTGACTTAAAAGTGACTGTTCCATGGCAATCACAAAAAACCTTTATTATACAAGATTATTCACTGCATGTATTTAATTTAAACAAGACCAACAAAGCATCATTTCAAAAAGTCATGCTGGGACATGTAAGTGAATACAGGGCTGGCCTCAGATCAAGAAGACCTAAGTACAAGTTCCATTTCTGAGTAAGTGACCCAAGGTAAGTCCCATAACTGTTCAGGACACCAGAAAACTCAGACTGCTCACTCAAGAGAGGATGTAGTCCTACATTAGTAGAAGTAGATAGGTAGGCAGTCAGTATGCATTTACTTACATGTCAAGCACTGTGCTAAGTGCTGTAAACACAAAGACAAACAAAAAGAAAGAGTTTTCTCCTGTCAGATTTCCCTTCACTGGGGGCACTTCTCTGGACTTCTCTGTCATATCTCCACGCAGAATGTCTTCCCTTTTCCCCACACATCTCACTTTTCAACTCCCTTTTTTGTACTGTCTTATTACCCCATTAGGCCACAAGCTCCTGAAGGGCAGAGATTGTCTTTTTCCCTTTCTTTGTATCATACTCCAGTGTTTAGTGTAGCAACTGACACACAGTAGGTATTAAAAATGTTTACTGACTGACATCAATGAAATTAGAGGTCTAATCTGTCTTTTTTCCAATGCTAGATGCAGAGAGATAGCTTTGTTATATACAGAACTGTTCTTTCTGTAATGGGACTTTACCTGTGGAGTAATAAAACGTGTTAGAGTCATCATTACTTACGGTTGAGTAAAGTCATGAGTAATGAAGTCAGAACTCTTGAAAAGTAGAAAGATGTCACTGAGGGTTTTACACTTCAGAGAACTATTCATTGCTATCCAGTAGGCATCCTAGATAAGCAAACATATTCAGTACAAATTTCTGTTAGTTGCCAAAAAATAAAATCAATCGACATTATATATTACTTCAAGTGAAAAAAGTTAATCACTAAACTATATGACAGATTTAGCTATCATTTCCTTAAGTAATTTCAATAAGATATATTTCTAAAGAACATCTGAACTACAGTAATTATCTCTAGAAGCCTAGTCCCTAGGTATTAAGACATGCTAATAAGGAGCCCTTTCTATGAGAATTATATCACAAAGATGTTTTAGACAACCTCAGCAAATATGACGTAGGTACCTCTCAGGGTTTAGCTCACTTAGGCTATTTTTAAAATAAGGAAAGAGATTTAAAGAACATATTCAATCTCAGGAGATCTAAGTGAGCTGTGAAAGACAGGCTGTCAAGTTCCAAGTGCCCCTCCCTCCCGAGGAAAGGGAATCTTTTACCTTTCTCTTTCCCCTAATGTATTAGTAGCTGAAACACTTGGAGCCAGAGTTAGAGCACTTGGAATACCAGTTTCAACTGTTCCAAAGAAACAAGTGGAATACTCAAAGCTACAAAGAATGTTCCACGTGGACCTCAGAAATCTACAAACATATCTAGTGTACATATTCAGATAAATTAACAGAATAGACATAGAATGAGCAAAACAAATCTAAAAATGGAAAACTATTAGATTATCAAGATGCTGTACCTCAGTACATAGCAAATATTGATTTTGGAAAGGAGAATTACAAAAACTTATCAGTTTCCAAGTATAATCAACTCTGTATTTTCTGAACTACCTGAAGCATTACTATGGATAACTAAAAACAGTAACATTTAATCTACCTACTATGGAAGGAGAACTATATCTGCTCCCTAAAGCAAGATTCCTTAATATAGTCAAGTTCCAACCTAGTTGAATGGGAGGAAATTATTTCTGCATGCAGAAGGATTACCTACATGTACATAAGTAGAATGTGTTCAAATTCAAACCCTATTTTCATATTTGCCTTAAGTTCTATCCTTGGTCAGAAATCGACAAATGTTTTATCACTTAGATTAGACTTCATTCAGTTCAAAGGAAAGAAAACTCAGATAAACTGTCAAAATTAAATAATAAATATTTCCATAAACATTTATGGATATAAATGATGCTAACAGTGTTCAATACCATCATTACCCACTGTTTCCTCCTGCCTTCCTCCAATATCATTTTTTGCAACCTTAATCACACTTCCTTCTTTAGCAACTTGTTCCAGGAATGGAGGACATTGCTGACCAAGTATTCTAAATTCTCTGAGAGCAAGTAGTTTCTTTTGTATCTGTATCTCCAGGTTCCAGCTCAGTATCTGATACATTATAAATGCTTGTTGCTGATAAATCTTCAATCACATTCTCTAAACTGGCTCCTTCTCATCTATCTATAAACATGTTCAGATTTCTCCAAATCTAAAAAATCTTTCACCTGCTCTTTCTACCCTCCTCTCTACCCCAAATCTAGCTGTATGTATTACAGCTCACTATTTTTACCCCAAACACTCTCCTCTTCCTAACTTCCCTATTATTACCAGTGGTACCACCATCCTTCCCAATTCCCCAAGCCTGCAAACTAGGTGTCATCCTTGACTCTTCAGTTTCTCTCCCACTCCCTCAAATCCCATTTGTTGCTAAGGCCTACGAATTTTACCTTTGTGACATGTCAAATATGTCCCCTTTCCCTTCTGTGACACTGCCACCACCCTGGTACAATCCTTTATCACCTCAGCCACAGACTATTGCAACTACTGCTGACTGGTATCCCCACTTCAAGTCTCTCCCTGCTCTAGTTCCCCTGCCACTCAGCTGTCAAAGTGATCTTCCTAAAGTGCAAATTTAACCATGTTACAACACTACTCAATAAATTCCGGTGGGTCCTCAGGACCTACAGGATCAAATTAAAAATAAAATCTTTTCTTTGGCATTCAAAGTCCTTCATGACCTGGCCCTCCCCTATCTTTCTAGTCTTCTCACATCACTGCCCCCCCCAACCCCACTACACACATACACACACACAATCCCCACACACACCCCACACACAGACTACACACACACACACACAACATACACACAGAGACACACACACACCATGCATACACACACTACACAAACACACACATTACACACACAGAGAGACATACACACACCATGCACACACAAACTACACAGACACACAGACACACACAGAGGATACTCCATCTCCTGGCTCTGGCCACTGTTACTGGTTGTCTCCAAAGTATGGAATGCTCTCCCTCCTCATTTCCACCTCCTGGTTTTAGAAGAGCTTTCTTCAAGCTGAAATTCAAGCTTCTTTGGGAAGCTTTTTCTGATCCTCTTTAATTCTAGTGCCTTCCCTGTGCTGATCATTTCCAAATGTATAAAACTTGTTTGTACATGCTTGTTAACATAATGTTTCCCATTGAACTGTAAGCTCCTTGAGAGTAAGGACTGGCTTTCACTTTTCTTTGTACCCTCAGTGCTTAGCACAGTGCTGGAATACAGCAGGTATTTCATACTTGATGAATGACTGATATTCCACATTTCTTGGTCTTTTAGGGGACAAATCTCTTGAGGAAAAAAGCATCTATATACAACACCTCCACTTCTACACTATCCACTCTCCCACTTTCTTTTCAATTCCTTGAAATCTGGATTCTATTTGCAACGCTATACTGAAACTCTTCTCTTAAAGGTCCCTGACACACCCATACCCGGCATTGACAAATCAAAAGTTTTTTTGTTTTCTTCCTCCATTAAAGCATTTTCTTCAACATTTGCCTCTGTTGACTCCCCTTCCTCCCCCTTTACTGGACAATCTCTTATCACCTGGCTTCAGAAACAACAACCACCCTTGTCACCTTCTGTCTCATTCATTCACAAGATTTCAACTAACATCTCTATAGAGAGGGCTCTAATTTTGAAGTCAGAAAAACACTTCTTAACAATCATTCAATCCTTAAAGTAGAATGAGATGCTTGGGAAGGCAGAGGGTTCTACTTTACTGGTCTTCAAACAAAGGCTAAGATAACTTCTTTTCAAGTTTGTAGTTGGGATCCTTTTGTGGATATTAGTTAAGGTAGATGATTTATGACGTTTCTGCCAGCACTGTAATTCTGTGATTCTGATTCATCCCCAAATCCATATCTCTAGTTCCGACTTCTTTTTTTTTTAATTTTACTGGTCTTTTGTTCTTTATACCTTTTATTTCCCCAAACCGTCCTTATTCCTAAACTCTGCCCTATAGAATACTCCTATGTCACACAAAAAAAGACAAAATAAACTGATGCAGCAATTTAACTGATAACATTTGGCACCTACAGGCTGATCTCTTTTCTATCTACATAGTAATATCTACAATGACTTGCTGACAAGATATTTCCACCAGGATGTCTCAGTAGCAATTCAACAACATATCTCAAACCTCATCATCTGGCTCCTCTATTATTGTCAATGTCATCCTTACGTCGCCTTCATTTTCATCAATTAGTTACCAAATCCTACTAATTCTATCTTTACAACATCTCACTTCTATCACCACAGCACAGGATCATAACAATAACGCTCCCTTGGGCTACTGCAAAAATCTCCTACTTCCATTTTTCCCTCACCTCTAATCTATATATTTCATGCCATTGCTAAACTAATTTCTTTTATACAAAGACTTCGCCAAGTTATTTTGTTGAAAGTCTTCCATGTCTCCCTATGGCCTATCAAATAAACTTGAAACTCAAATTCAAGACCCTCTAGAGTCTGCCACTGCCATGCCATCTGAGTCTTACTTTTTATTACTACACATCTCAAACTACACTCCAGGATAACTCTCTGTCCCGTGAATCTAATTTAATCCAACAAGCTTTTATTAAGTATTTGGTATCAAGGGACAAGCATTAAGCATTTAGTATACAAGAACTACATTAAACACTGGGGATACAAGAACAAAATGAAAGAGTTTCTCTTCTAATAATGAAGATTAATTGAAGTATTCTACTAGGGATGGGGATGGGGCTATACAACATGTTAAACAAATAAGAATATAAATGATCATTTAAGAAGATAGGAGAGAATATTAACAAAGGAGGCTTAAGAAAAATTTCCCATAGATAGAGACACAGCAGCTAAGCTTTGGAAGTCTTAAGAGGTGAGGCAGGAGTGAATTCCAGCTATGAAGGCAGTGTATGCAAAGACCCAGATGAGAAAGATGCCAAGTGTTTAGGAAGAATCAAACAGAATAGTTTGGGCAAGTACATACTGAATACATAGCTGGAATATTTTACAATAAGCATGGAGAGGTAGGCTAGAAAAGAGCTTAAAGGGAAATGAGTACCTACTATTTGGAGAATGATAGAACAAATCTTGACCTATGACTATAATAGTATTGCACAACAGGAAATGGCAAATAGGAAAAATTCACAGAAACTTGGGAAAACTTCTACCAACTGATACTGAGTCAAGTAAATGGAGCCTGGAGAACAATTTACATAATGACCACAACACTGAAATAATTAAGAATGCTGAGCAATGTCCTTTCACAGAAAATTTTAATCTGCCTTTTAAAAATAAAGAAATACATTCATGAACCTTTATTACTACATTGACAATTTGTTCAAGAGTCAAGTGTTAAGAAACAATTTTAAAAAGCAAACTCAGTTCTAAATTCCTCTATTTCTAACTCTTGTAACATTTTAATTCTATTGTTTTCAAGAGAGAAACATTTTTCTGTTTGCTGAAATGGATGGCTACGGTTTTGAAAAGCGCAGAAACTACCCCTCTGAATTCCAACATAGTTTGGAGACAAAATTTGAAACTCCTTTTAACATAATTTATGCTACATAATGTATCTCAGATATGAAAACACATAAAAGGGAAAAAAAGGATATAAAACAGAGAAATGACCATAAGCTCCGAATGAGAAAACTGATCAGATCAAAAGAACAAAGAGATATCAAAATAAGCAATGATAAAACAATGAAAAAACAAATCTACATTCTTACCCTGGGTGCACTCCAGTTAAGCTTAGGAAATACACTACCCCCCAGGGAATTAATAGCTTCTTGAACTTTAATGGCAAACTCAGGAAACTCTGGTGCCTGAAAAGAAAGAATAATTTTGTCATGTCATTCAGTTCATCACACTAAATATATAAACAGTATTAAGAACAAGGTAGTGACAGATATTAGAAAGGGAATTCAGAACACTTGATTATCAATATTAATTAAACCAAATTAAGCAAATGATTAAGACACGCCCAGAAATAAGGGCAAGGAGATACTAATAATCAAAATCAACGCACAATATTTTATTCAAGGCAAAAACAAAACTTACTAGAAATCTCTGAATTGAGAAAAAAGACCTTGACACTTCTTAATAAATTTGCTTGGATGTACAACCAAGATTTTTTCTTAATGAGACATGATTTATGTAATAACATATATGTTGCAAAGGGTCAGGTGGTAAGCTGGCCTTCAGAATGTTCAAAGCCAGTCAGATAAAATCCTCCTTTTGAGAAAAAAAAATTAGCATGTTGAATAAATTCCAAAAAGACTTTATAAGAATGAGTAATAAATGATGCTTTAGTATGGTATTTAAACATTGCTATTTTCAGAAGAGATTTTTATAAACAAAAATCAAAAATAGCACCTTGGTGAAAAGCTAAAATGTTCTTTGACTGTTTGATTGCTTTTAATATGCATGTTTTACATGCTCAAGAGATTATAAAATATTTTTACAATTCACCTCAATTAAACAGGCACTTTAAACACTTTAGTTAAGAGAAGTAAAGCTGACTAATGCTACCGCTACACCTTATATTTATATTTCATATCAGTAACAAAGGGGGGCCACATGGAAATCAACTTGTGAAAAGATAAACAAGACATTAAAAAAAAAGGAATGGAAGTGGAGGTGGGGGGCAGGGAAGAGACACATGATTTAAGGTATAAATCCACAGAGACAGTCCTGCAATTTGCTTGTTTTCAACTGCTGCCTCCTTGTGGATAACTACTGTTTCAGGATAAACATTTTTCTATCTTACCAAAATCCTAATCAAAAAATTCATCATGGAATTCAAAACTGACTTATAATACAAAATCTGAAATCTAATTATTGATTTTTGTTCTTGTCTGTGATGATCCCAAAAAATTATCAAAGTTTCAATGAAATTTACAAGTGACTAACACAGGAAACAGTTATAAGGGACAAAGAAATATATTAAAGGAATTAGAATTTTATCACACTCAGAAACAGGTATTAAGAAAGATGGCTCACATCTAAATAAGGAAGCAATAAGAAGCTTAATAAAGATGTATTTCCTTCTGTTTCTACTACTATTGATCAACAAACCACAGCAGCAGCTTTCCCAATTTTCCTACAGTCTTGGAATCTAGTCCAGTCCATCCCCTTACAACAAACCCAACAGGGCATCATCCATCCTTTGCTTAAAGACTTCAAGTGAAAGGAAACCAAAGATTCAACTTCCAGTCAAGACTATTCCTCCTATCCAGTACTTTAAATAAGATTCCTGACTAGTATACCTATCATTCATGTTCAACCCCTGTATTAAAAATCTTTCACTTTTTATTGCTTCTATATATCAAAAGAAATTCATTTACCTATTAATGAATCAAGAAAGGATGATGAATTTTTAGAATGGTTTGCACTAATTTAATCATTCATTTGTGAGTCCTCAGGGTTATAGGTGCTCTGATGTTTTTTAAAACCAAGGTTAGGTTCTGGGAGCCAAGACAGCAGAGTAAAGGCAGGGACTTAGCTGAGCTCCCAAATTCCCTTCCAAACAACTTTAAAATAATGCCTTAAGATGACTTTTAGAGAGGCAGAAACGACAAAGATGGGATGGAAAAATTTTCCAGCCCATGACAACTTAGAAGACTGGCAGGAAAGGTCCGTTACAACAGGGTGAGAGTGGAGCACAATCCAGCTCTGGCTTCAGCCAATAAGCAAGCAGCAGGCCTTGTGGGTGACTGAATCAGCAGTGGTGGCTTGGATCTCTCAGCTCACAGACAGTAGGGGTTGGACAACTAGTCAGAAGGAGATTTACAAGGACTCTCCATTGCCCATATGCAGTTCCAGGTCACGGTCCCAGGAGACGAGGAGTACTGGAACACACAAGAATGTGGGACAAAGAGGAACCCTGATCACAGTTTCAATGCAAAAAAGAGTGGTTATATTTGCTCAAAGCCCAGAGCACAGGTCTAGAAAGCAATAACCGCATCTCTCCTTAGACCACAGCATCCTGGAAGAAATTAAAAATTGCAGACGTCCCTCATCCCCCAAAATAGTGCTAAAAACAGCTTCACAAAAACAAACCTAAAGTTTATGATAGTGCTCTTTACATCCTGGGAGCAGAGCTTAATTTTAACATAAAGCTAAAAGTCAAGAAATAGGTTAGAAAAATGAACAAACAACAAAAGAACTTAACTATAGAAAGTTACTATGGTGCCAGGGAAGATCAAAATGCAAATTCAGAAAAAGACAACAAAGTCAAAATAGCTATATCCAAAGCTTTAAAGAAAAACATGAATTGGTTTCAGGCCCAAAAAGAATTCCTAGAAGAGCTAAAAAAAAAGATTTTAAAAATCAAATAAGAGGTTGAGATAAAAATTGGGAAAAGAAATGAAATGAGAAGGATGCAAGAAAATCATGAAAAGGGTCAACAGCTTGGTAAAAGAGGCAAAAAAAATACTGAAGAAAATAACACTTTTAAAAACAGAAAAGACAATGGTAAAAGAGACAAAAATCCACTGAAGAGAAGAGCTCCTTGAAAAAGCAGAATTAGTCAAATGGAAAAAAAGATGTACAAAACTTCATTAAAGAAGAGAACTCCTTAAAAAGAAAAACTGGCCAAATGGAAAACGAGGTACAAAACCTCAATAAAAAAATAATTCATCAAATATTAGAATTGGGCAAGGGGAAGCTCATGACTCTATGAGACATCAATCAACAATAAAAATCAAAAGACTGAAAAAGACAGAAGAAATATCTCACTGGAAAAACAACTGACCTGGAAAACAGACTGAGGGCAAATCATTTCAGAATTATTGAACTACAGCCAAAGAGCAGAAAAAGAGCCTAGACATCATATTTCAAGAAATTATCAAGGAGGGACGAAGTCAAAATGATGGCACAGAAGCAGGGACTTGCTAGAGCTCTCCCCCCAACTCCTCAAAAAAAACCGTAAAAAAATGACTCTAAACAAATTCTAGAGCAGCAGAAGTCACAAAAGGGCAGGGTAAAGCCAATTTCCAGCCCAAGACAATCTGGAAGATCGACAGGAATGGTCTTTGGCATCAGATTAGGAACAGAGCATAGTTTGGGCCATACCAGGCACAAACAGCTAAAGCAGGCCTTAGGGGACTAAATTGCTGGAGGCTGCTGAGGTTTCCAAAATTCTCAACCCACAAGCACCAAAGATAGCTCTGAAGGTCACTGGGAAGGGTCTCTCTCACATGGCTGAAAGGAAAGCATGGTTTGGCCCCAGCACTGCCCCAGCACCAGCCCTGAGGCGACGGCAGCCACTGTTGAAGCAGAGGCTGCTTCTGGAGTCCTACACTTAACAAAGAACTCAAAAAGTCTAGTAATTGACTGAGAAAATGAACAAACGGAGGAAAAGAAACAAACTACAGATTCTTACTTTCTCAGTGAAGAGGTATTTTCTTACATCATTGGAGACAAGAAAGATCAAAACATACAACCAAAAGAAGACAACAAAACCAAAGCTCTTGCATCCAAAGACTCCAAGAAAAATGTAAATTGGTCACAGATCATGGAAGAACAAGATGGATTTTGAAAATCAAGTAAGAGAAGTAAAGCAAAAATTGGGAAAAGAAATAAGAGTGATGCAAGAAAATCATGAAATGAGTTGACAGCTAGCTAAAGGAAACTCCCCCCCAAAAAGCTGACGAAAATAACAGCTTTGAAATTAGACTAACCCAAATGACAAAAGATGTCCAAAATGCCAAGGAAGAGAAGAATGCCTTAAAAAGCAGAATGGATCAAATGGAAAAAAGAAATGCAAAAGCTCACTGAAGAAAACAATTCCTTAAAAATTATAATGGAGCAAATGGAAGCTAATGATTTTATGAGAAATCAAGAAATTGTAAAACAAAACCAAAAGAATGAAAAAGCAGACAACAATGTGAATGAAGTATTCCACTGGAAAAACAAATGACCTGGAAAATAGATCCAGGAGAGATAATTTAAAAATTATTAGAGGACCTCAAAGCCATGATCTAAAAAAACAGCCTAGACATCATCTTTCAAGAAATTATCAAGGAAAACTGCCCAGATATTTTAGAACCAAAGAGTAAAATAGAAATGGAATGAATCCATGATTACCCCCTGAAAGAGATCCCAAAAGGAAAAATCTTAGGAATACTGTGGCCAAATTCCAGAGTTTCCAGGTCAAGGAGAAAGTATTACAAGCATCCAGAACGAAACAATTTCAAGCACTGTGGAAACACAATCAGGATAACAGAAGATTTAGCAGCTCATACACTAAGGGATCAGAGGGCACAGAATATGATATTCCAGAGGTCAAAGAAGATAGGATTAAAACCAAAAATCACCTACCCAACAAAACTGAACATCATACTTCAGGGGGAAAAAATGGAACTTCAGAGGACTGGAAGCATTCTTGCTGAAAAGAAAATTTGACTCTTGAAAATTCCCTATACCAAGGAAATCACAAATCCACTCCCTGTCCTTCAACTTACAGAAAAGGGACAAGCTCCAAAGAGTGAACAGACCAAGTCACACAGGTGGTAACTGGTAGAACTGAGACCCTAATCCACACGTTCTTCCAACTCCTCTTGCACTACGCCTCTCACCACACCTCATAAGCATCCCAGAATCAACAGAGCTTAACAAACCATACAATAAGTCAGTTACCTACGGATTCCTGCTCATCGGACAGCTTTTAATTACTGCTAGATGTACTTCTACACCTGCGTGAGGCATGTGCAAGACTGGCATAAGCCAATTCAATGTGGTCTTTCAGGAGATGGGTTTGTTCTCTGCCTGGGACATACATCTAGAATTTAAAAAAAAAAGTCAAATACTACATTTGTAAAACTGGACAACCACTGCCCACTTTGGGTAATTTATTGTGAAGATAAATGAGGACCAGAATGAACATCCAAAGAATCTCTAGGGAATTACAAAGCCCTAGGCAGAAAACGGAAAGATCTGATGGCAGAGAACATGTTTTCATCACCAATAATGACTGAAGGCATGTGCTCTAGAAAAGAGAGATGGGTTTGACAACTGAACTGCTGACAAAGATGATGTTCAGATTAAAGGATTGGGCTTTTGGACTTTCCTTGGATTGACATAAATATAATGAGCTTATAGACAGAGACAAATTTTATCTGACAAGGACTGAAAATAACATAGCCTGGACACTTACTGATTTAGCCCAGAGGACTTTAAATTTAAAATGGATGGGAAAAGGTAAATATGTCCAGATGCAAATTCTAAATAATAAAAATGGTTTCAATGGACTTCTAGAGCCTACAAAGAGTGACAAGTATGAGGGAAGAAAAGCAGTGATTCATAGGAAAAAATAACTAGAAAGAAGAGAAACATCATGGATACTCAGATATCTGTAAGTCAATGCATACAGTTAATAAACAATGTGAAACCAAGATCCCAACACAAAGAAGCTTTCTTTGCATCACCACCACTAAAATAGTGCCCGGCATATAGCAAGGTACTTAAAAAATGAAGCCACTACAACCTTTTAGATATCAGTGAAATCTGCAAGGATGGAACTCATGACCGGATATAGCTTTGGAAGAACACGGTTCATGCATTGATTCATGGTGCCCATGTTTCTGCTTTTTATTTTTGTCTTTAAAAAATACTGTTTTGGACATAAGAGGGGAATATGGAAGAGTAGGCACTTACAAGAGGCTGAAGATTTGACTTTGGTTCTAGGCTAGAGGGGAGAACTGAAGATCTGGGGCAAGAGGCACCATTTTCCATACTCTAGGGCTAAAGGTGATTACAAAAATTAAGCTATTACCACAAAAAATGCACAGGCAAAGGAGAAAGGATCCATCCATAGAAAGCTATTACGGGAAAAGAGATGAGCAGGAAGACCTCCAAACAGTAATGTCAAATAGTTACCTGATCAAAGAAGAATGCATAGATCTTTAAAAAGGCCTTAAAAATCAAATGATAGAGATGAAGGAAAAACTAAAATAAATAAATAAATAGATAAGAATAATCCAAGAAAAACAAGATTATGAAAGGAAAGTCAACCAATTAGAAAAGGAGATCCAGAATCTTAAGGAAGGAAATAACACCTTGAAAATTAGAATTGGGCAAATTGAAGCTAGTGAAATTATAAGAGATAAAGAAATAATTAAACAAAATATGAATAAAGAAAAACAGAAGAGAAAGTGGAACATAAGAAAAACAATAGATTTGGAGAATAAATCAAGGATAAAATATAAAAATAATCAGACTAACTGGAAGTTATGAACAAAAAAAAATCTTGATACAATAATACAAGATATAATGAAAGAAAATTGTCCTGAAGCATTAGAACAAAAGGGGAAAGTAGAAATAGAAAAAAAAATCCACTGTTCACCAATTAAAAGAGATCCTATGAGAAAAACTCATAGAAATATCATAGTCAAATTCCAAAATTCCTAGCTCAAGGATAAAATATTAAAAGAATCAAGATTAAAACAACATAAATTGATGGTGCCACAATTAAAATCACATAAGACCTAGCAGCAGAAACATTAAAGGACTGCAGGTGTTGAAACACAATTTATCAAAGAGCAAAAGAACTGGGGTTTCAGCTGAAAATATCCTATCCTGCAAAGGTAAGTATTATCCTGAATAAAAAAAAAAATGGACATTTGATAAGCTCTCAAACTTTCAAGACTGTTAAAAAAAATCTTGAACTTAATATAAGATTTAACATACAAGGACAAAGAGAAATATAAGGTACATTCCAAAGACTGATTATAAGACATTCATAAGGACAGACTGTTTATTTTTATATTATGTAAAATGTATGTCTAAGATTCTTGTTAATAATTGGGTAGCTCATAAGAAAGATTGGAGCAAACCTGAGTATGATATGAATTTAAAGAGTAAAGCCATTTAGGAAAAGCTAAAAAGAGTAATAATTTTTTTACAAATGATGTGCAAGAGGAAAAATCAATACAAAGGGATTAGATTGGGAAGGAGGGCTGGTAGTTCTGGTAACCTACTTTCATCAGGAATGGGTTTAAGAGGGAATAATACATATATATTCAGAACAGTATAAAAGTCTTCTAAATTCAGAAGAAATAAGGCAGTAGTGCATAGGGAGGAGGGAGAGGACAAGGCAGGGATCTTTAGAGAAGAAAATGGGAGAATAGGTAAAAGGGGATATAGAAGGGTGTCTAGATTTATGGGAATGGGAAGATTGGGGAGGGATCCTTGGAGGGGGTAGGCAAATACTAGGAGGACAAGGTAGTGGGTAGAAGTAAAGTAGAGGAGGCACAAGGGATAGGAAACAAGAGATATGCACAAACATAAAAAACAAAGATCAGGACTAGAATATGTTTGGAAAAGTATATGTCTATATATGTACATGTGTATGTACACATCTACAGCTACAGAAAAACATATCTAAACTTGATTGTAGCCTTCTAGGGGGTGAGGGGAGGCAAAAAAAGAACAAAGTAAAAAAGTGTACAGCAGAAAACAAAACTCACAAGGAAGCAAAGGAAAAATGGACAATTCTCAACACAATGTAGATTATTTATCATACACTTTCATGAAATGAAAATTTATTGCTACATATTTTGAGTCCTTTTATGTTCTGCTATGTATATGACATGCTTTTTATTTTCTTTCTTACTTTGTTATTTAAGTTCTAATATTTAAGTCTATGATGTTTTTGTTTCTTTTCTTTATTCTATATTTGTGTTCTGATGTTTGAGTCTAAAATAAAAAATTTTTAAAATAACATTTTGTATATAATGCCAAAAAAATTCCTGCAATATAAATTTATTTTTAATTTAAAAATACTGTTTTATAGGACAGTTCTCTGGGAATGGGAAGGGGAAAGGAATATGGGGAAAATTATGGTGGTATAAAATACATTAGACTTCAATAAAACTTTTTTTAAAAGAAAAAGAACATTGTTTTTTAATTATAGACAAAAAAGATTAACCAAAATCACCGCATGCACTATGTATGGTGATCATGTCTATAATGCCTCGAGGCTGGTAGCTCATTTGAGTTCAAGAATTCTGAGCTTCAGTAGGGCTATAAAATCAATGACAGCATCTGAGTTAAGTCCTATACCAGTATGGTAAGCCCCTAAGAGCAGAAGGTCACAAGGATGTCTAAGGAGAGTCCAGGTCCAAAATGAGACATCAAAACTTCTATGCCAGTAAGCAGGAGGATTAGTCCATTTATGACCACTGCACTTTCAGCCCAGACGAGACAGAGAGACTGAGATTAAAAAACACAAACAAAAGCCCAGGCCATATGTCAAAAATACACTCCTGCTGCGTAAAAACACTTAAACTTGAGGGGCAAAAAACACAACAGGGAACATTTAGGTAAGAACAAAAGGAAGAAGAAACAAATGGTAGCATAATGGGAATGTACTAGAGATACAGTGGCCAGATGGAATAAATGAATGAGAGCTCTAAATTTATGCTTCTTTAAAATAAATAAGGCCTCTTTTTACTGAAGAGGGAGGGAGGGAACTATAGGCACAGACTATATCAGAAGTTGTCAGATGTTTGCTGTGCTGATGGGTTTTAACAGTCTTTTCTTAGCTATAGCTATATAAGTTCATGAATTGACTATGATATAAAAAAAGCCACCTATAAAAGTTTTAAAAACAAAACAAATAAGGCACCCAAAACTTACTCTAGTAGTATAGCACAAAATGGAGCAGAAGCTTGTCAGCTTGTACTCATTTTTCTAAATCACCTGTAATCTTAATGAAAAGCAAAAGAACCACTGTGGCATCTTAGTTTTTTTGGGTGGGGGAGGGGGTTACTTGGTTTAATCTACTATAGTAAAAGCCCCTTCATAATAAGAACTGTTTTCTTTTGTCTCTGTAATTCCAGCACCAAGCTCAGAGGCTAGTATGTAGTAGGTATATAGTAGTATAAGAGGTTAAAAAGCACTTGTTCAATTTAATACTCTGTCCTATTAGGCTGGAATAGATATGCTAATGAAAACCTACATATACTGAATTTCAGTAGCACCTCAATTATTATAGTTCATCCTACCCAATGTCACCCAATATCAGGTACAGCACCAGAACCATGTTTATTTTGGAAAATTAAAAGTGTACTCAAATATTAAGTTACTCTGATGAAAAAAATCATGACAAATAATTTCATTGGCTGTGTGCCCCATTGACTGAATGCTCTCCTTCCTCATCTTCACCTCCTGGTTTCTCAGTTGAAAACCCACCTTCTCCAAGAAACCTCCTAGTTTCTTCCCTTAATGCTGGTGTCTTCTGATACGACCTCCAATTTATCCTGTATA
Organism: Potorous gilbertii; assembly: GCA_028658325.1. Lineage (NCBI taxonomy): Eukaryota > Metazoa > Chordata > Mammalia > Diprotodontia > Potoroidae > Potorous > Potorous gilbertii. The sequence goes on from CM053770.1 coordinate 130,904,485, forward strand.
TACCTAACGGTTTCCATTCTCCCCCATGAGAATGCGAACTCCTTGAGGGCAAGGTCTAGATTTGCCTTTCTCTGAATCTCTAGAATTTAGTGCAGTACCTGGTACTTAGTAAACATGTAAGAAATGCTTGTTGACTGACCAACAGGATTTTTAAAAAGTTAACACCCTCCTCCTCTCCAAAGCAATTACAGGGCTTATCAACAGCATGTTCTAATAGAAAAATTGTTGATTTATTATTATGTCCCACAATTCCGATAACTATATATTATATGTATTTCTAAAACATGTTTAGAGATTATTTTCAAGTCTGGTAATTTCGTCTACAAAAGGATATTCTGATATTTTTTGATGCTCACAATTTTATATTCACCAAAACACTATCTCTTTTTTGTAGGATTTTATAAATTGTATACATGACTGTGGTTTTTCATTTGTCTTTAATGAAGGTTAGAACTTTAATCACAAATTGACTATGGGATTACAGATAGTTATCATTTTATTAAATACACTGTTCGGCAGACCTTTAGTGGAATTTTTTTTTTGTAACCTAATGTGAATTTGCCTGAGGATGTGGGAAAGGGAGAGAAAAAGGAATGCAGGAAGAGGGGGACGTACAAGTGAAGGGAGGGAGCTGGCACATGACTCAGAGACATGTGGGAGGCCAAGGACAGAGAAAAACAGGAGGAGGAACACTCGAGGGCCAGGCCAGCCACGTGGGGGTCTGGTTGGAACAAGAAGAAAGCATGCAGGAGGTAAACAACTGGAGGATAGAAACAGACACAGACAGATGAGGGCAGGTGACACACAGCGGCTGAACAGGTTGCTCCATGGACTCCCAGTTCACAAGGACAGAGAGAAGACAGACAGGCAGAGCTAGATGCAAGGGGCAGGTGGGCAAGTGATGTAAGGAAGGTAAGGGTCTCCCTCTCTCAATTCTGGAGGTCTCAAGCCAAGACCCCAATCTGACCAGGTGGCAGTGGCAGTCTCTCCAAGCAGCCACTCTGGGGAATGGAAGAAAGCAGAGTGCTGAGCTAAGGGGCAGAAGCAGATAAAGAGCACAGTACTAAATTGTAAAGTTAATACAGGTGTTTTCTGGGAATACAAATTTCTTTCAGAATTCTTTATGGAAATCAAGTTTATATAAAATGAGAACTGTCTGTACTTTTGTTCATTTTATATATGACAAGTAAATGATATCTTAAAGTGATCTGTGCCCTTAATTTTTTTAAAAATCACATAGTGGAGGTGGGGGGGAGGTGATAAGAAAGAAAAACGTTATAATGGAGGAAATGAGGTATTAATGCGTTAACAAGGTTTTAACAAGTGGTGATTCCTTTACAAAATCTGAACACCTTCCTCTGATGAGTCAGAAAGGATAACTCCATTAGTTAGGTGGAAAATGGGCCACACCCCAGAACCTTCAAATAGCAAGCCCTGGACTAATGAGTACAGGCCAAGAGCTTGGGGAATACAAGGTTTCTCTTCCCTAATCACTCTTCTCACATAGGATCTAACAAGAGTTACTTGCCATATTGAGTCATCCCATCCAGTAACTGGGTAATCAATTCAAGAGGATTTGAGGCAAAGTTTAAGCAGACTCACATTACATTTAGACATGGTAGCAAACAGTCATTCTAAAGAAGTAGCTTCAATTGTTACCTCTGGCAATAGAAAAGAGAGCTAGTTATATATTCAAGAGAGCTAATCTTGACAACTGAGATTCATGCTCTAGAAGGAAGACCTTGGGAGTCAATGGGAGTCCATTCAGAAGACATGCTAAACAAAGAATGATTTTTATAAGGATTCCGGATAGAGAAATAAAGGGCTCCCAAGACCCCCCCCATCCCAGAAACGTGAACTACTTTGGTCATGTGTTCCCTACATGTGTGCCTCCGTTACTCTATTACTGTGCACATTCTTCCCACAGACACTAGGTTTATTTGTGGAAGAGCTCACCAGCTATGAAGAAAATGCTTTGTAGTTACTGTTCTTATTACGTCATTCTAGTATATCGTATTTGCTAAGAGTTAAGGGTGTCTCTCAGGTGATTACTGAGGGGAAGCACAGGAATGGGAACCCAAGAGTATAACATTGGAAGTGCAAACCCCACAGGACATCTTTAGAATCTAGAAGAGTGGCAGCCACTCTTTAGGGACCCAACTGAAAAATGAGAGTGAAAGTGAGGAGAACAGCCCAAGAGGGATGCCACTCATAAAATACCACCAAAATTCTGCATATTTGCTTTGTCAGAAAGATACCTGTTTGGTAAACCAATCAATCAACAAGCTTTTATAAAGTACCTACCATATGCTAGGCACTGTGCTAGGTGCTAAAGCTACAAAGACAAAAATAAAATAGTTCAAGAACTCAAGGAGTTAACATTCTATCTTGGAAACAACACAGACACAGTCACATCTATACATAAAAGAATTTATCAAATAAATACTAAATAAATATGAGAATCCTGGGGGGAGCACTAGTGGCTGAAGAATCAGGAAATGCTTCATGTAGCAGATAGTATGGTGTTTGATTTGAGCTTTGAAAGGAAGCTAGGGTTCAGAGCCAAGATGTCAACGAAGGTGAGCTCTCATTTACGATCTATGAAATATACCACACCACATCTTGATGGAGAAGTCCTGGAAAAATTCAATGAATCCTTTGACTGGCTAAGTTGGCATAGGGAGACAGACAGAGAGATCAGCAGGCACTGGGAAACAGGGTCAGGGCAGGAGCACTCAGAACCACAGCACTCCAGCACCCAGGCAAAGGTTGCACACTAGTACAACAGGAGGTTCTAGTACCATACCATAACACCTTACAGGCCCATAGAGAGGTACTACAATTGAGACAGGAGTCAACTGGCAGCTTTGTCACATACTACCTAATCCAGGGCAGTATAAGAAAGGGACCTGAGAATTGCTCACAAGTGATATTGCCTTTTTGGGGAGGGGAGGCCCTGAAAAACGAGGAAGTTAAAAAGTTGGAGCTTAAACCCAAACTCAGAGCAGGGTGACATTTCCAGCCCCCAGGCCAGCCCGGGGAGGAATAACCAAGGCAGGAACCCCGAACCAAAGAGGAGCATACAAATCTGCCACTTTGAACCAAAAGACCTGTCCAGTTGTCTAACAGAAGCAAAGTCCAGCAGCAGTCTACTCTTGCACATTCCTAAACACCAGGTCATTCAGACCAAGGAAGCAGCCATCAAACTGGATCAGACTTCTTTGGGAGTACTGAAAGCTTGCAAGTCTCCAGCCTATCCCTGAGATCCTAGAACAACACAACACTCAATTCCCCAAGAAAGCAGCAACAGCATCACCCCATATCTTCCCTTCAGAAGCATGCCCAAGTCTAATCCTAACATCAAGCCCAAAGTCAGGAAATATGCCGGAAGAATGGACAAACAAAATAAGAATTCCATTATAATGAGTATTAGGGGGAAGGGAAGCTCATGACAAACCCAAAAGAAAACAATGACTCCAAAACATCTATGAGCAAAGTCTCAGAGCTTAGGCACAAACTCAAATTAAAATTCTTACAAAAAAATGAAGTGAGAGTTTAATGTTTTTTGTAAATGGAATGAGAGTTTGAGGAAAAAGTTGGAAAAAAATAAGAACTATGACTGTGCAAGAAATAGAAAATAGAATGTCATGTGTGATGAATAGAAAAGTCAGTTTCGTCAGTCCTCAGAGTACATGAAAAAGAATGATAAGTAATGAGGAAAGGTTGACTGAAGTCACATTTGAAAGATTTTAAATGCCAAACAAAGGAGTTTGCATTTGATCCTAGAGGAAATAAGGAGCTATCCACTGTAGCTTCAAGAGCAGAAGAATGTCTGTGTCAGAACTAGCCTTTTAAGGAATAGCACTTTGGTAGCTATGTAAAGGGTGAACTAGAAAATCAGAAGGAAAACTGCAACAATCTAGGCAAAACGTAAGGAGGGCCATGACTGGGAAGAAGGGAAAAGACATAAGGAGTAAGAGGGCAAGGATTTGGACCATGAAATGCAGGTCTGCTTGAGGCTATACTTGTAAGAACAAAACAGAAGTGTGGATAATGAATAAACAATGAATGAAATAAGCCAGCTAGGCCACAGTTTCCTCCCTATCACCTTGTCTGCCAGTTGGTACAAAGGTTTTGGTCAGTCAACCAGATCTGATCTCAGAGAGGTAAGAATCCTCTGTGCAGATGGCTATGTCAGCTGGCTTCCTATCTATTTGGTTGCTGAGTGTTGCAAGTTGGCCTGAGGGTCCTCCAAACTTCCTTAACTTATAAACAAAAACCAGAATCATCATATGAGTGTGACTATAAGGAAGAATCAGGAGTGGAAACCACAGTTTATATAAGATGACATAATGTATATGGACAAGTAAATTGTATATCTATAGGAGATTTCTGCTGTGGACGTATAGAAAACCACTCATTTCAATGATAGAATATGTAGAATCTGAAATACTATTCAAAAATTAGTTAATATGAATTGTCTATTAGACAGGGAATAATACAGTAGGGAGTTACAATGAATCTTCTAGCTCCCCCACCAAGTGCTCATATGTATTTCACAGGGCTGAACGTACCAAAGACATCATATTGCATACACAACCACGAAAACTCTCAGGCAGTAGCACTTGAGGTTTTAAACTATGTGGCCAGTTCTTTGGCCAACCAGCCAGAAGGAGAATGTGAATATCCTCTAGACCCCTCTGAAGAGAACATACGGAGAGGTACAGGACTTCACTGAAGACTGATTTTTCAGCCAGAACAACTGGGGATCCCAAGTAGTTTTTTTTTATCCTATGTGGTTCCTTCTCCACTGAAGCCAACTCATCAGAGAAGTACACATAATCTATGGCATTAGGGAGGGTGGCATAGTCTATGAAAGTGTTTCCCAATCTAAACGCAAGGTAAATCCATCAGTCTTTTTTATTTATTTATTTTTAGTTTTCAACATTCATTTCCACAAGATTTTGAGTTCCAAATTTTCTCCCCATCTCTCCCCTCCCCCACCCCAAAACATTGTATATTCTGATTGCCCCTTCCCCCAATCTGCCCTCCCTTCTATCACACCCCTCCCTTCCCTTATCCCCATCTTCTCTCTTTTCTTGTATGGCAAGATAGATTTCTATACTCCATTACCTATATTTCTTATTTCCCAGATGCATGCAAAAACAATTCTCAATATTTAGTCCTTAAACTTTGAGTTCCAACGTCTTTTCCTTCCTCCCTCCCCACCACCCATTCCCACTGAGAAGGCAAGCAACTCAATACAGGCTATATGTGTGTAGTTTTCCTAAAGACTTCCATAATAGTCATGTTGTGAAACACTAACTATATTTCTCTCCATCTTACCCTGCCCCTTTTTATTTCTCTCTTTAGACCTCATCACTCCCCTAAAGTATTTCCTTCTAATTACTCCCTCCTCCCATTTGCCCTCTCTTCTATCATCCCCTTTCTCCTCTACTTTCCTGTAGTGTAAGACAGATTTTCATATCAAATTGAGTGCATATGTTATTCCCTCCTTAAGCCAAATGTGACGACAGTAAGCTTCACTTTTTCCCCCTATTCTCCTTGCTTTTCCCCTCCATTACAAAAGGTTTTCTTGCCTCTTTTATGAGAGATAATGTGTCCCATTCCATTTCTCCCCTTTTCCTTCCAATAATAATCTCTCACCCCTTAATTTTATTTTTTACCTATCATCCCTTCCTATTCAACTCATCCGGTGCCGTGTGTGTGTGTGTGTGTGTAATCCCTCCAACTACCTAAATACTGAGAAAAGTTTCAAGAGTTATAAATATTGTCTTTCCATGTAGGAATGTAAACAGTTCAACTTTAGTAAGTCCTTTATGATTTCTCTTTCCTCTTTACCTATTCATGCTTCACTTGATTCCTGTATTTGAAAGTCAAATTTTCTATTCAGCTCTGGTCTTTTCATCAAGAATTCTTGAAAGTCCTCTATTTCATTGAATGACTATTTTTTCCCTTGAAGTATTATACTCAGTTTTGTTGGGTAGGTGATTCTTGGTTTTAATCCCAGTTGCTTTTACTTCTGGAATATCATATTCCAAGCCCTATGATCCCTTAATGCAGAAGCTGCTAGATCTTGTGTTATCCTGATTGTATTTCCACAGTACTCAAATTCTTTCTGGATGCTTGCAATATTTTCTCCTTACCCGGGAACCCTAGAATTTGGCTACAGTATTCCTAGGAGTTGTTCTTTTGGGATCTCTTTCAGGAGGTCATTGGTGGATTCTTTCAATATTTATTTTATCCTTTGGTTCCAGAATATCAGGGCAGTTTTCCTTGATAATTTTATGAAAGGTGATATCTATGCTCTTTTTTTGATCATGGCTTTCAGTTAGCCCCATAATTTTTAAATTGTCTCTTTTGGATCTATTTTCCAGGTCAGTTGCTTTTCCAATAAGATATTTCACATTATCTTCCATTCTTTTGGTGGGTTTTGTAATTTCCTGGCTTCTCATAAAGTCATTAGCTTCCATCTGCTCCATTCTAATTTTTAAAGGACTATTTTCTTCAGTGAGCTTTTGAACCTCCTTTTCCATTTGGCTAATTCTGCTTTTTTAAAGCATTCTTCTCCTCATTGGCTTTTTGGGCCTCTTTCACCATTTGTGTTAGTCTATTTTTAAAGGTATTATTTTCTTTAGCATTTTTCTAGGTTTCCTTTAGCAAGCTGTTGACTTGCTTTTTAACATTTTCTTGCATCGTTCTTATTTATCTTCCCAATTTTTCCTCTATCTCTTACTTGATTTTCAAAATCCTTTTTGAGTCTTCCATGACCTAAGACCATTGTATATTTTTTTGGAGGTTTTGGATGCAGAAGCCTTGACTTTTCTATCTTCCTCTGGTGGTATGCATTGTTTTTCCTCATCCAAAAGGATGGAAGAAAATACTCACCAAGAAAGTAATCTATGGTCTTATTTTTTTCCCCTTTTTTTGGTCATTTTCCCAGCCAGTTACTTGACTTTTGGGTCCTTTGTCAAGAGGAGGGTATACTCTAGGGACCTGTAAGTTCTCAGTTCCTCCAAAGTGGCACAATCAACCTGTGCACTGGTCTGGGAGCTACCGCAAGCTTTTCTGCCCAGGATCTGTGAGTAGAATTCCCTCTCCAGAGCCTCCACCAGCTCCACCAGGCCAGTGCTCCTCCTCACTTAAAGACCACAGGTTGAGACCCAGACCAGCAGTTCAATTCCCCCAGAGGCTTTAAGCCAAGGGCTCCAAAAATGGATGCTGCCACCACCTGGGTCCACCTGGGGCTGCAGCTAGGGCAGGAAGACCCTGCTTCCTTCTCACCCAGATGAAAGAGCTTTCTCAGTGACCTCTGAAGCTGTCTCTGGCATTTGTGAGTTGAGGGATCTGGGAACCACAGCTGCTGCTGGTGGTGCCCTGAAGTCTGCTCTGGTCCCATTCCTGCCATGCCACCCGGGCAAAGCTGGACTGAGCTCCAAGTCCGCTATGACAGACATTTTCTGTTAGCCTTCCAGGCGGCCTTGGACTGGAAATCTCTTTCATTCTGTCATGTTGTGGCTTCTGCTGCTCTAGAATTTGTTTATAGAGTCACTTTTTATAGGTATTTTGTGGGCTGTGGGGGGAGAACTCTTATAGGTCGTCCTCTACTTCACAATCTTGGCTCCATCCCCAATCCATCAGTCTTTACTACTTATGATAAATTAAGTAGATAAGGCCAAGATAAAATGTCAATTAAATTCATTCATATGTGTCCTTGGCATCCAACATCCAATGAAATGTTTTTGGATATTTCAATAGGTCAATGAGAGGCAGTGAATGAATTAAAAAATTGATAAACTACTGCACGTTTTGTCATTTGGAGATGCCTCAATATAGTAAAGCCTCCACTTTAAGGGGAATCATTAGTACATGTTATCCACCTATTTAACATGGGGTCACAATTCATATTAACAACCCACAGTTTAAGAAACGCTGAAGGGGTTGTATGTGGAAAAATTTTAAGAAGCCCTGACCTATTATATGTCCCAGCAATTCACAGGATCATATAATTAGAGCTGGAAAAGATATTAAGTATCATTTATCCTAATTCTTGCATTTGAGTCACAGAGAAGTTAAATTGCTTTCTCTAAGATCACACAATATTAAGGAATAGGATTTGAACTCTGGCTTTCTGGTTCTAAATTCAGTGTTCTTTCCACCACATCTGGTCCAGATGAGCACTTCTTCCAACAATGGGTGCTAATGCTAAAACTTCCATTGAAGGAGAGGGCCCAGAACAGCTACCTCTTCATTTCTCACCCACAACATTCCTTTGACTTTCCATCATGCCCCTAGAATCCTCATCATCTTGCAAGTTCAATTAGCTTTGGTCCTCACACCTCATCAGTACCTTCTGACTAGAGGGGGCACAGGACAGCCATGTCAACATTTCTCCCTCTTTACCATCTGGTTGCACTCCTTTGGCTACTCCACCAAGCCTCCATGTTCATGTGCTTTCTCCCCATACCATTTTTTACTTCCTTTTTAATTTTGTTTTGCCCCATTATACTATAAGCTCCTTAACAGCAGGGACTGTCTCTTTTCACATAGTAGGTTAGGTGCACATAGTAGGTGATTTATAAACATTTATTAACTGACTAATATGGATATGATAGGGAATAAAGTCAGCCAATTCATGATGAATTGCCATACTACAGATTCAGACTTTCTTAGAATATGGAATTTATAAAGATCTGAAGGACAGCAAGGATTAATATAAGCTGAATGGTAGAAGCTGGTATTTACATAGGTTATATGAGATCTGGAATACCATTTCCTACTGACTGTCTTTTCATGTCCAGATTCAACTGGATGTCCCCTAAAGTTCAACTTGACAGCATCATCACCACAAACAAATGGTGTAGAAAGTTGAGAGTCAGGAAAAGGATAAATGAATTCTAAATGGTTTTGGAACTCAAGATCCTGTGATTATGACAGTCTTCTAAAAAGAACCAATGACATGACAGGAGAGATGGAAAGTGGGATAAATCTCTTCTGACAATTGTTCTGCAGTCATAAATATATATGACCCTGGTAAATGAGTTTTATATTTAAAGCCAGCCAGAACTAATACCCCTAGAACCAGCTCACTGGTACAACTGTTAAGGTCAATACACTTGGTAACATCTGTTTCAAATAAGCTAACTATATTCCTATATACCTAGTATTAGAAGGAAGCACTGGCAAAGGGCCATGACTGGATGAAGCATATTCTTATTACTACCAGTGCTTCATCAACCATGTAGGGACCAGAATGTGACCTTCTACAGGTCCCATGAAATATATGAATTATGCAAAGCCAGCCAAGTAAAAGAAAATAAACTCACAATATTCTCCCTATGTAGGTCTCAACTGCTCTCTAATGAGTTGCTGGACATGAAAATGTTGCTATCCTTCAATCACTTCAACTGCCTAGTTTCTTCTAACTGTGAAGCTAAACTTAAAATTTGCCGGAGGGCCAAGAATCCATCAGATCTAGAATGTGAAATGCCCAAAGGTAGGGAGGTTCAAATTCAAGGGTCAGGTTCAAATTAAGAGTCCGGATAAGATGCAATATTAAGAGGAATTTCTCAGATAATAGCCTTAAACTACCCATGATCAGTGAGAGGGTAAAAAGGGCAAGGTGGACCATGAAATTCACATCTGAGGTTGGTTTATCATAATATGGATCAAAATAAAATCGGGAGGAAGGGGCACAGGAAAGAACTGGCTAGGATTTGGGCAAAGAATATATTCTATCAAGCTCCCCTTGCTCATGGATATAGGTAGGTTAGTCTTCCGGTGACTGTTCTTTGGAGGATCAAATGACAAAAAGTTCAAATACATCACACTACTCTTTGGTTATACTTGAGGCCTATATTGAGTTTGGCTGGGCTGGGCTTGGTGTGCTCCACTGGCCCTTTCATGTGAATTACAGGATGACAGATTTAGAGCTGGAAGAGACATCAGAGGTCATCTAGGACAACTTCCTCATTTCACAGATGAGAAAACTGAGGCACATAAAGGTTACGTGACTTGCCTAGGATCAAATAGTTAGTAGGTGTTTGAGGCAGGATTCAAACTTAGTTCTTCCTAATTTTGAGTATAGCACCAAGCTCCCCGCATGAGACCTCTGTCTGGAATATTTTGCTACTGGCTTGTGGGCACTGAGTAATGCTACAAAGAACTAAGACTTTACAAGGACTCACTTCCAGAGGAATACTAGTAAGTTCATGGCTATCTTTATCCAGTTTCTCTCATCTATAAGAAGTCTGGAAAAAAATCTTCTAAAAATCATTCAACCAGGATAAGTATACTGGGAAGTAAATCACAGATCAAATTTCATATCTCTTGATTCTTCCTAAGCCATTTAATTTTGTGGTTGATTGTTTCAAGTTTCCTTCAGTTCCTAGAGGAACTCCTCCAGATTAGTGAATGAGATGCTATTCCTTGTGAGGTAGGTAGGAGCAATTAGATAGTCTGTCTCATCATACATGACACCAAAATGTCTACATTAGCTTAGACAGTGGAAAACGGCTGGGGGCGAAGATCAACAAAAACAATTCTATTTGTATAAAAACCCTGGGAGGTCCCTTGGCCTAATGCACTGATCTAGGAGATTTGCCCTAGAGCTTAGACAGAGTTGCTGATTCCATCTTTTGAAGCTATTTGTTAACTTCCTGGAAAGTCTTAAAGCTTTTCCATGGTGGCAAACATCTTTCTGTTTGCCTCATTTGTTCCTAGAGTGCAATGCTCTAGGCATATAATCTCCTAATCTTCCACTAGAGGGCCACCACCTTGGCAAACGGTGTGTGTTTGTTTTCAAAGTTCAGTCTCAAAGACGGGAATTGGGACAAGCTGATCGTTACTGGATGATTAACAGGGCAGGGAGAGTCAACAAGCCTGAGCTTAAAGATTATGTCCAGAGAACTACGAGCTGCTGAGGAGATATATACACATACACACAAAAACGTTCACAGGTTAAAAGTCAACAATGCAGAAAGGTAAAAATAATAACAAAAATTACAAATATCTGATCCTAATTAGCACTTGCAATATCTATACTCTCCTACCAAAATTTCCAAGTGCAGCGCTCTTTCAATTCTACCGCCCCAATCCTCAAATCAAAGGGATTTGGAAGAGGAATAGATAATGGTCAGCATTGTTGGTGGAGCTATGAATTAGCCAAGCTGTGAAAGCTGTGAAGGAATTTGGAACTACACTAGAAAATTACCAGTTTCTACTAGGTTTTATACTCCAAAGATACTCAAAGACAAACTGAAGGAATCTATATGCACAAAAATAACTAAAGTACAAAAATATTTACAGCAGTTACTTTCATATTAGTCCAGAACTGAAAACTAAGGGAGGGTCTACCTAGTGAGGAAAAGCTAAGTAAATTGTAGTATATGAATGTCCTAGCACATGATTGTGCCAGAAAAAATGATGTTATAAATGCTATACCAAATCTATGCCAAATTATAAAAGGTATATTTTACAGAATTTGATACAATAACAAAATTCATTTTGGAAAAGGAAAGAGCTAAAATATCAAGAGGAATAATACTTCTAGACCTCAAACTATATTATAAAATGGTAATCATCAAAATCATGTAGCACTACTTAAAAAACAGGAGCTAAGTCAATGAAACAGACTAGGAATGAGAGAATCAGAAACAATGGAACTCAATTGCCCAGTGTTCAATAACCCAGAAAACATAAATTACTTAGAAAAAAATTCCTTATTTAATAAAAACTACTGGGAGAACTGGAAAGTAATCTAGCAGAAATGAGGCTAAGACCAACATCTTATGTCATATTCCACAATATGTTCAATTATACTATTAAAAAATTAGAAGTAGATCATATTCTTCTCACAGCTACAGATGTCAGATGTGTTCTTAATCAAACAAGAGATAGAAGCAATTACAAAAGATAACAGGTAACTTTGACTACATGAAACTAAAAAATTTCTATAAGAACAAAATTAATGTTCCTAGAAGGAAAGTAGCAAAACTGGAAAAATCTTTGTATCAAATTTCTTTGATAAGAGTTTAGTATCTGAAACATAGGAACAATTAACAGATACATATATAAATCCAAAAGCCATTCCCCAAAGAAAAGAATATAAACAAACAGTTCTCAAAAGACTGGCAAACTTAATAAACAACCACATGAAAGAATACTCTAAGCACTAATAAAAGAAATCACACACATTGCAAATTGACTAAGATGACAACATATGGAAATAGTCAATATTAGAGTATTCTGGGAAGACAGATACACTGTCTTTGAAAAATACTTGGCTGGTGTAGCAGTGAATCAATACAACCATTTGAAAGCAATCTGGATTTATGCAAATAAAATGGCTAAAATGCCCATACCCTCTGACCCAGAAATTACATTACTAGGTTTCTACCCCAAAGAGATCACTGAAAAGGAGAAAGTTCCCATATACACAAAGAAATTTATAATAGCACTTTTTGTTATAACAAACAACTGGAAACAAACAAGACCCATCAATTGGGAAATGGCTAAACAATATATTTAAGTGATGGATTATTATGATATGAGAAATGATGAATTTGATAACTAGAGATGGAAAGAACTTCCTGAATTGATGCAAAGTGAAGTAAGCCAAGAAAACATATACAAATACTATAACAATATAAATGGAAAGAGCTCCCCCCAAAAAGTTTGTGAATGTTGCAAAATTATAAAGAATAAGCATGACTTGAAAGCAGATATGAGAAGATAATCCCATTCTGTCCCTTTTGCCAAAGTGAGAAGTTCACAAATATTATAAATTAAACATTTTCAGGTATTTTTGATGTATTGATTAGTTAGGCTGATTTTTTTTCTCTTTTTTTTTGTCTTAAAAAATATGATTCATTATATGGGGTACCTCCTCTGGGAGGGATATCAGAGAATAGTACTGTTATGGAAAATACAAAATAAACCAATAAAAACTTACTTAAAAAAGAAAACAAAATGGATAGTTACAGAAGAAACTGGGAAGATCTTTATGAACTGATGCAGAATGAATTGAGTAGAGCTAAGAGAACAATGCAGATGACAACATTATAGAGAAAAACAACTATTAAAGACATCAGAAATCTGTTCAATAAAATGATAAATCACAAAGATAAGTGCTTGGAAAAAAATTTTCAAGATTCTAATCTAGGAATTTTTATGCTGCTGAAAAGCAGTTATTACAAGCAACAAGGAATTCAAAAGCAGCTTAGTTAAAAACATTTCTAAATCGTCAGGAAGCAATTACATTGTATCAAAAGAACAATACAGTAGCTCTTACGTTGAAATTTCTCCTAGGACTTTGCATGTATTAGGTGCTCAAATAAATATTTGATGAAAAAATTAAATAGTACTAGGCTCATCAAACTTAAAAAATTAAGTCTTTGAAAACTGGCCTTACCGTAAGTGTTGTTGTGTTTTCATCATCTGACCACTGAATAGAAAAAGAAAGAATAAAACAAACTAATATGAATGAAGTGTTTGGCTTCCAAAATACAGGGTTGCTACCACAAAACTGTATCTGCAACTGAGAAAACTTGTTTCTAGATACATCATTCAAAATATTTAGTTGTCATTTTCTCATTTCACTCCAAGTACTGATTTTAAATCACAGATAATTACAGTAAAAATCTAGAATACTTCTAAAGCAATTCACATCTATTATCTCATTTATCAGTTATGAACTATCAATAGAATTTCAAAAATCATCCATGTTACAGAAAACAACTGCTATTATTTTGTACTAACCTGTATTTCTTCTCCCTCGTTGTCACTGTCTGGTTGAGAATATGTTGGTGGATCTTCCCTAGAGGATTAAACACATATATTGAGCAAAAAAAAAAAAGGCTTTTATTCGTACCTGCTTGAAGAGGTGGCTGACCTTGAGCTAAAAAATGCTCAGTTTGCCCAAAGTTGTGAATTTTTCCTTGGGTGGAATTATGAGTGAAAAGCAGTACCAAGATGACTGGGACAGAGTGTACTGAGAACTCAATAGAATGTGGAGGAATATTAGTTCCTGTCTTAGAACTATTTTATTTACTTTGTATCTATTTTGTACTTCCTTGTTTGAATATGACTTCCTCCAACAAAATGTAAGCTCCTTGAAGGCAAAGGCTGCTTTGGTTTTATGGTCTTTGTTTCCCCATAATTTATCACAGAGCCTAGCATACAGTAGGCACTTAACTTGAACACTGATGGTGATATACAGTGTGAATATATTGAAGGCAAACATCCCCAAAGCTCTATAGTGCATCTTCAGCACACTGACTATATATTTACTGTTGTTTTTAATAGTCATTCCAAATAATGTATAATGAATCGTCACAAGGAGAGCCTTGCCCCTGTGAAGGGTTCTCTGCTCTACAAAATGGATAAACTGAATGATATGATGCTACTCTAAAGAAATATTTTTTAAATGTTTGTATTGTAGCTAGCAAAGTAGAGAATTAATATTATTAACAATTAAAGGTATCTTCTGAATACCAACTACATGGAGGGCTATGCTAAACACTGCAGAAGATCCAAAGATACAGTCTTTGCTATAAAGGCCTTTCTTCATTTCTCTTCTCCCTTTCAATACCAAATTTCTTTAGTAGTAATCTATACTCACTATTACTTACTCAAACCGTATTTCCTTGCAGCAGTTTTCTCACTCTATTGAAATTCCCCTCTCAAAAGGTCTCCACTAACCTTCAAATGACCAAATTCTCCTTTCACATGCCTTCCCTTGGATAGTCTCTGTTCCCTGGGGTTCTGAGACACCACTCTCCTGGTTCCCCTCATACCATGATTTCTCTGTATTCTTCCTGGACTCTTTTTCCTCCTCCAGCTTCTTTATACAGGTGATTTCCAAGACTTTATCCTTGAGCTATAAGCTGCGAGCTCCTCCACCCAGCACGTATTAGTTTCTCCCCCACACCACCCCAGGACTCTTAGGTATTAGTCTTTTCTATATTAAAGGTTTACACTTAATAGTTCAAAGTTCATTATGGATAATAATATCGTTGCCTTCAATGAAGTCAGAGGATCAGAAGGTGCAAAGCCAGCTTTGTGGAGATGCTGCCTCGAAGCTATCTTCCCTTACACTGTTGAGAGACACCAGACATCAGGGTATGATAGTGGGATTGAGCTAAACAGACAGCGCTGTAGGGGACGAAGTCAGGACAAACAAGGTAGTAGCCCAGCCAACATGGTATCGTCACCAACAAGGATGACATGAAGATCTTGCACAAAATTTTCTATTGGTAACACTGTGAGGTCCCTGAAAAGTACTGTGATGTTCACAGTGCCCACTATCCTTCCCTGCCAAATCCAACAGCTAATGGAAAAAAGATGGTACAGATCATGCTCAAGATCTTCAATATCCCAACCATATCTCTATCCACAGTGCTATCCCCACTGTGCTGCCCCTTATGTCTCCAGTCATGCCACTGGTATTGTGATACTGTGTCCACCTGTGAAAATTGTTCCCTCCCTCTAGATCTGGCTGGCCATGAACTGATGGAATACCTCATGAAAATCCTGACCAGGAGAGGATATCGTGTCACTACCACAGTTGAAAGGGAAACCATGTGCACATCAAATGGCTACATCAGACCTCCCTAGACTTTGAGCAATAGATGGTCATTGCTGCATTCGGCCCCTTTCTGTAAAAGTGCTATCAGCACTATGAACAGTCAAATTATCAGCATTAGCAAGGAGAGGTTCAAGGGGCCAGTACCTCTTTTCCAAACATCTTTTTTAAATATGGAATCCTCTGGTATCCATGACACTGTTTTCAACTCAATCATGAAGTGTGAAATGGACATCTTCAAAGATCTGCATATATTCTGTATGGATTAAAGGCTCGTTCTGGCCTCCTTCTCTGTACTACAGGCAGATGTGGATCAACAAGGAGTTGTGAATCAAAAGTATAATGAATCTGGGCCATGAACTGTCCACAATAAAAGCTTTTAAGTGGGCTTTTTTTTTGTCAAAGGGTAGGATATAATAAACAGGAATGGGTGAGGGAAAGGGGGAGGGGAAGGAATAGAGGAGAGAGAGATGAAATGGCATGGATTTGGCCTCTTTTGCACTTGACCCAGGATTTTAAAACCTGAATGGTGAAGGTGATAAGCAGTCTGAATATGCTGAAGGCAAACATTCCCAAAGCTCTGCAGTGCATCTTCAGCACCGTGACTATACATTTATTGTTGCTTTTTAATAGTCATTCCAAATATTGTATAATGAATTGTGGAAGGAGAGCCTTGCCCCTATGAAGGTTTCTCTGCTCTACAAAGGAACTAATTACATAAATCCTGGTAAGAGAAAAGAAGGGAGAAAGGTAGCAATATTGCACACGTATATTATGTAATCATTACAAAAAAAGCTTTTTGAAACTTCCACCTTAACGCTTTTTCCTTTTTTTCTTTTAAATCAGTAGAGCCATAATGACATTCTTCCTTTTCCCTCTTTACTCCTACAATATAGAGATGAATGAAGACTTTTTACAGTCTCCTGGAAGTCCAATGAGATTGATACCAGCATCTGGGGGAGAAAGAACCCAGTAACACTGACTTAAGAGCAGCTGAAATACAAGTGCAGATATGCCAAAGACAAAATAGGGGACTCTCCCCTCTAGTCTGCATGCCTTCTTCTTTGATGGATGAATCCATTCTCAGTGGAGATGTTGTCCCCACAATACAGGCACTTCTCAAATCTTGTCTTCAGGCTCATATTTCTGACTGCCTTTAAAAAAACTTCATCTGAATGCCTCCTTCTCACTGCAAGTTCAACATGTCAAAAACTAAAATAATCTTTTCCACTAAACTTCTTCCTGACCCTACTGTCTCTGCCACCTACATTCATAACTGGCTTCTGAAGGACAGAATCTAGAAAGGACAAAAGGTGAGAAAAACAGCATGAACAAAGGAAGCAAGAGTGTACCAATTATGTTTGAAAGACAGTTTAGATGAAAATGAAAGATTTGTATAGGTCAGCAACAGTAGATAAGGCTGGAAAGAATAATTTGGGGTGTTAAGGGCTATGGAAGACGAGGCAGAGGAGATTAGACAAATTTACAAATAATAGAAGCCATACCCTTTCTAAACTAAAAGAAAATGATTTAATTAAATGATTCACTATGTATTTCAATAGCAGGTTAATGAGAACTCTAAGTAGAAATAATAATTAAATGCTTTACCTTCTAAAAGTGCTCCTATTTTCCCCTTCTTCTGAATTTCTCGTATAAATAAATAAGCAAAAGTAAGTAATGTGGGCCAATATGGGAATCTGTTTTGCTTGACTATGCATATTTGTTACAAAAGATTTTTTCTTTTTTTTCTTTAGTGGGAGGTAGGAAGTAGAAAAAAAAGAAATACTTGTTAATTGAAAAGAAACATTAACAAAAAGAAATACTGTGGTAAAAAGTGATATGCATTCACAATTATTTTGTATTTGTGATGGCTGCCCTCAAAAGTCTCCCTCAGAATTTCACAAGCCTATTCAACATCAGACCATCAGTGTATAATTGAATGAATGAAAAAGCAGTTATAAGTAAACACATTTACTATGTGCTAAATACTGGAAGAGCATATAGAAAATTGAAGTAGTTCCAGTTCTAAAGGGACTAGCATTCTAATTAGTAGAGACACTGAATATAGGACAGTGTAGCCTCAAGGCAAATGGGAAAACCTCGTGGACCTTAAGGTGTGCTCAGCAAAGCACATGGCAAGGCTCAAGATTTTTAGGGTACCTAAGTACCTTAAAACTCAAATGACAAAACCTACAGGTCTAGAGGGCATATCAGCAAGGCAGATGGTAAGGCCTAGCAGACCTTAGGGAGCAAGAGCAAGACAGATGGTAAAGCCCAGCGGTCCCCGTTGTTACTGAAAAGATTGTAGATGGTGACTTTCTGTTCATCTAAGTGGATTGAGCAGCCATGCCACTGATCCATAACACTGAGGAATAGTAGGCCCAAGGTAGGTCTCTGGGTAACCTTCCTTGGGAGTACAGATTAGGGTTAACATCCAGTAGTTTCAACCCCTAAAAAGATCTGAGGTCTAGGAAAGCTATCATGGGGGCAATGAGGATTAGGAAGGGCTCTCCACAGTCAGCCCTGATCAGGTCCGTTGGAATGTGGGCAGCTAGGAGAGTGGTCAGGCTGAAACAGGGGGAAGGGAGAATCAAAAGAGAAAGAAAAGAAAACTAAGACTACTATCTCCTCAATGAATGTAGAAGCAAAGTTTTAAATAAAATAGTAAAGAGGCTAAAACAACACCTCACAAAAATTATACGAAACAACTTAGTTTTATACTACATTTAATATTAGGAAAAGTATAGATTTAATTAATCATATTAATAACTAAAACAACAAAAATCATAAAAATTATATCAACAGATAGGAAAACATCTTTTGGCAAAATACAACACCCATTTTTGTTAAAAACACTAGAAAAGAGAGGGATAAATGGACCTTTCCTTAAAATGACAAGTACTGTATTTCTCAAAACAAGAACCACCATTATATGTAAAAGAAATAAATTATAATCTTTTCCAATAAAATCAAAGTTAAAATAAGAATGCCCTTTGTCACCATTTCTATTTGACATAGTACAAGAAATGCTGGCTATAGCAATAAAACAAGAAAAAGAAACTGAGGTAACATATGTAAACAAGAAATACCAAAATAACTTTACAGAATAAAGTTAAAAATCAGGACAATAACTTTAGCAATCTTGCAGGACATAAAATAAATCCACACAAATCATCAGCATTTCTATATACTGTAATGTAAATATAATATAAAGCCCAGTAAGAGATAGAAAAAATAAAAATTTACATTTCCATTTAAAATACAAAAGAATTTATAAAACACTTAGCAGTGTACCTTCCAAAATACGAGAACCATACAAATATAATTTCAAACCACTGTTTACAGAAATAGACAAATATAAATAATTTTAATAATGCTAATTTTTCATGACTAAGATGAATCATAAAAATAAAAAAACTAACCAAATTAATTTTCTCATTCAATGCCATACCAAAGTACCTAAGTATTACTCTAAAGAACTATAAAAAAAATAAGGAAATTCATATGGAGGCAAAAAAGGTCAAGAATCTCAAGGGAAATAATAAAAAATAGTTGCCACAAAGGACAGCAGGAGGAGCCTGGCAATATCAGATCACACTCTATAAATAAAGCAGTAATTATACATTTTGGTACTGGTTAAAAAACAGAGAGATCAACCTGTGGATATATATAGGAGAAAATTTATAAACTGTATTTAACACATACAAAGAAACCAGCTACTGGCATAAGGACTCACTAGTTAATAAAAACTAAACAGCATATGGAAGAAATTAGATTTAGTCAAGCCAAAATCTCACACTTTATATAAAGACAAACTTTAAATAGGTATATGACCTAGGCATAACAGGTTGTTAGATCATAAACAAATGAGATAAACATGAAAAATATTACCTATCAGATCTAGAGATAGAAGTAAAGTTCACAACTAAATAAGGGATAGAGAGGATCTCAGAAGAGAAAATGGATAGTTTATTACATAAAATTTAAAAGTTCTTGCACAAATAAAATAAAGCTAAAATAAAAAGGGAAATAATTTACTAAGGAAAAATCTCTGCAGTAATGCAGTAAAAGACTTTGATAAAAGTCTCATTTCCAAAATTCAAGTAAAAGTTTCAAATTTTTAAGAACAAAGAGCTATTCCCCAATTGATAAATGGTCTAAGTATATGACAAGTAGTTCTCAAGGGAAGAAACCCAGAATCCCTGTGACTACACAGAAAAAAATGTTCCAATTGAGTAATAATTAGAAAAATGCAAATTAAAGTAATTTTAAGATTAATATGGAAATATGTTTTGCATGATTTCACATACATAACTGACCACATTTCTTTACATGGGTAGAGGAGGGATGGAAGAAAGGAAAAGAATTTGGAATTCAAAAAATTTTAAAATAAATAGTTGTTTTTAAAAAAAAAAATAAAGAGGCTGGGGGAGACATGCCAAGATTTGGAATGCTGCATGAACTTCCAGATGAGGTCACTTTATTATTAGTCTGAGCTACTTATTTTAAGTTGTTAAAAAAAACTTCACATGGTAGGTATGTATTCTGAGCATAATATAATATGGGTACAAAATATTATATGTCAATATAATATTTCACCACATGAATACAAAACACATTGATAAAATTTACATTAGAAGGGGAGATAGAGGAAAAGAAAATCTTAGTTCCACAGTAGCAGTTCCTACTGGTACCACAGGTCCATCTTTGGGATGCGGGTGGTAACTGTCTGAGGCAGAGGAAGGGAATGACCTGACTCTTTTAAGAGCACATATCTGCTGTGCCTAGAAGTTACCCAGTAATAGTAAGAACCTTAATTAAATACAATCCTCTAACTGTCCTATACTTATTTGTACCTAAAACTATATTCCTAGCAACAGGGATTTTATTTTTCATATATAGTCACCGAAATGTTTAACAGATGCAGTTTCTGTATTCTTTACATACCATCTGCTCTGCCAAGATGTCCTAGAGCCCACCAGGCTTTACTATGCTCCCTCCCTCCTGCTTCACCCTCCACATGCACACTCATGCACATTTATCTGACCTGCCACTAAGAACCCTAATTACTCCCAGACCTTGCCATCTACCCCGTATCAGCATATTATTGGTCCTTACCATAATGATTGGCACATAATAAAAGCTTAATAAATGCTTTTTTTAACTTCTTCATTTATTATATAAATAATAATATAAAAAATAAAAAAATCCTCAATTTTAATGATTTTATTTGGTCTTTTAACTTAGTACTGATTGATATACAGAGTATATTTGCATGCCAATCTTACATAAGATTATCTTAATAAGATAAATATTACTAAAATATTTTGGAGAACTATATAGAAGGTGAAGGAAAAGTCAATTACCCCTAAGAAACTGACATAAAGGGCATTCTGGAGAGCTTACTTAGTAATAATCAACAATATTTTAAAATTATGAAACTACCATTCAACTGATTAAATACTTCTGGAACACCTACTTCATTTGTGAAGCATTATCACTAATTCAAAGTTTCTATGATCCAAATTAACAGTTATCCCAGAAGAGAATGTGAAAAAAATTGTATCAACATTTATCATACTAAAATTCTTAGTATAAGCAACTTTTTTGTGTTAAAAAATTCCAAAATGATTTCTTACCTTAATTTTCAATCTCTTTCTTTTAAAAGAAACCTAAAATAGAATTAGTACCTTTCCAAGGGCTCTAGAAATTAAGGCTTCTTTCAATATTCCTTCAACTTTGGCATACTGTTTTTTATGTTCATTTTATTTATTGAGTCATTTTGTTTCCTAGCTTACAGCACATAAAATGCTTGAGAATAATAAAGTTAAGCTCTTATAAAACAAAACCTATAAGTCAGGATTACCTGTCACCCTAAAACTTAACTCTGCCTCCCACAGTTAACGAGGTTTTGCTATAATCATTTTCAAGTTGTCAGTATTTCAAGTTGAAGATACTAGACAGAAATACAACTAAGATGTACATTCCTTGAGGGTCCATTAATCAAAAATGTGGGAGAAAACCAATTCTATTTGAAGTAATTAATTTTGATATATTTCTGAGATATTAGGAACATTAGTGTCTTTATCAAAATCAATAACTTCCTCTTTTCATCCTGCTCTCTGCATGCCATCTATCACCAAGGACCCAAAATAAGTAAGAAATGACAGTAACATTTTCCCTTTACTTAAACCAGAAGGGAGCATAAGTAACAAAATTACAATGAGTTACAACACAGAGGCCATACAATCTAAAGTCACTGAGTCTGAAAGGATTTCAGCAAATACAGGTTGGTAAGGTACTAATAACCTCCTTTTAGAGAGGAACTGAACCAAGCTCACACAACTAATAATGAAGAAAGTAAGGGGATAAATATACTGTTCAATGGAATAAAGTCTCATTAGTGAAAGCTGTTGCCTGAGAGCTGAAGAAAGAAAGAACAGAATACAGAAGAAGAAGCCAACAGCAGTTAGAAAGAGAGGAGATGGACAACAGTGACAGTGCAGCAACGAAGCAAGACTGAGTTAAATCTTCAAGTAGATGTCAAGATTTAGCTCTTTCTAAGATTTTAAGATAATTTAAAAAGGCAAGTTCGGCTATACTTTACCTTCCTGAGACCACCAGAGTTCCATCATCAAGTAAATAATCCTTCACATTCTGAGGCAGTGGAAGAATGACACTTTAAAAAAAAAGGGGAAGGGGGGAAGGCATCATTTAGAAAGACAAATAAAGTATAATAAAGCACTAGGTAAACAACCCAAATTTTATTATTTGGAGGAATATACATCCCTTTCACTTTTAATGAAGCAAAAAATATTAAAGATACACATGAGAACATTTTAAAAATCTAATCTGAAAAGTTTCAATGTAAACATTTCTTGCCTCAACTTAACTGGATTCTTCTAATTACCCCAACTGCCTAATCCAGAATAAAACAAAATTATGAAAGCAGTAATCCAGAAATAACAATACACATGGGCACAATATTCATAATGGGACTTTAAGAAACTGCAAAGTACAACAGATAGGATATTTGATATGTAGCAGAAATAGCATAAGAGTGATCAATATTCAATAATTTTACCAAAGATATAATGCCATTAACAAATAAAATGAGATAATTTAAAACACTTTCTTTGTAAATCGTAAAATACTACATAAATGTCAGTAATTATTATGCTGAATGAATGAAAAAATTCATTACCTAGTAGACCATCTACTGGTAATGAGTCCTGAGCTACTCAGAAAGTCCTAGGAAGAATGACTACAACAAAGTGTAAAGCACAAAACATTGCAAAAAACTGCGACTCAGCACTAAAATGATGACAAACTTGGCTCCCTGCAAATTGATGTATACAACAAGCCTTTTTCTCTTCTTAATCCTGAGCCCTACTTTCACTGTCCTATTCTATGCACACCTCTAGAGAGAAGTCACTGAGTACTAAAGTACAATGCTGGTTTATTTGGAAGGTCTTGAGTTTATCACAAAACTAGACTCTCACTTGATCCTTCCATCTATAGTCCTATGTCTCTTTTGCCCTTTGTGGCTAAACTCCTTGAGAAGGCCTTTCTAGACGACAAATGCCTCCACTTTTTCCCGTCATTCTCCTAACAATTCGGCTTCTAATGCCATCAATCTATCAAAACTGCTCTCCCCAAAGTTACCAGTGATGTCTTGATTGCCAAATCCAATAACCTTTTCTCAATCCTCCTTCTCCTTAACCACTCTCTGCAACCCTGACACTGTCAATCACCCTCTTCTCCTTGATACTATCTTCTCTATAAATTTTCAGAACACCATTCTCTCCTAGTTCTCCTTCTATCTGACTGTCCTACTCAAGAGACATCTCCTTTGCTGGAACCTCATCCAGATCACACCCTCTCATCATCAGTGTCCTTCTGGGTTCTGTACTGGGCCCTCTTCTCCCTTTATACTACTGCACTTGGTGATCTTATTAGCTCTACTGATTAATTTTAATTACCATTTTTATGCTGAAAATTTTCATATCTACCTATCCTGCCCTAACCTCTCTGCTGACCTTCAATCTCAAACTAAATGTCCAGTAGACACTTTAAACTGAATATGTGCAAACAGAATCATTCTTTCTTTGTAAACCCTCCTCAACTCTCTCACCTTCCCTATTATGTAGAGGCAACATCCCCTCCTAGACTCAAAACCTAGGCGTCATCTGGACTACCTCACTATCTCTAACCCCAACCTTTCCTCCCCAAATAGCCAATGTGCCAAAGCCTGTCAATTTCATCTTTTGCAACATCTCTTAAATACATCTCCTTCCCTCCTGACAATGCCACCACTCTGGTGCTCATGCCTAGATTAAGTGCTAGTGAGCTTACCTACCTCAAGTCTCTCTCCACTTAAATCCATCCTCCACTAAACTACCATAGTTATAATCCTAAAACCGAGGCCCACTTACTCAAAAAATTCCAGGGGTTCCTTTTCACACCCAGGATCAAACACAAAATCCTGTCTGACACTCAAAGCCCTTTGAACCAAACAAACTTCCCCCTCAACCTTTCCAATCTTCTTACATCTTACTCCCACCACTGACAGAGGCCTCCTTGCTATTCTACAAGTAAGACATTTCAATTTCTCAGCTCTAGGTATTTTCTCTGGCTATTCTCCTTATTTGGAATGTCCTCTTTCCTTGTATCTGCCTACTGAGCTCCCGGACTCCCTTTAAGTTCCAATTATAATTCCATCTTCTACAGGAAGCCTTTCCCAATCTCTCTGAATTCCAGTATCTTCTCTCTTTTAATTATTTCCCCTTTATTCCATATATAACTTGTCCCTGCACAATGTGTTTGCTTGTTGTCACCATCAATCATCAGATTGTGAACTCCTTCAAGGCAAGGACTTACCTTTTGCCCCGTTTTTTCTTAGCTTGGCATATAATAGGTACTTAATAAATATTGACTGAGTGACTATACTTGGCATATAATAGGTACTTAATAAATATTGACTGAGTGACTACACTGGTGTTCAGAAGACATCAACAATCTGTCACCAGGACCTTACCCAAAACCTTACCAGTATGGTACAATCTGTCCAAGCTTGCATTCAATTAGACTAACAAGCATCAGATACCGGTCAAAGAATGGCTGATTAAGTTAAGGCATATGAATGTGATGGAATGCTATTTTGCTGTAAGAAATGACGATGGGCTATTCCAATTCTAAAGGGCTAATGAGGAAACATGCTATCCACGTCCAGATGGAAAGTCTGAGGGACTCAGAGTGCATTTTAAAGCATATTTTCTTTTCTTTTTTTCTTTCTCTGGACATAATTACTGCCAGAATTTGTTTTGTATGATGATACATAAAGGTTTTGTTTTTCCTGCCATCTCAACAGGCAGAGAGCATGAAGAGAATTTAGAACTGAAAACAAAATAAAGTTGGTTTTTTTTAAAAAATGAGACATCCAAGAAAGACTTTTGTGAAGTTTTCTTATTACTATTAAATGTTATCTGATAAGATTTGGCCCGATGTTCTATCCTACTGAGATATTTTTGGATCCTGAGTCTGTCATTCAGTGTCACAGCTCTCCTGCCTGGCTTTGTATCATCTTCCAATTTGATAAGCAAGTAATCTATACCTTTAGTCAAGTTGCAGATAAAAGCATTAAATAGCATAGGGCCAAGCACAAATCTGTGGTACACTCCACAAAAGTTCTTCCAAGATGCTATCAAACCATTAATGATTACAATGAATTAGTCCATTCTGCCAATCTAATACCAATCTACCCCACATCACTTGGGGAGCCACAAAAATATAAAAGACTATCATTAGCTTCACAAAAATCTAGGTCACCTATATATATATACAGCATTCCCCTCAGCTATCATTCTAGTCACCCCAGCAATAAAAGAAAAGGTGACTTTTTCAGCACCATGCCAATCAAAGTACCCCAAAGTTATTATACAGCTAGAAAAAAAAATAACAAAATTCATCTGAAAGAAAAAAAGGTAAAAAAAATCAAGAAAATTAATGAAAAAAAATGTAAAGGAAGCTAGTCTAGCCATACAAGATCTCAAGCTATATTATAAAGTAGCAATCATCAAAATTATCTGGTATTGGCTAAGAAATAGAATGGTGGATCAGTGGAATAGATTAGATATACAATATACAGCTGTAAATGATCATAATGTTTGATAAACTCAAAGATCCAAGCTTTAAGGACAAAAACTCATTATCTGACAAAAACTGCTGGGAAAACTGGAAAACAATATGGCAGAAACTAGACATGAAGCAACATCTTACATCTTATACCAAGATAAGGTCAAAATGGGTATATAATTTAGATACAAAGGATGATACCATAAGCAAATTACGGAAGCATGGAATAGTTTATTTGTCAGATCTAAAGATAAGGAAAGAATGTGGGACCAAACAAAAGATAAAGAGCATTGCAAGATATAAAATGGATAATTTTTATTGTAGTAAATGAAAAATGGTTTATACAAACAAAAGCAATGCAACCAAGATAAGAAGTAAAGTACAAAGATGGGAAACAACTTTTTACAGCAAGTATCTCTGATAAAGGCCCCATTTCTCAAATATGTAGAGAACTGAGCAAAATTTGTAAGAATACAAGTCATTCCCCAATTAATAAATAGTTAAAGAATATGAACAGGTAGTTTTCAGACAAAGAAATCAAAAGATCTAAATCACTAAATCACAACTGATTAGAGAAATGCACATTAAAACAACTCTGAGATACCACCTCATACCTATCAGACTGCTAATACAACAAAAAAGGAAAATGGGTAGGGGATGTGAGAAATTCGGGACACTAATACACTATTGATGGAGTTGTGAACTGATCCAACCATTTTGGAAATCAATTTGGATGCCCAAAAGGCTATAAAATTGTAATCCAGCAATAACACCTCTAGGTCTGTATCTCAAAGACATTTTTAAAAATGGGGGAAAGACCTATTTGTACAAAAATATTTATAGCAGTTCTTTTAGTGGTGGCCAAGAACTGGAAATTGACGTGATAGATGCCCATATCAAGTGCTGAATAGCAGAACAAGTTGTGGTATATGATGGTGATGCAACAGTATTATGCTACAAAAAAAGATGAACAAGATTGTTTACAGAAAAATCTGGACTTACATGAACTGATGCAAAGTGAAGTGACTAGAACCAGGAAAGAGGTACACACAGTAATAGCAATACTGTACTATGATCAATTGAGAATGACATTTTTAGCAATACAACAATCTGAGACAATTCTAAAGGATTCATGATGAAAATGCTATCCACTTGGAGAGAAAGAAATGATGGCCCATGAATGCAGACTGAAATATTCTATTTTTTTTTGTTTTTTTTTATTATAGAAATATGTTTTGCATGAGCATACTATGTAGAGCCCATATCAAATTGCTCACCAACTCAAAGAGGGTGGAGAGGAGCGAGATTGAGAATTTGGAACTAATTTTTAAAAACAAATGTTAAAAACTGTTTTTACATGTAAGTGGGGGGCAGGGGAAATAAAATATTACTCAGGAAAAAAAAGAAAGGATAAACCTGTTCTTGTTGAAGGTCTTTGTGAACAATTCTTCCTTTTCTAGATATTCACTAACCACTGAAGTCATCCCTTTTTTGAAAATTGGTATACACACGTACCTTTTTCCAATACTGTGGTGAGGCTCCATCTCTTTTGCTAACTCATCCTCCATGTCCTTCTCTCTAAGTGTAGGTATCCTCCAAGGCTCTTTCATTGGCCCTTTTCTATTCACAAATTGTCATGGGATTTATATGAGAAATTTGTAATTTATCCCAGAGGTGGCATGAAGCTTCTTGATCAAGAATGACACACTTAAGACTGCTTAGAACCCATAGCTCACTTCAAGGTTCAGCTCAAGTGCCATTTCCTTCAAGAGGCTTTACCTTATTTCCCTAGTTATTAGTCTCCCCTCCACGATCATGTATTTATTTTGTAGATATTTTGTATATTTACTTATCTGTGAATGTAAATGCCAATAGAACAGCAAGCTCCTTGTGAAAAGATACTGTCATTTGTAAGTTCTATCCCCAGTACTTTGCATAGTAGCTGGTGTTCATTAATATTAGGAGCAGGAACTTATTAATTATTAATTTATTATTAATTAGGAGCAAGAACTTATTAATAAATAATCGCATGTAGTAGTGAAGATTCCTTTTCAAATATAGTATAGTCCCTTCCAAATCTAAAATCCTGTAATTCTGTGACTCGAGAGATCAGACAGGTGGAGAAACAAGTAGGTAAGCCACACTGCAAAACTTGGGAAAGGTTTCTTCCTTTGGAAGCTGGAAAAACTATTACTTTTCTACTTCTCACTACGCCATGCCCATCACTCATCCATAGCTTACTTTCCATTTTACCTGGTACTCTGACATATTACTGGGTCCTGTGAGGGAGGCGGGCCAGGTATGATCTCGTGTTTACTGAGCAAAGATCCTCAGTGTAACTTTCTGTGAGTCACCCAGCCAAGTAAAGGCCAAACCTGGTAGCTGGCCTCCAGGTGAAGCTAAGCATGTTGGAGGGAGGACCGGCACCAGGCCTCAGCAGCGCAGGTCTGGGGAGGGGAAGGGGGCACGTCCCACCTAGAAAGGTCACATGACTTTGCAGCCTAGCAGGCGCTTTTCCCGGTCTCGGGGCGTTCATCCTTCCACGCACACACAGATACACACGCGGACACAGACACACACACACACGGACACCGACACACACGTACGCGCGCGCGCACACCACACACCCAGGGTGGATTCTCCCTCCACCTCCCACAACTTAGAGCCCCTCCTCCAACCCCCACACCCGGACCGAACCACAGGCCCGGCCTCCCCAGGAGAGAAGGGCCTCCATCGCTTGGGGGGCGGGATGGCCAAAGGGGTCTAGGCACCTGCCCGGCCCGTCTCACCTCTTGATAGTGAGGCTCCTGAACAGGGGATACCAAGCCGAGAACTGGCAGTGGAGCACTTGCTCCTTCTTCATGATGCCGCCTCCGCCTTGGCCGCCGCCGCCGCCGCCGCCTCCGGAGTTGCTTCCTTCGGCTCCTCCCACCCGGAACGGCCCTCCCGGGAGCCCCGAAGAGCCAACCGGACGGGTTTGTTCGAGCACTTTTCCGGTCCAGTGACGCGGCGCGGAGAGGAAGTGGGGAGGGGAAGAGGAGAGATGGAAGAGACACGTGGAGTGGAAAGGGTCGGGGTGTGTGGCCGCTTTTAAAAGCCCACGGAGGGGCCGCCGGCTTCAGTCGGAGGCTCTGGGGGAAGCTGAGGAGGGAGAAAGAGATTAAGACCCTCACCAGCTGGCTAGCTTCCCGGAGCGTCGCCCTGACCCGGAAGGAAAAGCGCCGAGACGCCCGCCTCCCCGCCCCCCCGCCCCCCGCGGCAGCCTGGCTCGTACGGGTGCCGAGAGGGCGGGCGGCGCGCGCAGTCTTCCATTCACGGCCAGAGGCGGCTGTGGCTCGGACGCTGGCACGGGCTTCTCCTCAGCCGCAGCTCCCGCCGCCGCTTCGCCCCGTCCCTTCCCCCCCGGACGCTCTCCCCAGCGCCCGACCGCTCGGGGCAGGTCATTCCCCGCCCAGCCCGCCTCTGCACGGAGGCCCCTCCGGCGGTCCGAACCAGGTGGGTGTGCGTGCCCAGGTCGGGGCAGGGTTGGGCAGGGAAGGGGGAGAAGGGAGCGGAGGCGGAGAGAGAAGCAGCCCTGAAACGCTAGTTCGGAGGAGCTGGCGCGAGGGCTCCCGCGGGGCTGGGCTCGCATCTGGACCGCCGGGAAGCGGCTGTGGGAGCCAGACACCTCCCATTCATTTACTGTGCTTATGCCAGGGGAAGTCTTTGACTTGGGCTCGCTGGAAACGTCCGCGGCCCCATTTAATCTCTAGATGTTACTGCTAAGTGGTTTGGCTGAGCGTGGCCTCGGGGATACATAACTGCCAAAAACTGTTTGCGGGCAATTACGTCTGCTCTCTGGGAAGTTTTGTGTGGGTGAGTCAGATTCCCGATAAGCTCACATTTAGACGGGGCTTACCTTGTGCCAGGAACTGTGTTAAGCGCTTTGTAATTATTGCCTCATTTGAGCCCATTTCTTTTCGTTGTTTTGGGAACAGAAGAAGCGATACATTTAATAAACCGATTTAGTTGGTGAAAAAGAGGCAATACCTTACACAGGCTTCCCCTCAAAAAAAATGGATTTGATTTAGGAATAATGTCATTTTAAAGCTGTTGAAACAAAATAAAACTTTAACATCCTTATCTGAGTGGATTTGGTAAAGGTAACTTCGCGGGGGGAGGAGGGGAACCTCTTCAGAAACTGAAGATTTCTACTACACCAAACACCTGCAATGTTAACTCCTTGTTATGAATGAACTTCCACGGCACGTTATACTTATATTCCACTTGTACCCAAATAAGAAAAAGAACTACCTCATCTTTGTATAAGCACCCTTCCTCCTCCATTTGCCTTGCCTCCCCTACCATGTGATAGTTACTCAATAAATATTTGAGTGAAGGAGTAATAACTTTATAATTTAAAAATACTAATGTTGGACAGCAAAAGGGTATTTTACACAAATATAGAGCATAAGGGGTAAATTTTAATTAACCAAATTTCACACATTTCACTGAGACTTTAACCAGAGGTTACTGTGTTAAATTACCATTCACGGTATTCAAGTATTTGTTAATTATGTGATTTTCAAGCTGTGTATGATTTCTGGATCCTTTATTAATTAGCAGCAATCTTTTTAAGTAGCAATAGATTTATTTGGTTTGTAAAATAAGTCAGGTAGTTTAGGGGGAAACATGCATTGGGGTCAAGGGATTTTACTACTTTTTGTGTGACCTTGGACTCTGGGCCTCAATTTCCTCTTCTGTAATATGAGGGGAGCTAGTCTATATGAGCACAAAGATCTCTTCTAGCTCCAGATATTTGAACCCCTAAGCCTTTTTTTCTGGTCATAATATGACTGAAAGTATTTGTAGCTTTTCTTAAAAGTTATGTTTATGGCAGGGATGGAGAACCTGTGGCCTCACTATGTCTGCTCAGCGTTCAAACTGAGGCATTGTAGAATTCTCACTACAACTATTGTTGTAAAACATTTGTTGTAAACTACTTGGTTTAATCTTTCTACTTCCAAAATATAATTGACTATGATTTGACTATGATTTCACCTCTGTCCGCATCATAGTAGCATACCTACTTTATAAATCACTCCCCTTGATATTCTGTCATCTTTATAACTAAATCATTTCTCACTAGCATGTCAGCCAAATACTTATTCTCTCTTCATAGGACAGACTGTTGAATCTAAATATTTCTGTGTAATGTTGAAGGCAGAGTTCCTCCCCCTTTTCCCTCCATACCTCTCCCTCAGTCTAAATAATAATTGTCTAGCTGCATGGTATTATGGAAGTGTACTCAGTTTTGCTTCTGAAGACCAGAATGTGAGTCCCAACTCCACTACTTACTAATTGTATGACCTTTAACAAGTTATTTTACCCCACTCGATGATCTTAGCTTCCTTATTTGTGCACTAAAAGGGTTAGACCAGGTTATCTCTGAGATTGTCTCCAGTTATCAATTCTAGGAATTCTTTGACAGTAGAATTCTAGAGTTGGAAGAGACTATAGCAGCCCTCTGATCCAACCCATCTGTACCCATGGAAGCAGCTGGTAAAGCAGTGGAGACAGTGTTGGACTTGCTGTGTGACCCTGGGCCAGTCAGTCATGTCATTTTTCTCAGTTTCAGTTTCCCCCTCCAAAGGCAGGGATAGCACCTACCTCCACGGGGTTGTTTTGAGTGTTAAATTAGATGGAATGCACAAGCCTGTGCAAAATCTAAAGCACTATAAAATGCTAATTGTTGTTCTTGTTATTATACTCCAGCTGGAACCCCCACCCTAGGGGGAGTCATCCAGCCTGTACTTTAAAAGGGCTTTCTGGGATGGGTGAACTCTCCAAGCCACCCATTCTACCCTTGGGCAGCTCTAATTGCTAGAAAGTTTTTCCTGATGACCAAATTTACCTCTTTGCAGCTTCTAGCCATTGCTCCTATTTCTGCCCTCTGGGAACATACCAAACATATCTAACCGTCTTTGACACACCAGCCCTTCACATACCTGAACACAGCTGTCATATGCTCCCTGAATCTTCTCTTAGATAAACATCCCAGTTCCTGCAGCTACACCTTATGTGACAGATGAAGGACCTTCACCATCTTTGCTCTCCAGTGGACACTTCCAGTTTACCAGCGCCCTCTTCAACTCTGACTCCCAGAGCTAAATACCAAGGCAGAGATCAGAAAGACTATTGCCTCATTATTCCCGGAAGCTTTAGCTTTTACTATAGACCAAGATTCCATCAGATGTTTTGCTTGCCACATCACACTGCTGACTCACTAAAACTCCTGGATCTTTTTCAAACTACTGCCTAACCATATCTCATTCAATACCTGCAAGGTTGATTTTTTTTTTAACCCAAGTGTAAGACTTGATATTTATCCCTATAAAATTTCATCTAATTCAGCCTAATGCTGAATCAACATCATTTTGGATCCCAAATGCCATTCGTTACATTAACGATACCTCCCTGCCTGTGTCATCTGCCAATTTGATGAACATGCATCTCTGACTTTAAGTCATTGATAAAAATGTTGAACAGCACAGCACCAAGATAGGCAGTGGGCACTGCACTAGAGACCTCCTGCCAAGTTGACACTGAACAAGTAACAGTTCTCACCTAGACTCTCAGACTGATGCAAGCCTCCTGTTTGGATTCTTGCCTCTGCTTTCTCCTCACTTCACTCTATCCTCCCCACAGCCATGGAGCATCCCTCTAGAGGACTGTTACTCCCCACTCAAGCTTTAGTGGCTCTCTGTTACCTCAGGATCCAATAGAAGTTCCTCTATTTGGCATTTAAAGCTCTTCACAATCTGACCCTTCCCTACTTTTCTTTCAGTATTCTTATACATTAATCCCCTTCACCCTCTCTATGGAGCCATGGACCTACTGGCATACTTACTGTGTTCCTCACACAGACTCCTCCTTTCCCTCCTTCAGGCTTTTTTTTTTTGCTATCTCCGATGCCTGAGAATGCTCTCTCCTCCTGGAATCACTGGTTTTCTTCAAGATGCCCTTTCTGCATGAGACCTTTACCATTTCCCTTAGCAGCTAGTGCCTTCCTCGTGTCTTGTATATATCTATATACGTACATTTATTATCTCCCCCATTGGAATGTAAGACCCTTGAAGAAAAGGACCCTGGTATTTTACTTTTGACTTTGTGTATTCCCCAACTTCCACAGTTCGTGGACTTAACATACTTAATAAACACTTGCAAATTTATTTAAATATTCAACTAGTTTTTAATCCATCTAATTTCTATTAGCACTTATTCCATACTTTTCCAGATTGTCTAGAAGAATAATTTGATGGTATTCACTTCCAGGTAAAATGACACACAGTGCAGATTCAGACTTTTTTTTTTAACGTGACCAGTACAGTAAATTTGTTTTCTTTAACTATACATGATAGGTTTGTTTTTCTTGCTTTCTTAACTGGGGTATGGGGGAAGGAGATAGAAAATGTGGATCCGAAAATAAAATTTTTTTAAAAATTCTGGGGGAAAAATGCTTTGCTAAACTTAATATCCATAACTTTGATCTTCTAATTTGATAACCTTATTAATCACAACTATGGGGTAGGGTCATATTCCAGACCTTTGGCATTTTAGTCAAATTGAAAGGTAGAGTTGATGAAGAAGTAGTTGAGAATGACAGGGAAAGCTGAAACTTTCTGAAGTTGGCATTTTTCTTCTGTAGGCTACAGTTCAGTGACTGAAGTGTGAATATAATGTATAATTATAATTAGTTAGTGATCATTCAGTTAAACAGAAATGAGCTGTGGAGTGTTCTTTGAGGTCAGTAACTTTGTTTACTGTTGAAGCTAATGGAAGTTTCCATCTCAAAAAAGATGCTATTCTTGAGTTCAATATATTTTCAGAAGTGACTCAAGTAGACTGTCTGACTAAAGAGAGGGGAATCCTATTCTTTTGTCAAAATATAGTATATAGGTATGATGGCAACAGGTAGCACAGCTTCTGTGTTCATTTGTAGTTCTTTGATTAATTTTCCTTGAATATGCCATGTTATGAATATGTGAAGTAAGAGCATCTTTTGTTCAATAAAATTAGGAATTTTTTTAACTGAATATAGAGTACCCTTAAAAGCATAAATGCTTAATCATTACATTCAGGTTCAGTGATGGTATAACATAGTTATTTTGAGGTGGAGAGAAAATCCAAGTGGCTTTATTTTCTGTTTTCCTTGAGGTTATTTTCCATAATGACGTGGTCAAGGATTAGTTAATTTCTTAGGCAGGTTTAACTATCTTAAGTTCAACTTAAAGAACATAATAAACTATAGGATATTCAAGGCCCAATTCAGTTCATACATAGATATGTATCTATATGCAGATACAGATACCTAGATAGAATTTTAGCAGTTTCATTTTGCTTTGAATACCAAACTTCCTGCAAAAGAACTTTTGGCAGTGCTACCTATACCATTTTAAATTGGTGTTGTTTGTAAGAATTCCATATGCAGAAAGTTCAAACTAATTTGAACATAGTAGACCAGTGGCTAAGCATAGTGTGTGCACAAATCATTTGTTTCTTGCCTCAAAAAGGCATAGCCTTTAATGATTTTCAAGTTTCTTTGGCACGGTAAAAACTATGCTTTTCTTTCCTAAATTCTCAATTATTTACTAATTTGCTTTTTGACATTTTATCTCTCATGTTTAGCCCCAAAACATTGTGTCCTGATAGCTATATCATAAGATTTAAAACATAATTTTGATTCTGTGTTAAATCTTTTTCTTCCGTGGATTGGGATGATGGTGTGTGAAAATAGACAGACCTTCTTTTACTGGCTCTATTGTACACTGACTGTAGAATGACCAGTTTAAATCCCCTCCTAGGATTTTGGTCCTCCTAGTGTCAAAGGTGGTTCTGAACATTACAGGCTAAGTCTACTAGAGAATGAGCAGAGCTCGCAAACAAGTTTTACCATTGGGACCAGAATGGATCTAGAAATCTAGATTCTATGTACAGGAACTTAGCTAGACTTTCCTAAACTGAAACAAGACAAACCTGTGGACATTTTTATATTCTACAATTTGGCTTCTAATTTTCAGATACTAATTTCTATAGCTTCCCCTATTTCTCTATGAGGTAAAATCAATACAAAAAAGGTATATTTTTGCCTGTCAGGCTATAGCATTTTTTTAAGTTATATAATGATTATATACAATTTCGTTGTTTAAGTATAGTCCAGTTTTTTTATCAGCTATTTTAATCAACTATTCTTAGACCTTCTAACCTTAGTAATAAAAATTCTTAGCGTTCTTCAGATTGTTAGATTGTGATTGCTAACTGTTTATCTTTTTACTGGCTTTACCCGTTAATTACATCTCTGTAAAGTATCACAAGTATTATGCTCATCTTATAGATGAGAAGGTATTTGAGTGAGTCTGTGGCTGTGTGACCCTAGACAAGTCACTTAACTTCCAGTGCTCTTGGCATTTCTAGGAATTGTTGGCTTCCTTTCTAGGAAATTCATATACTAGCAAAATCACTGGTACTGTACCTTGATGTGGAAACTGAAGCTCAAAGAATTGAAATTACTTGCCTAAGGTCACATGGTGTCAGAATTCAAATGTTGCGTATTTTGATTTAGAGTTCCACTCTGATCATAAAAAGACTTATGATTTCTGAAGTGCTAGTCAAATACATAGATAAGTTTCTCTATGCTTCCCCAGAGAATAACATTCTAGAGCTTGCTGTTTAGATTATATGTTTTCTGATGGGGAGAACCTATCGAATATGCTCCTGACAGATTAATTTTCCTAAAATAGTGCTTTTATCATGCCTTCTCAAAAACTAATTACCCTCAGGACAAAAATTCAGTCCTCTTCATGTGATATGCAAGGCCTTTCACAGTTTTTTTCAAGTGCTTCCTGCCATATCTAGACATGAACCCACTCTTCTAGTTTGTCTGGTCTACTTTTTCCCTAAACACACCTTTATGTGGTAATGGCTCCTAGTCTTTGTTCATGCCTTTCTCTTCACCTGTTTCATTCCTGCTCACTTGAATTCTCACCTACCCCCGGAATCTTTCTCTCCACAGTGATCTCTCTTCGAATATTTTTGACCTTTAATTGTCTACCACTGATTTGTCATTCCCAGGGCCTAGGGCCTTCCATCTTTTTTCCCTACCCTATTGCTACTTATCTTCCCACAACCAGATTATAAATTCCATAGTTACCAATAACATAGAACCTTGTCCTGTGCTATTAAAAGTATTATGATATGTCAGGGGTAAAAAGAGAGATTCTAGGAAATCTCTAATATCTGCTCAAGACAAATCAGTTAACCTCTCTGGGCCTCCATTTTATTTTCTATAGAATGAGGTTATTGTTATTAATGTACTTCTTACCTCACTGGGCTATTTTTTAAGCCTAAAAGTACTGTACACTGGGCCTAATTCTAGTCCAGACATTCAATAAAGTACTTCTTAGACTGGGGGGAAATAAAAAGGATTTAGGAATATAATCTAAGGCTAATCCCACATGCACAAATTATTACACAATAGAGCTCTGAAAATGAGTTTTTAACTGCACAACCCTAACTATGCAATATCAGCTTTGTTTTTGAGGGTGGAGGCAAGGAAACTGTCCCCAAACCAGGTTTTAGCACCTCAGAATTTCCTGTCTACCCCCCACTACCACATTAGGACAAGGAAAAAAACTGCTTCTAGGAAGTCACAAATAAAAGTTGTTTGGTGATTTTGTTTCCTCTTTCTTGCCCTGTTGCTCCCCAGCCCCTCCAAATCCCAAACCCAGCTCAATTTCACCACTTCCTGATGTGGTCTGAGTTGTTCTACTTTTACAGGGGAGCCAACATGCTGACTGGGAATAGTCAAGGTGATTCTAATATAATACCAGATTTAGAACATCTTACGTGTGAGAACATTTCCAAAAAAAAATCCTGCTTGTTAAAAGCAGAATTGTAGTTTCCTACAGTACTCCAGTGCAAAGTAGACCTCAGTAATTGTTCAATTGTCATATTAGATTGCATTAAGCCCTCTTATCTATGCATTCTCTTAGTGATATCATTGGAGCCCATGGGTTCAGTTACCTTCTCTGTACAGGTTGTGTTTGTCCTTCATTTTGAAGAGGACCATCACATCAAGGAAATAATGGCATGACTTGCAGTTGATTTTGATCTGAGTGACAGAGGGCCGTGCAAGGTCACCAGCCTCACTTTCTCCTCCAGAGCCACCTGGGTCCAGGGGTCAAATATTGATCAGGATGACTAGAGATGACGGAGAATACAATGGGAGACTCTGGCCCTTTTAGGCCAAGGCCTTTTCGGGTTCTCACTTTGAGTGAGGTAATGCCTATTAAATGAATAGGCCTCTTTAAGAAGTGAGTCAAGGGATGGCCCCTTTAATTTAAAAAAAAAAAAATATCAAACTGGAGGGGAAGACCCTCAGGTTTGCTGGTCAAAAGAGAAACAGTTACTTATTGACATTCACTGTGAGCCAGAAGGGCTCAAAATACAGCCATTATTTTGGCTGCACAGGTTACACCTCTCCTGTACATCAGGCCTGTTGTATATATTCAGGTGGATATCCCAAAGGCATCTCACATTCAACATGTCCCAACTAGAATTCTTGATCAATTCCTCTAAAACCAGTTTTTTTCCCTACTCATTTTTGTTGAAGATAACACCTTCCTTCTAAGTCACCCAAGTTGGCAATCTCAGAATCATCATGATTCTTCCTTCGGATTTCCTTCTCATCCAGTGGATGTAGCCAAATTGTTTCAAATCTACCTGTATAGCATCTATCCCCTTTTCTCCATTCACACAATTCTACTCCAGTAGCTAAGGCTCTCCTCACCTCTCAAGTCTAGTCTAACAGCCTTCTGATTGGCCCCCACAGAAAGGAGAGAAACCAAGAATTCCACTTGTAACTACAGTTCCGAGTACCTTTTTTGCCCCTATGAAGTGTAGGAGAATGTGAGAGTTTAATCAGTGAGAAGATCTATGAGATAAGCTATGGGAAAAATGAAGGAGAGAAGAAATTCCTGATTATTCTAATTTGTTTTCCCCACTGCTGCTCAATTGATAATTCCTAAATCCAATCTTTGTAAGTCTGACTATGCCGTGCCCTTCTTGAGAAGGCTCAGGATAAAATACACAATCCTCTGGTTTTTAAAGCCTTTCAGTCTGGCTTTAGTCTTCTTTCCAAGGCTTTATTACTCATTATTTTCTTTCATGCCCTTTTATTTTGCAGACAAGCTGGCCTACTTGTAGTTGCCTATACATGGCACTGCATTTCCTATCCCCATGCTTTTGCACAAGCTGTACCCTATGCCATGCCTGAAATGCTCACTATTCCCTCTCAGAATCCCAAGTTTCCTGCAGAGCCCCACCCAAGTGCCACCTTTTATAGAAAGCTACTGTGCTTTTCTTCTGCCCTCCCCTCAGAAATAACTTTGTGTCTACTTTGTGTGTGTATATTGTGTTTGCTTTTTGGTGTTCCTGTTATTTCTCTTAATAAATTAAGTTCCTTGATGATAGAGATTGTTTCCATTTTTTAGTTTTGTATCCCTGAAACTTAGGAATTTTAATACTTCTTGAATGCATCTTGATCTTCATGTGTGAGAAAACTGAAAAAAGGTCACAAAAGTTTAGTAATAAAACAAAGTAGTAGTGTACACACACACACACACACACACACACACACACACACACATATACAATATGTGAAATCCACTAAACAATTTTTAAAGTTCTATGTCCCTAGAAGACTAGTCCTTTCAGAAAGAAAAGACAGGATCTATTTTGGGGGCAGGTCTCAATACTCTGCCTTAATTTATCTGAATTTGAGAACTTTAATTATATGTTCCCTATGTGAGATAATCTAGTAAGGATTTGTTTTGTAAAAACCTAAACTAGTGTAATTGAAAGTGCTATAGTCTATAAAGCAATTTGGAAAATTCAGTAAAACATTCTCTTTACCTGCTACTTCTGACCAACTGCCCTAAATTTACAAATGTGTTGTAATCCTCCAGATGTGTGTGCATAATGACTCTCCCTCTGAGTTCTCCTTTCAGTATTTCAGTCTCATCTATTATCCCATGCTAATGCTTGTGTGGCAGACAAAATGTTATTTTTAATCAAATTCTCCCAATCAGTTGTACATATACATAATCTGTTCCATAATTAATGAATTATCTGAATCTTTTAAATGTTTGTGATTCTTTTGGGTGTATTATTAGCCACAAATTACGATCTCTACACCTTAGTCCACTTTTGAATAGCTAGAACTAAAAAGAAATGCGTCACCTGCTAACCACTTCTTTAGTAATGAGTTTATCTGAACTTAATAAAACTATTCCTATCAAGACAGATATATTTAGTCAGCCAGCTCCTATTCTAAACCTTTCTACTTGCTAGGACTTGCCAGAGCTTACATTCCTAGAGAAGGCAGGGTAGCCTCCACCATGAGAGAATCTAATTAAAAGACTTTAGGGTAATATCTATTAAAACTCTAATTTGGTTTTCTTAGTGCTACTCACTTCTCAACATTAAATGCTAGGTCATTGATATTATTTGAAATTGAGATACGCATGTTCAGCTTTTTTTAAAGGTAGTTCTTATTCTTGAAAAAAGATTTGCCTTATCCATTCAAATTTAATCTTTTGTGATTGCCCTTAAAAACTTTTATTAGCTGTTCAGGCATATGAATAATCCAGACAGAAATAGAATGTTTTACTTAGAAAGTTTTAGGGAATCAGTTAATTCCCAGTAAGAATAAACTACAATAAAATCTGCCATGGGTATTTTTTTGAGTAAATAACAGTCTAGGCGCTTAATTTTTTTTTTTAATCGGATCAATTCCAGGAAAGTTGGCAATTGTAAGAAACCATCTGACTGACCAGTCCTGGAAATTGAAGCCAAAAACAACATTTTTTTTTAATAGCCTGGCAAGAAGCTAAGACTAAACTGGAAAGGTTGAACTTAATGCTATATATCAAGTTGTCCTAGCCTAGAAACCAGATCTTTCTCAGTACATTTAGAGTTCACATAATACTGTGTAATCTGCTGGTATCACTCTGGTACTTATATTTTGGTAAGATAATTATGTCTTTGTCTTTTCCATAAACTGCCTATCTTTAGTTTCCCAGAGTTTTAAAAGTAGATCTTTCAGTGATTTCCTTGACATTAAATGAGGAGTATTTAGATGAGACAGTCTAAAATTGATCTAACTTTAGCCTAAAGGAATGTTGTTTTGTTATAGAGTGAACTTAACTAGAAGACAGCAAGGACCACGTATTTTGAAAATGGAAAACAAAGCACCTGTGGATTCTCATAAAGTTACCAAAGAATCTATCCTAACAGAAGAGGTACAGAGCTTTTTTTTTTCTTCACCTCTCCATATTAATTTCTGCATCTTATTTTACCACAGTTACCCCTAATACATGAGGATAGAATTCCAGAGATTTTTTTTTTTAAGATTCAGATGTTACTTTACTATGAAAACAAACTTAGTAGTTGTCCCCATTAAGTGAAATTTTTGGGGTGTGACATGGTAGTATTCTCAGTATTTATTAAGTGATGCACTGGATACATTTAAGGTAAACTAACTTAAGACAGTATCAATTTGGATACTGTTTACTGAGTTAGACTTAAATCATTCATAGTTCCTATACTACCCCTTATAGCCACTGTTTCAGAAGCCTCCCATAGAGGCTATGTAAACTGTTACTGTTCCTTCTGAAAGAACAAAAGCTAAAAATCAGGGGTATAATTGTCATTCTATGAGGAACCTCTTACAGAGTAAGGAGTAAAAAAATGTGTGAGAATTTAACTTTGACCAGTGAGAATCTATGAGATAAACTGTAGAAAAGACAGAAAAAGAAGATGAGGAACTTTTTTTCTTGTTAGACTTGTCTTAACTGTTTTCTAAAGAAATATTAAAGAGAATTTTATGCAAATTAATCTGGATAAAAATTATTAAGATTGAGGGTCTGAGGAAAACTTAAAAGAACTTCACATTGTCATCCTGAATAAGCAAGCATTTTATTATTGATTTCATCGTTAAAAAGTATGTATTCAGTAACTTTAAGGGATTTAATATAAAGATATCACTAATTATTGTTGGGAAGGGAGGTATATGATAAACTAAGGGGGGGTCACTAAACTTAGTTTAAAGAGATGTGGAAATTTTAATTGAGGAAATATATAAACATACCCTTAGATTACCCCAGAGCTCTGAATAATAAGATTAAATATGAGAATGAGTAGCAGTTTGAGGAGTGACTAGCAAATGAAGTTGGTCACATATGGAACACTGCTTACACTGTTTTTAGAACACTAAAGACCTAAGGTAGTGGTCAGATGTAGCACTGAGTTCGAGCAGTAATGTGTGGTTAATGTTTGTTCATCTTTTTCTTTTTTGTGTGTGGGTGCTTATTTAGGGTTTGGTTTTGTTGTTGTTCAAATTAGACCTTTCCTTTTGCAAAGGTTCCGGAGGATAAATTCAAAACCGTCCTAAGAACTCTGATTTTAGTACCCTTCCAGAATGCCTTTTTTGCTCTAAAAATGTCTTTATCATATTTATAAACTGATATATTAATGACACTTAGGTTCTTACTGGAAAAAGTAGAAGAAAAATACCATAAGAAAAGCATACTATTTTATGTACGTAAATTTCCTTCTTAGTTCAGAATATACCAGAACTAAATTAGATTTTATAATCCCAATCCCACAGTGAAACATGTAGGCAGTAAAAATTCTGGTATGTCCATTGTATGGGAATATCATGGATCATATCATACAAGTCCAACCATTAGATATACACTATATCCCCCATAATGAGCATTCCTGTATAGCTTTCTCAGCTCTGTTCTTAACAATTCAAACAAAAATATTAATCAGTTCCCAAGCCTAATAAGGTTTCTTAAACTTTCTTGCCAATCTTTCAGTGGTCCCCCAAGAAATAATCTCATTTCTTTGGGTAAGCAAGCTTCAAATCTGTAGAATGTCTTTAAATCCATAAGTAGAAAGTTGTTAAGAGGATGTGTTTGTAGGGTT
The DNA here is from genome assembly GCA_028658325.1 of Potorous gilbertii. NCBI lineage: Eukaryota > Metazoa > Chordata > Mammalia > Diprotodontia > Potoroidae > Potorous > Potorous gilbertii. The sequence continues at coordinate 130,946,252 of CM053770.1, forward strand.
ATAATGACTTTCTACTCAGACTGACTAGAAAAAGCCTTTCTATCCCAATAAAAACACTCTTCAGTTTGAAATTTTCCCATTTTGTTATTCTTACCTCCTTTTAGTTGATTACAGAAGGAAAATGGGTCAAGCTTGAGCAAACAACTTATGTGGATCCCACTGGTAAAACAAGGTAAAAAATAATTTTCCTACTCAAGAAATGCTCCATCCTTGTATTCTGAGAATATCTCTTCATGACAAATCTGTAAATGCTTCTCTCATTCTAAATGTATTTTTATATGAGACTTAAGAGGTAATCTGGTAGATCATTTATTTTCATTTTAACGGTGTATTTAGCTTCTAAAAGGCCTAAAGTTTAAAAGCATATTTTCTATAGTAGTTCTGAGTTCAAATCTCACTTTATTCTCTGTGACTGTGGCACTGCATGCCACTTAAGAAGTAAAATTTAAAAGTAACTTAAATTTTGGGGAGTCTATGTATCAGCATATTAGACTAGGTAAAAAAAAAATTGCACCAATTCTAAACTAAAATTTTTGAAAATTTAGTAAAATGTTTATAATGTAGTCCCTTGCATTAAAGATTGTGGCTCCTTTCCACCAAATAGTGAAACTCCTACAAAAAGTCTCAGAACTTTGTACTTTATAGCACCCAGCCTCTAACACATTAAACTGCCTGAGAATAGGTATTGTTTCATTCTTTATTACCTTCAGAGCCTAGTACCTGCTACCTAGTCTATGCTTTTAACAAGATCCACAAGCATTTATTTGTCTTAATGCTTGTTAAAATTGTACTAAATGCTTATTGATTTAATACTTTTAAAACTAAATCTAGGGACTTAAAAATGTTTTGGATTTTTTTTCTTTTTTTTTTTCAAAAAAAACTTACACATATGTACATACGTAATCACATCAAGGGAAGTTAACACCGGGATGAGAAAATCTCTCCTTTGCATCCTTTGAAAGAAGGGATTGGAGCAGCTAGAGAGTGGATAGAGCACCAACCCAGGAGTCAGTATGATCTGAGTTCAAATCTGGCCTGAAACACTCCCTAGCAGTGTGATCCTGGGCAAGTCACTTGACCCCAAATGCCTCAAAAAAAAAAGATGATGAAAAGGACAAATTATGATTTCAGAGATATAGTTAATGTTGGCAAGTACTTCTCCTTCATTGCTACTCTGTCTGGTATCATTTATAACTTACAAAGTTGCCCTCTGAATCTCATGATGTTTGCTGAGCAAGAAAAGAGATTCACAACTCTGCTACAGCACAGGACACTGGACAGTAGGGCTCTTTTTTTTGTTTGTTTTAGCTGAAAAATATCACCCAATCTTACAGGTGAAGGAACTGAGCTTGAAGGACAGTAATTTACCCAGTTATTCCACTTGTTGGATAACTGGAACTAGAATTTAAGTTTTAGAGCACTGAGTGTTTTGATTGGATTTTTTTTCCCTAAAGCCATTTGAAGATCAAATTAAGATATAACCAGACTTCCATGAATTTTCTGGGTATGAGTCTTTTACTTACACTATTTCTACTCTAGTCTCTCTCTTTATTAACTACAAGAAGGCTGGTTTGTCAGGCATAGGTACATTCATAATTGCTTGTTTCCTTTATTGTTGATGCTGAAATGACACTATCCCTCTTGTTTCCCCTTATTCCTAGAGCATTTGGGCTGGAGTCCTCAGTGCCTCTCCTTCAGTCTGTTTAAGACTGACCTTAGGAGGCAGCAGTGAGAGCTGTATCAAAGGTTTTTCTTTCTGTTGCAACCCTTGCTATTTACTTTTACCAGAGATTTTTGTGTGGTTGGCTTTTCTTTTCCTACTAACAGGAGAATGGAGATATTGGGAGCAGCCTATTTTTACTATTAATTGATCGTGCATGGTTTTCGCTTCAGAATTTGATTGAAGGGTGCTATGGTTTTGTAGTCCCTTTTATATCTCTTAAACTGATTTGTCTTCTGCTACAAGGCACAAGACAATAGGCATATAGGGCTGGAAGTATTTTTTTTTTAATGGAGAAACTGATTGCCCCATAGAACTCTTACGTTTTGTTGCTCCTCTAACCTTAATATAAGGGATCTCTTGTAACATCCTCAATCCCTGGGGCTTCATTTCTATCAGGAGGGTTCCTTAAGCCATCTGGCCTCTTTTATATTCATCTCCTGCATTCCCTTTCCTGGACTCAGCTCCATTTTAAGAGAGAGCATCAAAGGATAAGACTTGGAGCAGGAAAAAGATAATTTTTTTTCCTGGTGTAGGCAGTCTGCTTGACTATTATAGTACCTGAATTTTCTGTGTAACAATTCCTGTTCTTACTAGGAGGAAAAAGTAAAAAGTAATTACAGTGTTACACAAAACTTAAAACAAGTGGCATGGCCATCAAATTGCTTATCAGTGTTAAAATGAGAAATAAATCAGTTCCAAGTCTCTTCACTTTGTCAAATTAGAGACCTACTTATTTATACAGAGTTTTTGTGTGCAGAGTGAGAAAACATTATCTTTGTTTTCAGTGCAAGGGCCAAAGTGGCACATTCAATGTCTTTTTTTTTTCTTTCTTTCTTTTTTTTCTTTTTTTTTACTGAATTAGTCTCAGATCTGTCCTTCAGACATTTCTCCTGGGCATTTTCCTAAAGGTCAGCAAAGGGAGAATTTTCAAGGGGACTTTATTATTTCTATAATGTCACTTCCCCCAAAGCCAAAATCCTCACTTGTCACCATTGCTTGTGAACTGAGAAGCATGATTCACCAATAAACTCATGACCCTAATTAAAGGTCCTTTGGACTGTGAATGACATGAACTTTCTGGCTGTGGCAACCAGCAGGCTTGCTGTTTAGATTAAACCAGCTAATGCATAGGGTTCTTAACCTTTTTGTCAGGGACCCCCTTGGCAGACTGGTAAAACCTTTGGACCTCTTCTCACAATGATCTTTTTAAATGCGTGAAAAATAGAAAATTACAAAGGAAAACAGTTATATTGAAATATAATTATCAAAGTATTGAGAAAAAATGTTTATGCAGTCTAGGTTAAGAACCCTTGGTCTCAAGTATGACATGAAACATGGGCTGTTTCACTAAACTTGGTAGTAATGACCTTGGTTATTTTCAAAAGGCAACTTTACAATTTCAAGTATTCTCTCTGAAAAACTAAGCATATTTCTGGTTTCCAGATAAAAACGCATGTTTTGCAATCGCAAAACTCTGGTATACAGCTAATCTGTTGTTTTCAGTTTTAATGTTTTGTTTGTTTTTTCTTCCTCTCATAACAGAACTTGGGAAACTGTGAAACGTACTACTAGGAAAGAAGGACTTTCTGCTGATGGTATGAGTACAAATCTCTGTCAAATCTCTCTCCTCAGTTTCTCCTAGTGCTCCTCTTCTCCCTCTCGCCCACAGTGTGAACACCCCCAGCCTATCCTTGACTCCTCTTTTTTCTGCCTATATCCTGTCTCTGACCAGTCTTAACTATTTCCATGACTGCACTCATCACTTCTCTATATGGGATTCCCAAAGCTACATATGCAGCTCCATTCTCTTCCTGTGGATCCAACTGTTTGTCCGGTGGACAACTCAAACTGTACATGTCCAAAGCTGACCTTGAGCTTCCCTCCAAAACATATTCTTCCTTCTAACTAGACCATTTCTAGTGATGACATTACCTTTTCTCAGTGTCTGATTTAATTTTTTCTTAAAAAAGGGACATTGTAGAAAAGCCAACCAAACAATTGATAATCAAGTAAAACTGAGCAAACAACTACAAAAAAAAGACTTTGAATACATTGAGCAAATAATAAGGCAGGAAATAAGTTTGTCTTGAAAATCCCCAAGAAGAGAAAATTCTATGATATATTATCCTAGATGCCTTTGAAATGTGAAGGAAATGCCATAAGAGTGGCTCGGAAGAGCGATAAAAGAATTTAAAAGAAGATATAAAGCAAAAAATTTAAACTATTTTAAATGTTAATAAGAATAGAGAATTTAAAACACCTAAGGGAAAAAAGTAGATTCTTTGGATGTGACAAATGAGTATTAATTTAAAAAGGCAGAGTTAGGACAGGAATCAAATAACAAAATCAGAAGACTGGAAAAAACATGACACAAGATCTTTACAAATCAAGGAAATTTGAGTTGGAAGATGGATTGTTGAGGTTTTATGGGAATTCTAATTCAGAGAAACAGCCTAAAGACTACATTTCAGGAACATTGTGTAGAAGTAATAGGAAGGAAGGCAAAATTCCAATGGAATCCATGGAATACATAACATGAAATTCAGAGTGTAATTTAACAGGAAATATTATGGCCAAACTGCAGGACAAATTAAAAATAAACATTACAGTCAGCCAGAAGAAAACTATTCTTAAATTATATCTAAATGGTGTTGGGACTGCTCCTAGGTAAGGAAAAATAAAAGGAAAGTATATGATACAATATTCTTTAAAATAAATTAACAGGATGTGAGATCTAATACATGAACAAAGTGAAAACTTTTATTGGCAGAGGATTCAAGGGGGTCAAAAGACTCAGAAGAAGAGGAAGAAAACTGAATTAACAGTTCTTTCATAAAAAACCATTCTACTAAACTTCTTTTGAAATACACATAGGCTTGGTGCCTAAAGAAAGCAAGAGTGCTTATTTAACCAGTTTTACAAATTAATGTTGATGCAAAAATTACATGTAATGTATTTCATAGGCATTTGTTCTTTCTGTTTCCTGCTGGTAGGTGTGGCAATTATCCCAGTATTACAAAGAACTCTTCATTATGAATGCATTGTCCTGGTGAAGCAGTTCAGACCCCCAATGGGAGGCTACTGCTTAGAGTTCCCTGCAGGTGAGTAAGAGAAGAAAAGGATTTTTTTATTGTTTCACAAGAACTAAGTAGCTAATTATAAGAAAATCCTCTTCTTTGGCCTCATTGTGGCATAAGCAGAGTATTTCTGTCGAGGCAAGTGGGAAGCAGAACCACATTGCCACCTGCAGGAAGGTACTTGAGTGCCTCCAGCCTATCATCAAGGTAAGGCATGTGATTCTGCCCACTCTCCTGGTAATCTTCACAACCTTCACACTTAATACAGCATTTCTGTCCTGTTACTATTCTCCTTCACCATATTTTTCTTTTTTTTCTTCTCTGCAACCTGTTTTTATATCTTTCCTTCTCTCCACCCTGGCATATATAGTAGCATCCAGATTATTCATTACAAGTTCTAGAACATCAGGGAGGAAAAAACAATACTTCAAGGCTATCAACTTTTTGTAGAAAAGGGACATAATTAGCTTGAATTAAAGCTTTTCATTTCACCTTATTTATTTTTTAACATACTATATTCTCTTTTAAAGAGCTTTAATTTTTTATCTCATTTTTCATTTAGGGAAGAATGTTTATTAACTTTTAACAAAATGGTGATTTGTTGTTTGTTTCTTTGTCCCCTTTTTATTCTGTTTATCTCATCAGATTTTATTTCTCTTTTCTTTGTCTGTAATTATTTGTATTCTGAAATCTCCTTTCTCCCCTCTGCATCCCTCCATTTCCATATGCTTTTATATCCATAGTTAGTTCTTTTAACATATTAATAACATCTCAGTTTATACAACTATTCCCATCTGTTGAGTTGTTTCCAGTTTATTACATATCCTCAGATATTTGTAGTGGCTTTATATGATACCTTCTTGCTATTTAGTTTAGTCTTTTTGCTTCCCCATTTGATAATATTCATCAGCTGTTGTTGTAATAGATTCCTAGGTCAAAAGGAATGATTAGTTGGCTGGGTTTTTTGTTTGGTTGGTTTTTTTTACTCTTATTTATGTTGCCAAATTGTTTCCCAGACAGTCAGTTCATAGCTCCACCAGAAATGTGTTATTGTGCCTGTCTCCCCTCAAACAAATAATTTTATAATTTATTATTTTTGCCAGTCCAATAGCTGTAAGGAGATGGTACCTTAAACTTTAATTTGCATTTCTCTGATTACATAGTGAACAGTTCTTCAGGACATTGACAATTTATGTTTCTTTTGAAAATTGCTTGTTTTTGTATCTTAATTATTTATTCATAGGAGGAATACACATAACACTTGTAAATTTGCTTGAAAGTTATCTGTCTTAATCAAATTCTGTCTTCAACAGCGTCTAGGCCCTTTGAGACTAAAGATTGATTTGTTGGGTTTTTTTATTTTGTCTGTTTTCTCAATACCTAGAATAGTGTCTTCTACTCAATCAAAACTTACTGAATTGAATCATACTTCAGAAATGGGGGACATCAAAGATAAACTGAAAGTGATTCCTCCTTTGCTGTTTACGTTCTCTAGTTCCCATTTTCTTCTGATTTGTGCAGATTTTTTTCATTCCCCAAATTAGTGTGAGTGAGGAGGGTATAAATTCAAGCTTTGTCCAACCTCCAGTTCCTGGTTGGTCCCAGATGTCACCTGATGCTTTTGTTCTAAACCCATCTCACTTCCCTCACATCCCATAGTAACACTCTTTTGTCCACCAGCCCTCAGCTCACCACCTTCTCTTCTCCCTCACAGGTGACAGCTATATTGGCTCTTCCATAGGATCCCTCACCATGTCCCTGTGAGGGAGAAAGGCAGGACAGGTAGTGCAGTCTCTGTTTTGCAGGATGAGGAAACAGACAGTTCACAGCATATTTGTGCTTAAGGTAAAATAGTTAGTGGCAAAACCAACAGTGGAATCCACATCTCTTAACCACCAGCTCATTGACCTTGCCAGTAGGCTTTGCTGACTCCATGTTGTTTAATTACCATTCAGGAGAAATAGCAAACTCGAATGGACAGATGATAAGTGCAGGAAGTTAGTCACACTGTACTTTTTTCTCTCCCTTTCTAACAAAGTACTAGACCTCATTGAGTCTTGTATAAAGACTGTTTCCCTCAAAATTCCCACATCAGGGGCTACATGGGAAGGATCAGAGTCTCTCCTAGAAGCTGAAATTTTATATGAACATTTGATTGACAGGTCTCATAGACGACAACGAAAGCCCAGAGACAGCCGCCCTTCGTGAACTTGAGGAAGAAACTGGTTACAAAGGTGATGTTGCTGAATGTTCTCCAGGTTTGTATTATCATCTCTGAAATGTTTGGGGACAGGTTTGTTTTGGTGTTTTTTTTTAACCCAGTTAAAATCTTAACTGTAAACTCTTGATATTTTTAAAAATACTAATTCAAATGCATTTCAAGTAGAAAAACTCATTTTTGGAGAAATTCTCAAAACAAATTAGTCTTTTTCTCTAAATAAATGTTTTAGCTAGGAGTATACATATCTAAATAAGGGGGCAGCCATGGGAGTTGGGGAAGAGCTATAATACTGAGCAAACCAGACTTGAAAATTCTTTGGAGAGTTTTCCATTTCCTTTCACCATTCTATCTATGCAGTTTTTTTTAACTTTACCTTCCCAGTGGCTCTTCACTGAGTCCTGCCAACATACTAAGCTTTCAAGAATAGAATTTTCTTGGACTATTGCTGTTTGTATTTGTTCCCTAATGTGGGATAGGACTGAATCAGATAAATGCAAGGATATTGTTGTCTTGTAGTTGCAGCCAGTCTCTCCTTTCTCATTCTCATTTAAAGGCACCAATCCCTACTCTGCTGGAACCAATTTTATACCCTAACCATATGTTAGTGCAATTTTCTACAGCCACTTCACAGTCATACAAGCATGCACTATGATTGTGCATATAAATACTGTGACAAATGTTTTGCCCACCCACACGATTCACTGAAGTCCACCGGAAGATAATTTCTTTCATTTCACTACTAATTACATGGCAGGAATTATTGCTTCTTACTATGGGCAAAATAAGTTGCTTATAACACGAGTAGAAAGTTGTTTTAAGGTTTCTATTCTGGAATTTTAGGTAAGTGGGACATTTTGCTTTTATACTTTATGAGGAGGAAGAGGATGTAGTAGCCCATTGCCTCTTCTTTTCCTTAGCTGTATGCATGGATCCGGGTTTGTCAAATTGTACCACACATATAGTGACTGTGATGATTAATGGAGATGATGCCGAAAATGTGAGACCTAAACCAAAGCTTGGTGAGTTTATATTCACTCTCCTTTAAAGTGGTGGGTAGAACAGTAATAAATTCTGAAATATGCCAGCCGCTTCAAGTCATTTAAAAGAATAAAACCTTGCTAGGTACTTTATTGGACTTGTAATGACTCTCCTAACTCAATATATTTATTGTGTATGGTTATTTAATTGTTGTCTGACCAACTTAACATTTTGTATATGTTAAGTTTCATAATTTGTACAAAATTTCTATATAGAATAAGGTCCAGTTTAGTCACAGGACATTGGGGGTTGCAAATACTTAGAAATGTTTCCTAGTCTGTTCACTTAACCTGATTTAGTTGCATGTGTTGGAAGATACTTGAGCAGTTTTTAAAAATCCCTGTAAAGGGCTGCACTTGCATTTGCTCTGACAGTACTCAAATGTCCCTGAGGACATTATAAAGTTCTTTGCCCCCCAATTCTCTTTCTGGGAAAAGATTTTTGTTTAATAACTAAATATTACAGTCTCATGTAGCTTTACCTGAAGAGTACATACATATTAATCACGCTGCAAGCTCATTTTTATAACTAGTTTTTGATCTTTCAGCTTCTCCAGTTCAGTAACTAGTAATAACTGCATTCAGGGACCATCATTTTGACTAACATGTTAATGCTCATTTAACTATTTTTGTAAAGGTATATTACAGAAAACACTTTGTAAGTTATTTAGGAACATATGATATGAGATATTATAAGATACACAGAGGCCCTTTGTTAAATTTCCTTTTTTGCTCATTCATCTGCCAAATCATCTTGCAATGTGTTACTACTCTAGTTTTTACTGAACATTTCTTTAATCTTCTGTTTTTTGCATTTTTTTTTTTTTTCAGGTGATGGAGGTAAGTTTATCTCCCAGTGACTGCTCTGGCTAAGTATAGTCATTTTATTACAGATATTCTACTTGGATAATAGGCATGAGTGTTGCTTTTATCTTTTAACCTTACTTTTTGTGTATTGTTTTGTTTTTTTTTTAAGAATTTGTGGAAGTAGTTTCTTTACCAAAGAATGATCTACTGAAGAGAATTGATGGTAAGAGTCTTGCTTCCAACCAACTATACCTGTATCCCTAAATTCTACACCCTCACACCTGAGTCTCTTGAGCATCATTCTCAAAACTCCTTTGTATAGCTTCCTTCAAGTCAACTTTCTAGAAATCTGATAATTACACGTCACCAAGATTTTTTGTTTTCCTTTACATATTTTTTGAAACCTTTGATTATGTTGCTATAATTAATTATATATTCTTTTTCTTAAAAACAAAAAACTTTAGCCTGAATTCCTATTGGAAAGGGACTATGTTCCCACCTCCATTCCCAGGTGATGGTCAGTCTTGACCATCTTTGTTTATCATATGAGAAAACTTGTTCTTTCTCATCCAAAAGAGAAAATTTGGAGGTAGCAAAGTGCAGTGCTGGGGGTGGTAGAATTTTTAGTCAGAGCTGCATTCAAATCACACCTCTGCCGTTTATCTCAGGCAAGTCATTTAGCCCCTCTGGGCTTTAGTCTCCTCATCTGTAAAATGAGGTGAGACCAGAATATTTCTAAGGTCCCTCTCAGCTCTAAATTTATGATCATATTGAATTTGTTTTTTTGAATCACATGATGTCTAGATAAATACTTTTCCTTTCTAAAAATGAGTACTTCAGCCTTTTTAAAGGTGAAATGTTCTTTTTTTTTTAACCTAATGACAACCTATGCTATAAAGTGCTCTTATATCATTCTTCAAAACTGTCAGGGAGTTTTTTGTTTTACATTTCCTTGTTTTGTTTTGTTCTTTTAAAGAAAAAAGGCATGTATGGAACTGATTATGGCACTATTTACAAAGAGCTCCCATTTCTATACTTGTAAAAAATTTTAAATGACCGGTGAGCTATAAATGGTTCCAGAATCTCCCAGTGAGAGCTAAATTATAGCAGCCAGAGTGAAGAATTCAGGCACTTGGCTAGCTCTATATTTGGAGTGAGGAACAGTTGCCCACAGTAAAAGCCAGAGCACACCCTCGTCATGCTTCCATTATGCCATGTTGCTGCTTCTTTTTTTTCTTAATCCAATGCTTTCCCTTTTTTAATGATGATTACTATTTTCTTCTGTATAAAGCTCATTTGGTTTATATTTATTTGCATGTTGTTTCTCCCATGAGGTCATAAACTTGAGGACAGAGACTCTATTGCTTAGGGCTTAGCACAGCGCCTGGTACATAGGAGGTGCTTAATAAGTGTTTATTGAATTGCATTTCCCGGGTACAGATTATGTTGACTGTCCCATAAAAATTAACAGAATCCTCCAACATGTTCAACAGTGAGTTGTACCAGAAGGCCACTGAGGTACCTTCCAACTCTGCAGTTTTGTTATTTGACCATTTATTTTCTAAAAGCCATTGGTTCTATTTCTGAAAGCTTTAATAAAGATTTAAGAAAAATATTTTACTTGAAGAAGCTCCAGCCAGTGCACTGAGCATTCATACTTTGCAGCTTATCATGGGTTCAGAGTTGGTTAGTAAACATGTTAGGTTTTTTCTTATTCTTTATTTGGTTATCTCAGTGAAGTTTGTTATCATTATAAAACCTCTGTCTTTTAAGGTAGACATTCTTCAAGGAAGTCTTTTTCCCTTCTAATTAATTTTTATATTTACAATTAAGTCTAAAGGTTCTGAATTTTTTGTTGCTGCCCTGAATATTCAAACATAAAAAGGCTTCCTGCCATATAGGTGATTGGAGTGAAAGGCCAATTCCTTTTCCAAAGCAATTTATGGAAAAGGATCCTTATGCAAATTAAAAAAAAAAAAGATAAGGTATGAATTCATGCAACCTATTCTTGAGTAGAATGCTGAGGAAATGAACTCTAGGTAAAAGGTGACCATCCTCACATAAAACATCCTCCCTTAAGCAATGCCTAGTACAATAAGATTCCAAGACCTCATACTTCTATGAGTAAAGTTAAGTAAATCCTGTCTCATAAGTGCTCTAGCAGCAAAAGACAGAAATTCTTAACTTAGATGTGCCATCTTGCTTTTTGGTCCATTCAAAATCATTCAACTCAGTAAACATTATTAAAATTCCTACTATGTGTAAAGCACCAAGGACACTAGAACCAAAAATGAAGCAGGGTCTCACCTCTAAGACCCTGCATGCTTTGGCGTGTACATGTAGATAAATAAATTCAAAGTAATTTGAAAGGGGAGAAAGTGGTAATATGGGGGAAGACTCATCAGGGATTAGGAAGAACTTCACTTAGGAGGCATTAGTTTTCCTAGCATGGAAGCTAGGTTAATTGGAGATGGGGAAGAACTAGGCTTGGCCCATTTGACGGAACGTAGCATACATGATGGGGAATAATAATGAAATAAGTCTGGAAAGGTAGATAGGAGCCACATTAGGAGGGCTTCTAAATTCTAGACTATAGAGTTTGTATTTTATTCTAAAGTGATAGTGAGCCACTTAACACTTTTTGAGCAGGATAGTAACGAGGTTAGTCCTGTGTCTTATTAATTTGGCCGCTGTGTAGGTGAAGAAATTGAAAGAGAGAGACTAAAAACAGGAAAACCAACTGGTAGCTCTGGTAGTAAGTGCAAGGGGGAGGCAATGAGAGCCTGAGGTAGAATGATGGTTATGTTAATCCCTGCAGTGTCCAAAATCTTACACATCCAAGGTCTATATAATAATTGTATTAGAACGTATTTATAGGATATGGCTTTATTTTAAAAAAAAAGTTTTGTATTTTAACAAAGACAAAGGGAACAGTTATCAGACTTGATTTATCCTTAAAACCTTTGGAGAACCTGTATTCTTCTTTCCTCAATTATGCAATCACTTAAACTCCTTGTGTGCTTAGTATTTTCTTTTCTATAGTTTGGAGAATGATAATATGACGGAGTGGGACAATTGTCTTTCTGTATCTCACAAGTTCTGTTTGCCTCCTACAGACCTGGTAGCTGATGAACATCTCAAGGTGGATGCCAGAGTCTATTCTTACGCTTTGGCCCTGAAACACGCCAATGCAAAACCCTTTGAAGTGCCATTCCTGAAATTCTGAAACTGACCAAGACTCACCTCTCTGTTTTTATAAATGAGGTCAATCTTTCAGAGTTTGGACTTTGTATTCACATAGTTAATGTAGGTTTTGAATTAGCTTTTTCATAAAATAAAGGCAATATAGAATGCACACAGTGTTAATGGGATTGTATCATCAATGACATGTAAGCTAATGTTTGGAACTCTAGATTAGTCTAACTTTCAATTATTCAATAAGAAGTACACAAATAGAAAAATCTAGACGTCCCTTATATTCACTAGTTTTGAAAAAAATCTCTCCATTGTCATGTCCAAATCTACTTATGCTTATAGTTGTAAAAATACTACACAGGAAAAAAAAATTCGGTGGGAATACAGAATCTGTAGGGAAGTTTCCACATGAAAACAAACCTTCCGAACTTCAGAATGAGAGAATTTATTTCCTTCCCTCTCTCCCCACAGTATTTTCAGTCCAAGAAATTAAGTTCTCAGTAAATATAATTGAATCTTAAAGTTTAACATAAGATTAAAGCTAGTTATAAAAGTTCTTTTTAAAATTAGTGTTTGGAATACTATCTCCATTTACCAGACTACTTGATTACCTGCCTACTCTGCTCCCTTTATATACAGATAAATTTGCCACATTTAGATTCTGAAAATGGAATATTCAACATTATTTAATTCTGACGCTCTTTAAAAAGTCAGCCTTACTGCTGGCAACTTGTTTGTCCTTTGTTCTTAAAGAGTAGGAGTAACATCACTGAGGGTGATATCTGACTTGCACTGGAATTGGATTTAAGTGAGGCAGAGCTGAGCAGAGTCATCAGCCTCACGTTTTCCTTCAGGGTCATGTCAAAGTCTAGTAGCAACACAAAAGTCAAGATAACTGGCAATGGTCAGGATGCAATGGGTGACCTTGGTCTTTCTAAATTAAGGGCTTTCCCAGGTCTCAGTTTGAGGCCATATCCATTCAGTGACTAAGGACTAGGTACAAATCAAGACAAAACATGACCTAATTGACCATCACAAAAATATCAATCTCAAAGTTTGTGGCCAGAAGAGAAAACAGTTGCTATTTATATTCATTATAAGCCATCAAAATCTAAACTGAGCCATGGAAGCTTGGGCTAGCAGTGACAGTGAAATAGTAACATTAAAAATTAATTAGGCTTCAAAAATCAAAGGTGTGAAATCTAATCATTCACTACCACCCACTCATATTTTCTGCCTCTTTTTATAAAGAACCATCAGCTTACATATGTAGGCTCTGACCAATAACAATTTAATTAACCAGGGGTGCCTGCCTTCCCACAAGATTTAGCAAAGAATCCTACTTTATTAATATCAACTTGAATGGAAAAGAATTCAGACAACTTTCTTCAGGAAGCAAAAGTATTATTTTCATTTCGTAAGCCTGTCATATAACTGCCAGACTAGTAAAAAGTGACTGCAGTATGTCCCAGTATCCAATCAGCTCTTTTTGGTGCCTTTCCTTCTATGTAAACATTGCTTATTTTATCAGCATGACAGTATGACAGCTCTATTTTTGGTCCCTATGCTAATCACCATATTAGCCATCATTTAGAAAAACATTTCACCCACCCACCCACCCCCCCACCTTTTCAGGAACATTAGTCTTTCAGCACATTTGATGGGTCCTTCTCTCACATTTATATTTTCAGTCTTTTAGAGCATTTTGGAGACTGGTCTTGAAAACAGATCTAATAGATTTACAATGAATATTTCATTTGTTGCATTAAGAACTGATGGCTGGCCTAGGCCTATAGTGGTCCTTCTTGTGTGTGTGTTCATCCATCATTGCCGAAGAAGACCATGCCATCAGAGAAATAATGCTATGACTTGGACTTGACTTTGTTTTGAGTGAGGGAGGGCTGTGCAGGTCACCAGCCTCACTTCTCCTCCAGAGCCATCTGAATCCAGTGACCAGATATTCATCAGGATGAGTAGAGATGACCCAGGATGAGCAATTGGGGTTAAGTGACTTGTCCAAGGTCACACAGATAGTGTCAAGTGTCTGAGGTGAGATTTGAACTCAGGTCCTCCTGACTCCTGCACTGGTGCTCTATCCACTGCACCACCTAGCTGCCCAGTGGTCCCTTATACAAGATTAGAATATCAGCAAAAACTATCAAAATGGGAGCAAGCACCCTATCACCTGATCAAAATCTCGTGTCCCTTCCCTCCCGCTTTGTAGTCTGCCTGTCTTCTTAGGACCTCAAAGAGATTATTTCATGATGATGATGTACCAAAGTGATTCAAGGAGTTGTTTGCTTTGGAAGAATGCAGGAAGATCCACATTCCCCAGGTATCTTTAGCAGATCGGTTACAAGTATTAGAACATTCTGGCAATTCAGGATCCATTTGGACATAAACATAATCTGTTTACTGATAATGAAATAGTCAACATTAATTTTTTCTCCCTGCCCTGATCATCAAATGATTTTCATATTTTTTTCTTATTTGATGACAAACCAGCATTCAATGGAACTAAAGATGGCTAATTCTACTAAGCTTTGAAAGTGAGATTTAATAAGTGGAAATGTGCTTTCTTTTTAAGATGTATATTCTGATTCTAGAATGTGGCTTTTTATACTGGCTTAGATAAATGACACTATAACTAGGGAAAGGCAATTAAAATAATACTTTTTGGAATAGTTTTTATCAAGAATCCTACACAAAATAATGTATAACTAACACTTCATGGACATTTATTTAGCAAGCATTTATTATATATTATATATAATAACTTTATTAAACTGTTAAAACACTGGGAATAATAGGATTAAAGAAATGACACAATCCCTACCATCAAGGAACTTCCACGTCAAGACAGATGGGATAAAGTATGAACACAGATAAATAAAATGCCCCAGGGAGGGAGAGAAGCAAAGGAGATAGCAATATGAGCAGGGATGAAACACTGACCTGGGAGGTCTTGGAAAGGCTTCCCAGAGAAGGTGGCCTGGAAGCCCACGCAGAGTAGAAGAATGAGAGCACTTGTAGCTCCTGTCTTGTACGAGCCCAGCTCATCCATGTGGTTTATCTGTTTCACAACCAAATCCCTGCTTAAATGCTGGGGGTATTAGCTACCCAGAAATGATATTTTGTTAGTATTAGCAAAAGCAACAGGAAGTGGAACAGGTTGTCTTAAACATTCACAAAAGCTGCTTTCTTGCCTTCATTGAGAACCCTTCCTTTATATATGATAAAAGTTCTTTTTTTTAATCTCTAATGTTCTCTGATTTCCCTTTAATTGCTGCCCCAGAGCAGGGAAGAAGAGCTGACAAATGTTAACTAGTGCTGCCCAAATTTTCATTTGGTAATGAAACAAGTGGAAACCATCCTCTGCCCCACCCTCAGCCACTTGCTTAAATTTGACGGGCAGGTCATAGCACTGAGCTACAAGATCGCTTTCCTCTAGTCCAGCTACTTGTACAATGAAAAGGGAGCCCAAGTTATGTTGGATATTTCCGTGTGGTCATCCTTTGTTCTTCCAATCCACTGTCAAAAACAGAATTCTAAGTTAATCAGCACCTCTTAATTTCCCCATTCTACCAATGTCCTCAAGTCTCTTCTGCTCACACCCAATCAATTGCTAAACTCTCTCCATTCTCCTTCATATCCATTCCTTTCTAGTGCTACTACCCCAGTTTGTACTCTCATTACTTCCCTTGTGGGTTAATGTAATAATCCTCGTATTCCTCTACTCCTCCCTTTTCTGTTTTACTTACCACCACTAGACGAACCTTCCTGAAGATTCTCTATTCAAAGAAACATGGTTTCCTATTGCTTTGAATATGGTCTAAACATGATTTTTTAAACCCTTTATGATGTCCATCTTTTTCAGTATTACCTCACAATTCCCTTACATATAACTTCTATCCCAAATTGTGCTACCATTTTCCTAGAAAAGATGAAACCATGCTGACTGGTATACTTACAAATAGATATTACATAATCTCAACTGGTCTCTCACAATGCTTCAAGGCAATCCATTTACACCTCCATGATTAATTCACTACCCCACTAACTACAGCAACCTTTAAACCTTTCTTTCCATCTCTCAAACTTTACATGGCTACCCATCACCCTACCCTCTTACTGAGGCCTTTACCTCAAATTTTAGTGAAAAAATTGAGGCCATTCAGCAAGAATTCCTTCTTCTCTCTTTGTCAAATATCACCTTGAGCCTTTTGCCACTATTTCCTCTGTTGCCTCTATCTCACATGAAGTGGCCCTTCTTACCAAGGTATACCCTTCTGCATGAACAAACCATCTCATCTCATTTACTCTAGGAGGTTGCCCCGTCTATCATCCCCACTTAACTTCAATCTCTCCCTATCTATTAGCTGTTTTCCTACTACTTACAAACATGTTCATCTCTCCCCATCTTCAAAAAAACAATATTTGATCAATTCTTTCCCCTAGTATCCCATATCTCACCTTTTTGTGACTAACCTTAACAGTCTGTCTATAATAGGTATTTCCATTTCTTTCCTTTCAATCTTTCTCTTTTAACTCAACAGTCAGGTTTCTGACCCCATTATCCATGGAAACTGCTTTCTCCAAAGTTACAGTGTGATCTCTTAATTGCCAAGTTTGATAGCCTTTTTTCAATTCTTCATCCTTCTTGACCTTTCTGCAGACTTTGTTAATGACCCTCTCTCTAGAATTCTACTAGAGTGCTACATTCGACTACTCTTTCATGGCTCTCCTAATTATTTGACTTTTTCCTCTCATTTACTGGGTTTTCATCCAAGTCACATCCACTGGCTGTGGGTGGGCCTGCAGAATCCTGTTCTGGACCCTTTTTTCCTTTTATACTATTTCTTTTGGTGATCTCATTCAGCTTTCATGGATTCAATTTCATTTCTTTGCAGGTGATTCTCAGATCTACTTATCCAGACTTAAACTCCTTCTCTCACTTCTAGACTTATATCTCCAATGCCTATCTAAAAACAGATGTCCTATAATCATCTTAAACTCAACATGTACAAAATTGAACTCATCTTTCTACTGGAAATTCTTCGCCCTTCCTAATTTTATTACTGTCTACCATCCTCCTTTCATACCTAGATATCAGCTTTAGACTCTTCATTCCAACCCATAGTATCTAACCTGTTGCCAAGTCCTGCTGTTTACTTTCATCTCATATATGCCCCTTTCTCATCTCTGACACTGCTAACACCCTGATACAGGCCCTCTTTAACTCATGCCTGGACTACTGAAATAACCTGCTGCCTCCCTGCCTTAAGTGTCTTCTCACAGTTCATCCACTAAGCTATCAAATTAATTTTCATCAAGTATAGATCTGGTCACATCACTCCCCTAGTTAATAAATTCCAGTGGCTCCCTATCACCTCCTAGATCAAATATAAAATCTTCTGTTTGATACCTGAACCCTCTTCTCCTTTCCAATCTTCTTACACCTTACTCCCTGCCATGTACTCTTTGATCCAGTGACACCAACCTTGCTGTTTTTTGCTCAAGATACTCTCTCTCTGAACTCTGGGCATTTTCACTGGCTGTTCCCAATGTACGTAATACTCTACCTTCACATCTCTACCTTCTGGCTTCTCTGGTTTCCTTCAAATCCCAGTTAAAATCTCATCTTTTATTAGAATCCTTTCCTGATCTCCCTCCCTTCCCCTTAATGTTTGTGCCTTCCCTCTATGCATTATTTTCAATTTATTCTGTATATATCTTGGTGGCATATAGTAGTTTCCATTTTATCTCCCCTCCATTTTACTATGCACTCGTTGACAGCAAGGATCTTTTGCCTTTCTTTGTATCCTCAACATTTAGCACAGTGGCATATAATATACACTTAATGCATACATATTGACTACTGAATGACTATGCTTGCCCACTTCCATACTGCTCCCTCCTGAGATGCTGTCTTCTCCATCATTTCGTATTGAAACCCTACCCATCTTTCTTTGTAACCCCTGAAAGCCTCCCCAGGAATAGTGCCATCCAAAAGTGATCTCTCACCTCTAAATTCTTATTGCACTTTGTGCCTCATTTAATATTTCTCACATGTTTTCTTTCTGATTGGTGTATCTGTGCATGGTTTATTTCCTCCACGGCATCACAAGATCCTTGATGGTGGGAACTGTCTTATTCAATCTTTGCATCCTACTTGGCTCCTAACACAATGCTGTGCAAATGGTAGGCAACTAATAAATTTATCAGTCATTTACGGGGTTTAATTCCCTCTTCTATGCATAACACCATCCTGTATATGTAGGGGGTGGGGGAGGTAATATATAATAGAAAATCCTTTTTTTTATTCAAGATGCTTCTAGTCTATAACTGAGAAGACATGAAAAACATCCAGAATTTTGAATAATGCTAGAGCTGGCAGGGAGTTGAGGCTATTTGAACAACAGTTGAGGAAACAAACTCTGAGAGAGATTCTAAGGTGTATCAGAAGAAGTCAATGGGAAAGCCGAGACCAGAGCTCAGGTCTCCTGACTCCCAAGCTAATGCTCTTCCTACCATTTGATGTTGTCTTTCATAAGACACTTAGAGTAACTACCCATTGATAGCAGGTTGGGAGGTTTCTCTGGGTGTCCTTAGGAGGACAGCCAAAACTAGTGTTTCTGGTCCCTGTGGCTAATACAAAAGGTACCCGAAAATCAATTTTTGCAGACAAATTCAGTTTGTAAGGGGTAGGGTTCAGAGAGACACTGGGACAGAAGATGCTTGGGGTAATATATGAGGCATGGGACAGGATGCTGCTGAGGTGTCCTTATCAGAAGAGAGGGCAAGGTTAGGCTGGGCTTGGCTAGGTTGAAGAACTCACCTAGAGTGTAGAAAGGCCTCAGGACCCCGTCTTGGCATTCTTGTGCTGGTCTTCAATTAATGTACCATGGGTGGCTTCAATGTAAGCCCCTGACTTGGGCACATATTAGACTCCTTGACCTGTAAAAATAGGTTAGGTAGGTAACCAGCCTTTCTTCTAATCCCATGAGACCTCAACATGAGTCCCCAGACCCAAGGCTTAAGTCGCAGTACATTGAGCATGACCCATGTCATCAGGTACAGATGTGTTGAGGTATGAGTAATGTGTTACCCAAAGAGTCCAGACTATGTCATTGTGGCTATAAACTATTAAATGAAGAAAAGAAGTAGGTGGCAGGCCGAGAGTACAGGAGTAGGGGAAATAAGTAGTAGTCATCTCCCGTGCTGCTAGTGTCTGATGGATGCGATGTATAGATCACCAGGTTCGGAAAGGACACATGATAGCAACAGAAACTTTAGGGAGAGCAGAAGGGAAAATAGCCCTGCAGTATACATGTAGCCACAATTCAATGACACCACCAGGTCGGCAGATAATAGCATTATGAGGAAGATAGAAATAGTATTAACTGTAGGAGGGTAGTCCAGTGGGAACACTTCCATAAGAATTCGAGTTGCCCTAGATACAAGTTCCCTGGGCACATATGTTCTTAGGCCACATGTGGTTTCCTATGTGGATTCCCTCTCCTATTGGTGACATTTTATGGGATTAATGTAGGAAAATATACCTCTGTGGTTGAAGGGATTTTCCTTATTTATTTTAACTATGGTGTTGGATTTTTTTTTATTTTAAACTAATATGTCCTCTGGTAGGAGGATGTTTTTGGTTTGGTTTGGTTTGGTTTTTAAAGTCAATGGGGGATTGTGAACTGTGGTTTTAAATGAATATTGACCCTAAGCCTGATTTGAACCTGGGGTAGCTTCAGGGGGCTAGGAGGGGGCAAGATTGAATAAGGTCTGGGTTACATTTTGATTTAGGATAAGAAAAGGTTTTTCAAATGTCATCATGCCCCTCATGGGCAATACAAATTACTCTGTTAAATTTCACTTAACAGAACTGACATCAGGTGCCATTTATCTGACTTTCCTGCCCACAATGAATACAAAGGCATGACAATGTAAGAATAGTGTCAGTGATGCCAAAACTCAAAACAAGCAGGTTACCAGGAAAGTTAACAATCAAAAATGTTGGAGAGAGCGGTTGGCTCTATTAAAGAAAAGAGGAAAATAAAGGAAGGTTTACGTGCATTCCTTTAAGTGAACATAAGGGTATGCTGGAACCAGTCTGCCAGCTGGGAAGAGCTGATTGTTAAATCTTCCGCGTTAACATCTGCCCTCTGAAAAATCAGTAAATACTAAAAATCATGGCTTGATTTATTGTTTTGTTGATGGTCTAGACTTAAGTGAATGAGAAAATGTTAATAATTCAGAGTAAACAGTAAGTCTTTTGGAGACCAAGTTGTTAAATATTTACCAGCTCACCTCTAGGTAGATGGGATTAGAATAATTGAAAACAAAGAGCAGAAAGTGCTTCTCCTATTTTGCTTCTGTTTTCTTTGACAATGAAAAATACTCTCTGGATTGTAAAGGACAGAAAAAATATAATAATAGGAAATCCATACCCCAAAAAATTAAGGAGATAGAATACCTAAGCCCAAGTGAATGATATCCCAGAGTAATGGAGAAATGACATATGTAATTGATTAGTGATGAGGACCTCATGTCAATGATCATGGAAAAATTGTGGCCAGTGGAAAAAAGGAGAGAATGAAGGCTTCTGGAAAAATTCTACAACACATTATTAAAGAGATAGTCAGTGAACATTTAGGTTTTAAAAACAAACAATAACAAATAAGAAAGGACCAGGAAAAGTTAAAAAAAGGTTTCTTTTTTTTTTTTTTTGATAGGGTTATCAAATAGGTAGATCAAGGAAGTACTTTCAATTTTATCCAGTTTATCTGTATTTAGTCAAAGTAAGGATGGGCTAAACAATTTATTCTACCCAACCTACTTAAAACTAAGTGAAAAGATGCCCAACCAATTAATCTTGTAGGCCTTTGACTAAGGGTAGGAAAGTCCTCCAAACTATATTTACATCGTATAAGAATTATATTTGGATAGACTGAAAAAAACTTGGTCATGTTCTTTGGTTCATCTATAAATTATCCAACTAGTTAGAATCCCATTCATCTGAGCATTCCAGCATATCCATGAGGAGCAAAGGTAGGAATATAACAGGCTCTCCAGTGACCTTGAAGCAGTTATCTGAGGTGAAGGAAGTCCCAAGGAAAGGTCAGGTCTTTCTCCAACTTTCCCTTCCAGGTCCTGTGTATCACCAGACATCATTTTATAATATGCTGTTATATTACCCAAATGTTGCTAGTATACTCAATTTTGTTCCAACCACAAAGAAACCAGATATAAAGTTAGCCAGAGAGTCCAACCTTTCTTAAAACGTTAGGAATTTTCCTAACTGGGGGCTTGGAGTGATTGTGACTGAATTCATAACTTTTTGTCTAAAATAAACTCCAAAATTGAAGAGAAATGAATCACATGGACCCTAGTAACTATTATATTGCCCCAAACTAATAACTGTGACAAGACATTACACAAATCTCTTACTGTTCTGGTGGGAAAGGGAGAGATGTGAACTAAAAGATAGTGCAATTTTTTGGATTTGAAATCGATTGAATGACCAGACCCAAAGAATACTCCTTAATGGTTTAATGTCAATTTAGAAAGAGGTCTTTTGTGACCTCTTTCTTTGTGACCAAGGGATCTATTTGACCCTGTATTATTTAACATTTTAAGTGATGACTTGGGTAGAGGCATAGATAGCACACTAATCAAATTCACAGATAACTAAAACTGGGAAGGAGAGCTAAAATTGAATGACAATCAGTGTCCAAAAAACAAAACAAAAAATATAAAAAATTTACAAGCTACAAAGTTGAGCTAGAACTATTAAGATGAAATGTATAATCATTTTTACAGGTACAAGATGAAGGAAACATGGCTATACAGTAATTTATCTGAAAAACTGTTAGGGCGTTTGAGTGGACCGCAAGTTCAGTAGGTGTCAACCATATAATATGGGGGCCCCAGAAGCTAAGGCAATCTTGTGCTACATTAAGACAGGCATAATGCCTAGGGTAGAAGAGTAATGGTCCTGCTCTTCTCTGCCCTAGTCAGAATATATCTAGAGGACTGTATTCACATAAGGGCACATTTTAGAAAGACTAAAGCTAAATAGAGGCTAAAGGAGAACGACCAGTATGGTGAAGGGTCTCAAGAATCAGCTGAAGGAACTGAGGCTATTTAGCATGGAGAAGAGGAGACATTTTAAAAGAAAGGTATTAACTCATGCTCAAGTATTTGAAGGGTTCTCATATGAAAAAATTAGACTAAGGTTCACCTGGGTCCTAGAATACAGAACCAGGAGCAACAGATGTAAGTTACAAAAAGGCAGATTAAGGCCTGATATAAGAACAAATGTTCTAAATGCCCTGACAATTAAAGCTAATCAAAAGTGAAATGGGCTACCTTGAGAAATGTTGAATTATCTCTCATTGGTGACTACTTTTGGCAGATCTACAAAAGTCCTCCAGCAAGAGGTGGGGTGACCCAGGGGAGTAGTGCTTCCTCCCCAAAGGATGCATTCATTCATTCATCCCCATAGTGGTTGTATAAGGGAGCATACAGAAAGGGCAGAGAACCACTGTAAGGAGGAAGTATGCCTCCTGCCCACAAAGGCTCCCTTGGAGGAAGGAAGCAAGCTCCCCATCTCTGCCAATCTCACATGGAGTCCTACCTATGGGAATCCTTTCTCCATCACACCCTTTTCTTAAAGTATCCCTCTGGGATAGCATTACTACAACCTCGGGCAAATTACTTGCAGAAGACCAACATAGGATGTCTGGGATCAGCAAAACTGATCAACAAACAGATGATTGTACACACTGATTTTGGGTTATCATACAGTTCCTGTTTCCTCTCAAACCTACCCTTCAAACAAATTTTGCCCCCAATGCTAAAATTCCTAACTATGGCTCCATACAAGTACATTATAAAAGAGAAACACTCAGGTATGGATTGAACCAGAGGGACTCTGAGGTCTTTTTCCAACTCTGAAACAAACAATTTAAGACACAAATGAGGTTAAAGGACCCCAAATATTCTGGAAGCCAGTAGGACAAGGCAACAAGTATTTATTACATGCTTACCATGTGCCAGGTACTGTATAAAGGATTTTTAAATTGCCATAGATAATTTTTCAGGTGGACAATCCAGATTTCACTCATCTACTAAAATGGATATAAAAATTCAGCCCTACCTAAATGTCCTCAGTACCATTAAAACGCTATCCCTCATTCATTTAGTTCAACCTTTCCTTTCCTTTACTATATGTAGCCAACCCATATATGTTCAATCATGTATGTCCAAACTCCAAGTTGTAGGCTAACTGCCTTTACCCATAATTCCAGATTCCAACAGTCACCAGCCCCACTACATTACCTCCACTGCTTTGGCCTCTAGGAGTTGATAGGCAGTCATGATAACCATCCACATACATAACTCTAGCTTATAGTCTCCATTCCAAAGACCAGAGTTTTCCGAAGCCCCCGTGGTCAAAACTCCTACCTCATCTCAAAAAAGATACAGAAACACTGCCTTACCCCTCATACCTACTGCTCTGGGCTCTGTAGACATAGTTCCCATCCAGGATACCTTTGTGACACAATAATGACATTTTAAAATATAAAAGATCAAAGCATAGAAAGCATTTTCATGGACTCCATGTCTCACAATGCTTAGAGTCAAGGGAATCTAAATCATTGGGGAAATTTTTCTGGATTAAAACTCTGGGCTTGAGCACATAGAATTGTGATGTCCCCTGCATGAAATTTGAATAAAGAAGCTCTGAACTATAGGCTCCCTTGGAGGAAGGAAGCCTCTGAGAGTAGCAATAGCACGTAGAAAAAGCATGTGGACTGGACCCAAGGACAGCGTCCTGAACTATGGCCTGAGTCACTGTGATAACTACAAGAACTATGGCAGGAGGCTTCAATGTTTTTTCAAGGTCCAAAAACATCAATGTTCTTTAGCCTGTAGTGCTGAGAGTGAAGATAGGCTAACTAGAACAGCAGCCTCACCCTCTAAGCTTCCACATGAGTGGAGTTGAATCTGTCTGTGTGTGTTAGGGATATAGAGAGATTAAAGGAAGAAAAGAAACAAGCTTTTATAAAGTGCCTACTATGCACTGGGCAATGTGGTAAGCACTCTACAGATAAAGACCTCCTTGAGATTAAATGGGAAATTGACTGTAACGGTCTTGGAGGGGCAGGAGAGTGAAGCCATTTATGTGTGGATGCAGGGAATGTTTACTACCTTATTTACTTATTTGTTATTTATCCCACTGTTTTGTTCTGGTTAAACACTTTTTGCTTTTGGAATTATGTCACTTGGCATGGTCTGACATGGGAGATGTATTGGTGGGGGCTCTAGTCCTGATTTTGAATCTATGACAATTTAAAAAATATTCCAGATTATAGCATAGCTAAGGGGATTCTACACAAGGGATAAAATTCCTTTGAAATGCTCATAACGCAAGAGATGCCAAAAGATAAAATAATTTGGATAATAATTAAGAAACTAAAATAAAACTGAGAGGTAGGATATTGTAGAGTCATCCTTGATATTAAAAAGTTAGGGGAATAGTTAGGTGGCACAATGAGTAGAGCACTGACCTTGGAGTCAGGAGAACCTGAGTTTAAAATCCAGCCTCAGACACTTGACACTCTTACTAGCTGTGTGACCTTGGGCAAGCCACTTAACCCCAATTGTCTTGCCTTCCTCTGATCCAAAAAATTAAAAGATTTGGGTTTAAATCCTGCCTCAGACACATAATTCTTGTGTAATTGTGGGTAAATCACTTAATCTCTCAGTTCCCAAGGTTATTCTTTAAGACTATAAATCAGTCAAGTTAACAATCTGTATAAATGGCATTCCCAATATCTAATGATATTATAGATTCAGACCAAAAAAAGAAAAATAAAATACTAATCTTAAAAAAGTTTTTAAAAAACCAAGATAAAGTGAAAATTCAAAGGAACAGGATGGAATAGTGCTAGACTTGCAGTCAGGAGAAACACAGTTTCAGATCCCAGTTTCAACACTTCTTTGCTATGTGATCACGGACAAATCATTTCAATTCTTTGAGGTTCAGTTTCATCTTCTGTAAAATTGGGGATAATACCGTTTCTAGCACCTATCTCACAGGTGTAAGGATCAAAGGAGAATCTATCTACGTATGTATATGTGTGTGTATACATATACACATATATATCTGTGTGTATACACACATCTATACACTATGTGAATATATACCTACATATACATTACATATATGCACACACTCCATATATACATGTATATGGAGATGCTATGGTAAGTTTGAGGAGGGGATATAACTTAAATTTTAAAGTAATAAAGTTTTGGCGAACTGTGTACACATGTGCATGCATGCACTTTTTCCCCTCTTCAAACCTGCCAGAGCTCCTCCCTTCTGCATCCTGACACCAAGAACTTTGTTTCACACATCACTGAAGAGATTGAGGCTATTTACTGAAAGTTTCCTCTTACCCTCTGCTCCTCACTTATCTCCTCTTTTACTCCTTTTCCCATGAAGAGGTGGTCCTTTTCCTTGACAAGGCAAAGCCCTTTGTATGTACCTTTGATCCTATTCTGGCCCACCTTTTCTAGCAAGTACTTTTCTCATTTCTACTCTCTCACAAAACTTCAGTGTCTTTCTCTACTAGCTAGGGTCCTGTCTATAAACATGTCCATAACTCCCCATCCTTAAAAGATACTCACTTGATTCAACCAATCCTCCTACCTATCATTCTATAGCTTTCCTTCACTTTGTGAGTAACCTCCTCAAGACAGTCCTTTATACTAGGTGCCCTCCTTTCTTCTCCCTTCTAAACTTTCTGCAGTCTGGTTTCCACCATAATCATTCAATTGAAACTGATCTTTCCAAATTTACCAAAGCTCTTTAAATGGGCAAATCTAATGGCCTTTTCCCAATCTTCATCCTTCATGACCTCTCTTGTCACCTTTAACGCTGTCATCAACTCCCCTTCTCCTAGATACACCCATTAAGTTTTCATGGCTCTGGCATATCCATCACATCTGTCAGGAAGCAGGTGGCATACTTCATCACAAATTCTCTCTGGAATCATGTTTGGTTACTGCAATTGCATTGATTGTAGTGTATAAGTCTTTCTAAGTTGTTTGTTTACCTTTATTTTGCTATTGTATAAACTGTTTTTCTGGTTCTGCTCACTTCACTCTGAATCAGTTTATACAAGTCTTCCAAGGTTTCTTTGAAACCACATCCATCATTATTTCTTATAACACAATAGTATTTAATCACATTCACATGTCACAACTCATTCAAATATTCCCTAAATGGTAAAGTCTCTCAATTTCCAGTTCTTTGCCACTGTAAACAAAACAAAACATAGACATAAATAAAATAGAACCTACTGTAAATATTTTTTAACATACTGGGTTTTCTCCCTCTTTCTTTGATACCTATGGTAGGTATAGACCCAGTAGTGGAATCTGTGTTAAAAGGTAATTAGAGGTTAATAACCAATATCATAGTTCCAGTCCCATGGCCCCTCCAATCTGGGTCATTTTCCTCTTTTGTCCTCTTTGCCAATCTGATGGAGGCAAAGTGGAACCTCAGAGTTGTTATAATTTATATTTCTCTGTTAGTAATTTGGAGAATTTTTCATATAGCTTGGATTTCTTCCTTTGAAAATGTTCCACCATGTATCTGACCACTTATCAATTAGAGAATAGCCCTTACTCTTACAGATTTAAATCAATTTCCTAAAAACCTTAAAAATGAAACCTTGGACAAGTCACTTAACCTCAATTACTTCCCCTCCCCCAAAAAAGATTTTTCCATTGCTCCTCTTCTCATTTTAGCTCCATTGGTTTTGTTTGGGCAAAAACTTTTCAAATTGTATTTTATCCATTTTACCTTCTGTGATCCTTTCCATTCCTTGTTTGGTCATGAGCTCCTGATGTCACCCTTTATGTCAAAATCATATACCTAGCTGGACTTTATTTTGTGAAATTCTGTGTGAAACACTGATCTACACTTAGTTTCTCCGAATGCTTCCTAATTTTCCCAACAGTTTTTGTCAAATATTAAGTTCTTACTTTAGTAGCTTGCTTCTTTAAATTTATCAAACACTAGGCTTTTATGTGCTCATTTACCTCTGTATATTGGGTACCCAATCTGTTCCACTGATTAACTTCCATTTCTTAATCAGTACCAAGTTGTTTGATTATTGCTTTGCAGTATAGTTTGAGAGCTAGTACTTCTAGGCTTTCTTCCTTCCCACTTTTTAAATTTCATTATTTCACTTACGGTGCTTGACCCTTTGTTCTTCCAGATGACCTTTCTTATTTTTTCTAGCTCTATAATATAAGACTTTGGTAGTTAGGTATAGCACTGGATGGGCAAATTAATTTAGTTATTGACATTTTTATTACATTGGCTTGACCTATCCATTAGCAATGAATATATTTCCATTTATTTAGGTCAATCTTTACTTGGGTAAGGAGTATTTCATATATATATATGGTTTATCTGAGACTTTGTATTGACTTAAGTGGAAAGGACTTTGGGTTCTTGAGGTCATTTGTTGCTGGGGCCATATTTTCCCCCAATAAACATGTCATTCTTCTCATTGACACTGTTTAATTGTGGGAGGGTACGCCAAAGATTTTTGAGAGAAATGTTTTGTTACTATTGTTTATGGCATGTCATGCCCTTGCTGTGAGCCGACTGTGTCAAGTGGCAAATGCACAAAGGAGGGCTTGTGAACTACATATAGTTTTAGGAGTGTGAACCCATAGAGTACCTTGAACCTGGGTAGTCATTTCATTGGAGTCACACACTTCAAATGTGAGTTGGGGCACAGATGCAGAGGGAGGCATTATATAAGCAGATTACAGAGCACAAAAAATAAGATACAGAGTAACCGTAAAGAGAAAGGCACTAACATGTGAGAAGGTCAGGAAAGGCCTCATTTAGAAGATAGCATTTGAGCTGAGCTCTGAAGGAAAATAGAGACTTGAAAATGAGGTGAGGAAGGAAAGCATTCCAGGCATGAGGGGTGGATACTACAACGACATGAATATGGGATACTATGTGTGAGGGACAGCAAGAAGTCCAGGATGATTTCACCACAGAGTGTGGAAGGAAATGATATGTAAGAAGTATGAAAAGTATAATGGGGTCAGGTTGTCAAGAGCTTTAATACCAATAATACCAAGCAAACTTATGCTGTTTAACTGCTGACCACAACAAGGGAGAATAGGAGAAAACAAAAGGTTTAAACCTGCTTTTAAAAAAAAGTAACCAAAAAATGATCCAAAAGAATGTTTTAAAAACAGGCAATTCAGTTAAGAGGAATGAGTAGATAAGAAAATGAAAGAATACTGAATCAGCAATAGAAAAACCAGAATTTAATGATACCTTAAAGAGATAGTAGGATGAAAATGTTTATTTCAAAGTGAAGTTATAATATTTGTAATTATTTATGTGTAAATGATTTGTATTTAAAGTGCAATTATACAGATAGAAATTACAGTAAAATCACTTTAAAAATTATTGCATCAATTAATACAAAAAATATTTTTCAAAAGGAGCAATAAATTGACAAACCATTAGGAAATTTAACAAAAAAACACAAAACACATGCAAACTTTTAAAAATATAAATTTAAAAGGAACACTCATAATAAGTACAAGTACAAGAGAGATTAAAAATATAATCAGGACTCATTTAATCCACTGCAAAGTCTGTCTCAGAACACACGGTGAGAATCTAGAGATCACCAGTGTCTGGGAGTTAAACATAACTTAAGGAAATCATCATAGGGCCTGCAGAAAACAAAAACGTATTTGATAGCTTTCCAACCTCCTAAACCATTGTAGCAAGTGATCCAATACTGGATGGTGTTACAAAACTTAAAGGAAGTTGTTTGCCCTTCATTGCCTTTCTCCTCCAGAGCCATCTGGGGCCAGTGATAAGACATAGATAAGGATGATTAAAGACCACCCTGCCTGCAATGGGAGACTACACCCAAACTGACACAACAGGAAATTGCATATTCAATTAGAATAATTTCATAGGAAGAAATAAGGCATGTTTTTAATGACTCACCTAGCTCAAACACCTGACTCAGATAGCTTCATGATTGATTTTTTTCATACTGAAAAGATAATAATCCTTATATTACAGAAATTGGTCATGAATAGAGAAAGAAGTAAAGTGTTACACAATTGTTGAGGCAAACATTACAATCCTGCAGTGGCTCTGCGATGTCATTGATGTGAATACCCCCCTCCCCCCAACGACAGGAAGCTAAGTAGGTGGGTGACACAGTAGATAGAACACTACAACTAGCCAGAAGGACACTGGGCAAGTCATTTGACCTGTTTCCTTCTCTGTAAAATGGGAATTACAACATCTATCTCACAGGGCTGTTTTGAGGATCAAATGAGACATTTATAAAGTGCCTGGCACATAGCTGGCATTATATACTTACTTACTTCCTTCTCTTCTCACTTAATGATGCCACAAATTGCAATCCACCTCTCCCTACTGGTGTCATGTAGCTTTTGTCCATGTCTTTCCACAAATCCCATAGAGCTCCCACCCAATGTCCTGGCAACCTTTCTCTAAATCCTATTATTTTGCATGGCTTCCAAAAATGTATACCATCTATTTGATCCTCTCCAACATCCTTTGGGGCCTTGTAATTTCAGATCTTCAGAGACTACTAAGTTCCATAAGTAGCAGTCAAACAGCATCATGGAAATGATGTGTGGGAGAAGGGGGAAGATGGACTTTTGTTTCTGAGAGAAGTTAGGGGATCATTATATTTATATGCATTAAATAAGTTAATTTAAATTTATATGCATTGAATCAATCTAGGGTACATTTCATGCTCTATGTGCATCCTGACAATAAATCTAATAGTAGCATAAGGGGAAGACTGGAGGGAGGAGTTCAGAAATACAGAGACCCTTCAGGAAATTGCAGCAATGCTATTTAGGTAGTACTGACAGCTTTACCAAGGTGGAAAGTCACAATAGTCAAGAGTAGATAAAATGGTTTGCTGGTAGATGTTTGGGAAAAAATGTGCACACAACACACTTTTCTTTTTTGGAGGTAAAATGGAGTTAAGTGACTTGCCCAGGGTAACATGGCTAATAAGTATCTAAGGCTAGATTTGAACTCAGGTACTCCTTACTCTAGGGCCAGTGCTCTATCCACTGTGCCACCTAGCTGCCCCACACATCACATTTTTATCTGTTATTAACATTTTCTTCATCACTTCCTTAATTCTAGACAAAGAAACAATAAATCAACCCATTTTATACTTTTTGCTCATTTCTGAGATGTAAATGCTCATGCTGAAAATTTAACAATTGGCTCTCATGAGCTGGTATGAATTGATAGGAACTGATTTTTACCACACCTGAGTAGATGGATGAGACAGTAACAGGTAGAAGAGACCCCTTTAGGAAGCTAGAAGAGACTCCTCAGGAGGCTGTAGCAATACTTCAGCTAGGTGAACTATTGGTGATGGTTTCAATGTAAGAGATGTGAGGAAGAAATCAAAGATGATTCCAAAGTTCTGAACACAACTGAATTCAACTCATTGAATACAGCGAATTGGTGGGCATCACTGAAAGAAACAAAGACTTGATCTTTTTTATTCCTACCCTGCACTCACCCTTCATTCAAATGGCAGAACCCAAAGCATCTTGGAGGAATGTTAGGCGACTCATGGTGTGTGAGAATGCAGCCTCAGAATTGTTTGAGAAGCATGCAGTTTGGTGATTAAGAAGTGATCATTTAAAAGGTACTTTCTAATCCTAAATCAGATAGGTCTGCATAGAATAGGGGCTCAAAAATATTTCTTGGTTGAAGAGATGAGAAGCCATACAATCAAGTTGCTTTCCCTGATGTTTTCTTAAAACAACCTAACTGTTCTATTTTCTTTCTTTTTATTCTTCCGGAACAGCTCCCCCTCCCAGTTTCCTCCTCTTCTCATTTTAAAGGTCAGCACATCTTATTTATCTACAATTCTTTCCCTAATGATGCTCCAAATTTCTAAATTCCAGTAGAGTTTGCATTTCTTACTTGTAGTGAAACTGTAGACTCACTCTTCTAGATAAACCTGGCTACATATCCCCTTTAAGGTCCTAAGGGTAACCCAGAAGGGGAGGGGAAGTCATTCTCTAATTCTATCAGCTCAAGCCCTGATTTTGATATGCTCTTCCCAATGTTTGCAGCTACAGATTAGCAGTCCAATTTAATCAATTATCATCAATAAGCTTTTACAGAGGAACACAGCAAGAAGACTGTACAAACAATTCCCTTAAGACCTGGTGGCACTCCCTCCATTGGCCATCACAGTCCCTGAGAAGAATGAGTTCAAACTTCTAAGAAATTTCTACTTAGTATCAATCCCACTAAATTCACTTCCAGATATAAGTATAGCCGCTAGATGAGTCTGCAACTCAGCTACTACCTCATAGAGTATTGCCCATATACCCTGTATATGTCTTGTTTGTACATAATAGTTTGCATGCTTTCACTCCCACTAGATTTTGAGTTCCTTGAGGGCTAGGACTGGTTTTTGGAGGTTTCCCACCCTTTTCTTTGTATCTTCAACACTTAGCACACTGCCTGGCATATAACAGGAACTTAGTAAAGTCTTGTTGATGATACTGGGCTCAGGCAGGTCGCTTGGCACTTCACTCCTCCCAAGCTTATTTCCAGCAAATCCCAGCATGGACTCCTGCTCCCCAGGCTTCTGGGGATTTACTGTCCTAAACTTGTGAAGATCTTAAGGTAACAGCCATCTTCAATCTCCTTCACCTAACAACAGTAAAAAACAAATAAGAGAGATGGAAGCAACAGCAGGACATACACCATGCCACATTCTAGTAGCCCCTATGGAGGGAATGAAGCACCTTGGATTTCTCTTCCCATCAAGAGGTTTCAACAGTTTTTGCCTCTTCACTGAAACACATTGTATTAAGCAACCAAATTAGCACACTGGGTGGGCTGCTAGCACAGGTTCTTTGATGTGCTCTAAAGGTAAGACAACTTTAAAGGGGTCAACAATCTTACTTTAATTACAGCTAAGTAGAAAGAAGTACAGAAAATATAAATAAATTACCAGATATTCAACAAACAGGGCTCCAATTGTCTGAACAAAGTAATACAAACACCTACATGTGTTCGTCCTTCATTGCTGAAGAAGACCATACCATCAGAGATATGATGACATGACTCGCACTTGACTTTGTTTTGAGTGAGGGGGGTTGTGCAGGTCACCAGCCTCACTTCTCCTCCAGAGCCATCATGACCTACGTGTAGCGCCAGACCAGAACATCAACATCTGAGTAGTCAGAGGGCTCTTAACAAACCACTACTCTGAGTCCTGTTCAGGGATTCAAAAAGGCCTTTTCACGAGTGAGCCTCCAAAGCAAAATGTCAACCTCCCAGAATACATAACAAAGACTTGGCCCCTGATTGGCTCAGAGCTAGTAGGCTCAAAATCTACATGACTCAGAACAACTGTGAATTAATAAGGTTCAAAGGTGATCAATCCTTCAAATGCTCACAATTTAGCCTGAGTCTGGGAAACAACTCTAAAAAGAAAACAACAAAAATCCCACCTTGCTTGCACTTACGCACATCTGGACAAGAATGAAGATCAGTAATCTTTCTAACTGGTCTGACAGACAAGTACATTCTTGGTATTACACTGTCTCTTCCTTTCCTTTCATGGGATTTTTAATGGCCTCTACCATTGTGCCTCTTCTTAGTCTGGTAGATTCCCACACAGGTAAATAACTTTTTCATATGCAGTTAAGAAATATCTTTACATACAATAATACTACAAGGTACACACATATCCTCACCCCCAAACAACTGCCCTCTAGGCACAAGGTACTTTTTCAGTAGCACTCATGAAATCCTACTTATCTCCAAGGATTAGGATCATTTTAACTATAATAAATTCATTTTGTGACTCATACTATACATATTAGTATATAAAAAAAAATCAACGAACACTTATTAAATATATTATGTGCCAGGCACTGGGGGATAAGACAAAGCCAAAAATGAAACAGTCCCTGCCCTCAAGGAGCTTACATCCTATTGTGGAAACAATTCAAACACATATAAGTTCACATATAACATATACAAAATAAATATAAAATAACATGGGAAGGACTACGAAAGGGAGTTCAATGATCAGGAAAGATCACCTGTAGGTAGTATTACTTGAGCTTAACAAGAGACTAGGGATTAAGAGACACAGGCGAGGAGGGAGTAATTAGGGGAACAAAGAGACAGGAGACAGACTGTCATACAAAATGAACAGCTAGTAGGTCAGTTTGCCTGAACTGTAGATGTAGGGAAGTAATGTCTACTAAATCTGGAGCATGTGGGCTGGAAACAGATCTGAAGGGTTTTATATGCCAAAGGAATTTATATTTGATCTTAGCAGTGATAGAGAATAATGACATGGTGAGACATCTGATTCATGAGAATAGCATTACTGCCCCTCTTCCACACTGTCTCTGGCCTTTAGGGTCTTTATGGACAGAAGAAAAGAGAGAATGAGAGAAAGAGAGGGAGGGAGAGGGAGAGCAGGATGTGTGTGTGTGTCTGTGTGTGTGTGGTGCCCACTTATGCAAATCAGCCAGTTTCTAGACTGATATGTTTCAACACAACTTATATCTCTGATCAAAATCACTGTATTTTATGCTATAGTCCTAAGAGCTTGGACCTGTTTTTTTCACAGAATCTTCTTGGGCAAACATTCAATTCCCATTTCCTACTTTATTTTTTAAGAATCATACTTTCATTTGCTGAAAATGATTAAAACACCACCTGTGCCCCAGGTTTTCCTGCCTAGGATAACCAGTAGAAATTCTTTCCAAGTTTCTTTTGACAATGGCATATACAAATTTGTTGTACAAATCACCAATAGTTATAGCATGTCTTCTGGTATGATAAGGCAGAGATCGTCACATCCTGCATGTAGGTCCAAGAAAGACAGGATCCTTTCTGATTACGTGCCTCAGGGTAACATGATTACTTCTGTACTTCTCTCTGTCAAGCTGACATCTGGACTGCTTCAGTACTCCCACAGTGTTCTCTCTGCTTGAGCTCAGGCTAGGCTCTTTCTCTCCACCCCAGCTTCCACCTAGCCCTTGAGTCCTTTACCTTTCCTCTGTTCAAGAATCCCAGACAGATAAGTTTGATACCACAATGGTACTCATTTAAGAGTGCTGGGAAACATCCCAAGCAGTCATATTACTTCTAGTATAAAATTTATGAATCGTTACTGGAACAAATTGTTTTCTGTTCTTACATAAAATAGTACCATTATTATAATAAAAAGCTGTTCTCTTATTGAAGATCAAATATAAGACGAGTGTAAATAGTAATATATTTCCTGTCTTGCATACTTTGTAAGGATGAAACAAAATAGGACTCTGAAAAAACAGCAATATCATTTTGGAAAAAAAGAGTTTAATATTAAACCTTAGAACTTTGTTTCAAATCCAGAACAACAAATATTTATAAAGCACTTACCCTGGGCATGGATGGCACTGCTGATTAACCAAAAACAGTAACTACTATTTTTGTGATACTATTTTTCTTCATTTTCCATATTTTTATCACATAAACTTGAACTTCCTTTAAGTTCAATTATCTTCCTTTTCAGTGTTTCAAAATTAAAATGCTAAGTATGATAACTTGTTTCTTGTTTACTTTTAGCCTTTCAGCACAAACTCATCAGCATCAGATCCTACATGTAATTTCAGAAAACTTACCACAAAGAGTACTTCATATTTTCTTTTTTAAAAAATGAGTCAGGTTTATTAAATAAAAGTTTATTGTCTAATGTTTACATTTGTGTTGCTGCTATAAAGTGCAACAACATACATAAATTCTTAGCATGAATTACTCATTTTCCACCTCTCTCCTCCCTCCACCCCCTGAACTTCAAACACTGTTATCTTTCATTTGGGAGCTTAAATCAAACAAGAAAAATCAGGGCACAGCATCTTAAGAGTTTTCCCAAGTGACTTAATAATATAAAGCATGGCCAAAACAGTAAGACAGGACAGGATGTCACTGAAAAGAGGAAAAATCAAAAACTGAGGAGGGGCATACAGACTAAGAGGAAACTTATGGCTCAGTTGCTTAAAATGACAGGAGTATGTTTGTAGCTTTTACCTTTTCCACTTTCAGAGGTGAGAAGTGGCTGTCTTGATAGCAATCAAAAAACAAAATAAAATAAACTACGCCAATGAAAAGGGAGCATATGTGGATGGGAAAGAAGATAAGGAGAAGAAGGGAAGTGAGGTGGATACTGTGAGTTAAAAAAGTATAAAAAGTAATTCATCTAAATATATAGATTAGCTATAAATGTATTCAGGAACTCATTAAATAAGCT
Organism: Potorous gilbertii; assembly: GCA_028658325.1. NCBI lineage: Eukaryota > Metazoa > Chordata > Mammalia > Diprotodontia > Potoroidae > Potorous > Potorous gilbertii. Next base: position 130,981,732 of record CM053770.1, read on the forward strand.
CAAAAGTACTGGAAAGTGGCCATTTGAACTGCATTTATTTGAAAACACAAGTCGGGGAAATATTTACTATTCTTGAATGTTGTATGCAAAAGTATCTACCAATATCAAACTGATACATTTCACCATAATGGTTCGAAACAGCAAGGTAGATACACTGGTTTCCAGCATTACAGGGAACACTAGATAGATAAGATATTTTGAACAAATAATGTAAACTTTAGTTTTAAGGCAGCTGGTACTAATGCTGCTCACAGGCATAGCTCATCACCCATTAAAGAAATGGGGCAGTTAGCACTTCAAAACAAGAGGGAGGGGGAAACCACAGCATTATCTGACCAAAATGATGTGTCAAAATATTTTCCCTTTCACATGAATAATGAAATACTTGAACATTTAGAAAAACAAAGCACCAACTCCTCCAACTTCAGCTTGCTCCTTAACAAATATTTCAAAATACTGATAAATAATTGTGACTGCGAGCAGAATTCCAGTGCCTGAACCAATAGCCCCCAGGAAGTCGGCTAATACTGAGAGGGCACCAATGCACAAACCACCGAAGGCAGCTGCTGTGGGGATATACCTGGGGGAGAAAAAGCCCTTCGTCAAAAAGCGAGAAAGAAAATGAAAAAGATGCATCAGTTAGAATTTCTTATATGTTGTAGCTTTATCAACACGAGACTATCACTAAAAAAACATAAATAAAAATAAACTTCGCATAAAAAGGCAGCAAATTTTTTTTCAGACAGCAGTTACATATATTTCTGGGCTGTTAAAATTTTCTTAGTAAAATAAAGCAGAAACTTTGACCTCAAAACGTTAAGAAACTTATAGATAGGTCAAGGAGAGAATGTGGCTGTTATGTTAATTAACAACCAAGATTTGCACAGTCTTGTGAAAAACAAGGTATCATTTAGTTTCCTTTGTATACAGTTACACTAGCTAACTCTTGTGGTTGTCAAGGCAAATTCCAAAATGTTTCATTAATTTTATAGACACACATTACTATTAATAATATCAGGTTACAGTAACATAATGTTTTATGGTAGGTTACAAAGTGCATTATACTCATTTTAGTGCAAAAATTACCATCCTCATTTTACAGATAAGAAAACCATGGATCAAATACATTTTCAGAGCTTTGCAAATCTCTGGTTAAATTTTCTGACTTTGCAGATGAAGAAACTGAATTCTATGTTAAGTAACTTGCCCAAGGTCATAAAGCTAGTTAGTGGCAAAACTGACACCAAACCCCAGGATTTTTGGTTCACAGGCTAGTACTCTGACATATATTTAAATTAATTCACCAAATATCTATTGATCACCTGTTACACGCATAGTATCTTGAGGTAAACAGGCACTATACAGAATACATCTGCAAATGGGATAAATAGCCTAGATGAACTGTTACCTCTATCACCTTTGTATTTTTATATCTTTTCAGTTGTTTTATAGGAAACAAAGGAAAAGGATAACGTAAATACTTTAAATATAAACTTGAACAGAGAGAGAACAGAATGTAAGAACATCAGCCTGACTGAAATAATACAAAAAGAATCCTGAACGGTAAAGTGATTTTAACGGATCTTACCTATTAAGTTCATGAACCATAGAGGTGTCTCGGTGACCTCTCATCACCATTTGTTGTTCTTTAAGCTGCTTAGCTACCTGCCAAAATAGGAAAAATAATTTAATCAGATTTCTATAGGGTACAGACAAAGATTAATTTAAAACAAATGTTAGAGATTATGTCAGACACTTCTGTAACTTCAGCAAGTTTTAGAAGTTCAAAAAGCCTTAGCGAATCATCCAAATACCTACATCTTTGGCTGAGGAGCCAGACACCTCTATCCATGTCTTAGAGAAAAATGCACAAGATCCCAGCATAAAGATGATGTAAACAACCACATGTACAGGGTCTTCAAATATGGCACCCATGGACTCTGGAGGAGAAAGATAATAACAAAGGCCTCCAACTGGGTAGGAGCGGGCAGGACCTCCTCCACTGACATCCTAGAGAAAAGGAATAAAACCAAGCAAAAGGTGAAGTTAAGATTCTCCTGAGACTTCTTCAATTTTCTAAAGCTTTTGTTCGACTCTTCAAGCATTTTAATTTGCTATTATAAAGACTTAAAATCTCCTTTCATAAAAACCCAAGAAGATGTGTATGAACTAATAAAGTGAAGTAAGCAGAAGCACAATTTATACATTAACAATACTGTAAAATCATTCAACTCTAAAAGACTTGGGAACAATTACAATTCCAAAGGACTCAAGAAAAAAAATGCTGATGAACTCAGAGTACAGACTGAAGCATGTTTTCTTTTCTTCTTTCTTTAGTTTTTGAATTTGGATAATTTGAGAATTTGTAATTTATAACTACATATATTTTTAAAAGGTTCTGTTTTTCTTTTGTTCTTAATGGATGGGAGTGGAGATGACAGGAGAGAATTTGGAACTGAAAATAAGATAAAGCCAAATTTTAAAAAATCTCTTCATATAAAATACACATGATACATTTATAAAAAAGGATTATGATAGTCATTATGTATACTATTAAGAGTTTCCCTCTGAAGAATAACATGTTCCCATCTATATTTACTGAATGAACTATTATAAATTATATATAATGGTATATAACTGGAACATTCAGATACAAAGAGATAACTCAATATTTGCAGGTAGCTGACTATGGGAAAATAATCACTGTTAACACATCTGATCTATGTGATTTCAGATGACAGAAAATTTAGTGACTTCCAAAAATTTTTCTATCTTATTTTTGACAAGCACATGTTTATTGTGAAAAGAATTGAGTGATGATAATGAAACTAGTAGGAAACATAAAAAGCCTAACTGAAGCTCAAAGTCTGTTATTAAAAACACTGGTGCTTTACATATTGTGGCAGGGCAATTTATTACAGTGTCCAACTCAATTTCTGCATGTAATAATTAATTCACCTGATTCCCAGCATTCTTTGCTCTTCCTAAACCACTAGTCCCAAACATATCCACCCAGAAAAGGCACTCCTCCTCTTCTAACACAGTATTATAGTAAATCTTTTACTCCCCTAATACCATCATTAGAAAAGAAGTGTAGTCAACTATCTAAAAAAAAGAACAAACCACTTTGGAAATATATTAGCCCACAATAAATATAATCAATAGAAAGAATTACATTTTCTGTGCTGAAGGAACAAAACTGTTTTCCTCAAGTGAGCTGTCTTAGGACACATTAAGTAATACATAAATTCTTACATACATACATACATTTAAGAGAGATTGTGTTTTTCTTTAAACTCTAAATTTCACAGCTTTTAGTTAAAAAAAAAAGAAGTAATCATCAGCAAAAATATACAGGAATGAATCACTGGAGTTAATACTAAGGAGTTCACATAAACTGAATGTGTACAATAAACAAAAACAATGGAATTTTACCATATTTCAAAGATAATAGTTATAATGAGACACATACTACTTTATAGCTAGAGAAGCACTGGTACATTCTGCTACAGCATTAAGGACACTTTAATATTTTACCACCATCATCATCCCTGGACACAAAGGAATTTAAACCTTTCAGTATGGAAGTTTAAAATACATAACTAAAACAAAACAGAAACAAAGAGGGACAAATCTTAGATTTATAACCTGCAAGAACACATTGACCTTTTGGTGCTTCAGGAAATGCAGTGATGAGGAGGCCTCTCAGTTTATTAATAAGGGAGCCAGCATATTAAAATTACTGGATTCTGTTTCGAGAAAAATGTCCTCACTGTCTGCTTCAGCCTCTGAAGTAAAGCTCCTTAGTCATACCTTCCTTTGAAGCCATTTGAATTACATCCTACCTCACTGCTATTCCAGCAGAAAAAGTCAAATGCAACTATAAAAAGAAACATAATCATTTCAAACCATTGCCTATACATTCTAAAAAAGTAATTTTTGATAGGATCCTTGCTATAAAAAGGTGAGATTTTGAAGTATGATAACCGAACAGGTATTCATTTTTGCTTATTTTATTAGCCCAAATATACTAAATAGTTTTCGGTTAAGGACTAAAGTTGTATCTGCATTAAGAAGCACATAACAAGTTTCAGCAAAAAATTCTGACAGGAGTTAGTGAATATGACATTCAAAGCAACATCTATTACTTCTTTCAATAACTCTCTCAAGATTAATTTAAAGTCAACGATTAAATTTCAAACTGCTTAGTGTAAATAAGAGAATACTTACAGCCCACTGTCCTAATAAATTAACTAAGAAGTTGCCACTAAACCGAACAGACAACATCTGGGATATAACATATAAGTTAGAAACCAAGGCAGACTGAAGAATGATGGGAATGTTGGAGGTATAGAAGAGCTTGATGGGATAGCTACTGTATTGTCCACGATATCGAGCAGATTTGATGGGTAAGTCAACACGAAATCCCTAAAATGAAATTTAAAATAGAGATAAAAGTTAAATACAAAATGAGAGGTCAAGGAAAAAAAATTCACAAAACTACACGACAGTAAGATAGGTCACAGAACATCAGCTATTGAAAGTACGATGCTACTATGAACATTTTTCTAACACTTCCCA
>CM053770.1:130992844-131011609 GCA_028658325.1 Potorous gilbertii
CCCCCCGGGGCTCTTGTAAGCATCACAAGAGGCAGTAACTGCAAAGTGCTTAGCACAACGCCTGGCACAGCAAGTGTTCTATAAATACTGACAATGATGATGATGATGAGAGTTTGGTAAAATTATGAAAATAATCTCACAAGATTTTTGCCCCAAATGTTCCTGAAGGAAACTAACCTACTCTATGTTATAAGACTAATGAAACAATAAAAACTATATGCCATGTGTTAGTTACCACGTCTAAAAAAAGCCTTATTAAGTCTCATACTTTAAAAAATATACCTAATAACAATAAACTTCCTCTGGAAGGTAACAGGATAACTTCTTAATACTTTAAAAGATCTGTGATTTCATTAACATGGAGTCTCTCTTTATAGATTCATATCAGAACTTTATACATCAGTTAATTTCATGAATTGCAGCCAAAAAATTTCCCACTTGTGATTAATTTTTTGGTGCAGCACCTCTCTGTGTCTAGGTATAGACAGGTCTTTGAACATCAAACATAGAGACTTGTTGCTTGCACACACTCAAAGTCTTACTGGCTTGTCAGGACCTGCAAAACTTGTGTACTCTATGAATTTCCAAGAACCTAGGATCAACTCCTTTTGGAGGTGACCACATGAGAATATGACAAATAGAAAAGGAAGGCATCTCCTGCTCTCAAGACAACACATATGAAGGTTTCACCTCTAAGTCCTTTCCCCAGATAAAACACTATCAGTTTCTGATATTAAGCCATTAAATAGGGTCAAGGATTTTTCTGGGTCTTTAGGATTTGTGGCCATCACACCTGCAAGAGCAGTTGCCAGGCACCATCTCCACAAGCACCGCTTCCCAGGATGATTTCTATGGGCTGGAAACCTTGCTATTCCCAAGGCTCTCAGATACAGGGTCCTAGGCCATCTCCTTTAGGATCAAAGTTGTAGTGGTGACTTGATTTGCCTAGGACATGTTGCATTCTGTCTCTCCCTCAGGGTGGCTTGCTATTTCAACAAAGATGGTCTGTCTGCCCTGTGTGTAAAATCCAGTTTTTCCAGAAGAGCCACATTTCTGAATGATGTCTGTGAGGGTTGAATTGGCAGTAGGATCAGAGATATGGGAGGTTCTAGAATTTCTAGGGCTTCTGTGCCCAAGCTGGTTGCTGGAGTTATGGCTATCTCCATAAAATACCATTTAGATGTTTCATTTTGGTGTATAGGTGACTCTGGCTGTGCTAGCAGAGTGAAATTTGGCAGTTTATGTCATTCTGGAAAGGCTTCAAGCAGTCATAGCAATAGATCATGTCTGTTTTTTGAGGACCAGCTAAGCTAAGTACAGTGAGGCTCATCACTACTAAGTTGGTGACTTGGTGATTAATTCTCTGGCCACAAAACCTTCACAAAACAATGAAAAATACAAATGCCCTTCAGTCCTCTGTGGGCCTTTCTGTTTTGGCAACTGTGCTTTAGAGTAATATGATAAAGGGGGTAACTAGTAGAATATTAACTCCTTTGGGGAAGAACTACTTCATTTTTATCTTTGTAAAGTAAGTATAAATTGATATAAATACATGGCCATAAGGAGACTGGAAGAGCCAAAAATTGCCTCAGTCAGCAAACCTATGACTTACTTGCCAAGTAGTAAGGCAGCCAAAGGTAATACTGTTTTGAAATATATATTATTTGTGATAGCATACCGAAAAGGATGATGGAAAATTATAAGAATTTCACTTTATAAAACAGTGGGAAGCAATGAAAGGAAAAAAGCTTAGTAATCTACCCAACTAAAAGAGGTCATTCTGATTTCTTAACTCAATGGAGGACAACAAACAGATGAAGGATGGAAAAATGGAGATACAATTTTGAGTTCTCATATTATGGCTCTGGATGTAGAGGGTATGACACTTAAGAAAACAATTTGAAATACTCAGCTGAACTAGACCAAGAACATAACAGGAAAAACCCAGACCAAAGACAATACAATATTGAGGGTACTAGGAGATCAAGGTATCTAAGCAGATACCAAAGGTACTAAAAAAAAACAAAACAAAAAACATCAGGGATTATTGTTATTACTGAAAAAAGGCAGATGTGAAGAGTGTCAACAACTACCAGCCCATATGTCTTTCTCATCAATACAGAAATTTTTGAGAGAACACTCTCCCAAATAAGCAGACTTTTACAAGTGATACTTGACAGTAGACCACAGATTTATCATACACATTTGAATGAAAGTAGAGAATATGAAATCTCATTCTGCTTGTTCGTTAACTATAAAAAAGCATTTGATTTGTTGGAAGAAAACACTGCCTTAAAGACTTTCCTTCACACCAAGGTATCTCAGACATGGATGCTAAAATTATACAAGATTCCCTGAAAGACCTAACAGAGAGAACCTTGTTCAACAAACTTTAGAACGCTATATATCCTTGCTGAAATGACCATAGTCATAGAAGAGATACAGTACAGAATTCTCTGGGAAGAGAGATCCCTATAGATCATTAATTTATCCATATGATCCTTTTCTGCAGATAACTTTGCTGCTTGCATGAAGCCCCAGAACAATGCAAAGCATCTTCAATGAGCTCTATCATCATTCAAAAGAATCTGACCCAACTATCCTCATAGAAAAAAAAAAAACAAGTAGCTAAGGAATGCCTATTGTCCAGATTAGAGGCGGCAACTGGACAGACAATATAGAATCTGTTCGTCAACATGTATTGACAGTCATTTCAAAAGAATAATGAGCAGGGCCAAAATTAAATGGAAAGAGAATGAGGTGAACTGCCTTTATGAAACTGAAAAATTACTTTAATACCCCGAGACTTCTCTTTGAAAAAAAAGCTCTCAGCGGTTGGTAAATGGCCAAAGAATGTGAACAGGAAGGTTTCAGAAGAAGAAATCAAAACTATTAATAAATGTATGAAAAAGAAGTTCTAGTTCACTAATAACTAAAGAAACAAAAATAAAAAAAACTCTGAGGTCTATTTCACACTTAATCAGATTGGTTAACATGATAGAAAAGGAAAATGACAAATGCAGGAGGGGATGTGGAAAAACAGGGCTACTAATACACTCTTGGTAGAGCTGTGAATTGATGTAACCATTCCGGAGAACAATTTGGAACTATGCCCAAAGACTGTGCATACCCTTTGATATAGCAATACCATACTAGGTCTGCATACCCAAGAGATTTTTTTTTTAAAAAAAGGAACCATACACATAAACATATTTACAGCAGCTTTTTTTGTGGTTACAAAGAATTGTAAACTAAGGGGAACTGGGAAATAGCTGAACAACTTATGGTATATTACTATGAAGGAATACTATTGTGCTATAAGGGAGCATGGGCAGGATGGTTTCAGAAAAACATGGGAAGTCTTATATTAATTTATGCAAAGGGAAGAGACAAAACCAGAACATTATACAAAATAATAGCAATATTGCAAGGGTGATCAAATGTGACTGACTTAGCCATTCTCAGCAATACACTGATCTATGACAATTCCAAAGGACTCATGAGGAAAAATACTATTAACCTCCAGAGAGAGAGAACTGATGAACTCTGACTGCAAACGGAAACATATTTTTTCACTTTCTTACCTGTTTTTTTTTGCAATATGATTAATGTGGAAACATGTTTTACGTGACTTCAAATGTACAATGGGTATTATATTTCTTGCACTCTCAATAGGTGGGGGTGGGGTGGAGAGAATATGGAACTAAAAATTAAAATAAATTCTTCATCACAAAAAAAAAGGCTGAGTTTTCTAATATCAACATCCCCTGGAGATGTCCTATGGCTATGTTGAACATGACAGTTTCCTAAGACCTGCTGAGTAAACTTATCACTTAGAAGAGGGTTCATGGATGGGAAAGAATGGATTTATTTCAATCTTTATCGTTGAAAACCAACATCGCTGAAATCACAGATCCACTGGAATACTAGAATTGGACAAAATGCTAATCAATTTGGCAAAAATAGTGTTCACTTGGCTACTATAAAACAAAAATACTGTACTGATCTGATGGCATTGATCCAATTTCTTTTTTGTCAAGGTTACAAGAGATACTCTTAATATGTTAAACATTCTTTATCAGTAATGCCAGGCAGACAAAATGTAACAAGAACTAATCCACTGGACTCTCTCCTTTAAGGGCATTTAGGCCAATCTGGGACCAGAAACAGCAAGGGAAAAAACAAGAGAAATAGTGGCACCACTGACCTCTGTTAGAAGCAAGAATAACTCTCATCCAGTAGAAAGGATCTGCAGAATCCGATGACATGATTCCAAACAGCGGTATCTATAAGATATATGAAAGTATTTAAATACATGCTAAATTATGTTATGTAAATCTAACATACACTCATGCTACACTGCTGGGCGTACAGCACAACAATCCAAGAAAATAAAATTTCCTGTTCTAGAATGAAGGCAATCAGAAAATTATACCTTAAAAAAAGCAAATCCTTGAAAATGTTTAATACCTGTCTGGCTGATTTCATATTTTTCTACTTAGTACATATACATTTCTATGTATTTTTCATTTTAAAATCATTTTTTTAGCTTGGACCTGAGTTTATGGTGTCAGGGGCTCACTCCAGATCAGCAATTTGTCTGTAATTTATAGTCATAAAGGGTTGCCTGGGGGTACTAGCAAGTTAAATGACTTGCCCATGGTCACAGAACTAGTATTTGTCAGAGACAGAATCGGAATTCAGGTATCCCTTTGCTCCAAGGCAAGCTTCCCAATGACTATACAACACTATCTCTAAATATTTCAGGTAATTATTAGTAAGTCACATTTAAAAACCAAATACAAGAAATTAATAAATGTTCCAGGAAGAATTTGACTTTTTAAAAAATTTACTTGATAGAATTTTGTTTTTTCCAATTACACATAAAAACAATTTTCAACGTTACTTTTTTGAAAAAGTTTGCGTTTTGAACTTTTCTCCTTTCCTTCCTCCCTCCCTCCCATCCTCTCTTCAAGACAGCAAGCAATCTGATATAGGTTATACATGCTCAATAATGTAAAACATATTTCCACATTAATAAGAACAATTTGTCTTTTAACACCAAGGCACTTCTTGACTTCAGACAACTTTGAATTCTGAAATGATGACTACAATCATTCACGTTTAGGATATGAACACACTGCCCACTGCCACTTAACCACATCCCCCAACGATAAAACGGGTTCATTTCTTGGCTAAAGAATAAAACAAGTAAGCAAGGAGCATGAAGTACCACTTCTATACTACTGCTTCCAGTGGCTTTGTTATAGATATTCTACATATATAAAGTGAAGAATGAGGGGCAGAGAAATATAGCCAATCCTGCCAGAGTTAAGTCAGTCCTCCTGAGGCCAAATATTTAAATTGCAATTCTCAGTCTCTCATGGTAGATAGAGGCAATAACTTCCTCTGTCTACACATGGTAGGATGTAAACTCTATACACTGAAGAGCAAACCCTTCTTTGGCTATAGTGAAAATGCTCCTGAAGATCAAAATCTTCTCCCACTTCCCGTAGTACCTGCCACAACTTTTCTACAGCTAGAGGTAACAACTGGAATAGAGAATCATTTTATGTGAGCCTGTTCACAACAACAAAACAATTACCCCTGTGCTCCTAAGTTATCACTCATGCTACTACTGGTAACAATGGGTAGTAACAAATTTTCATGGCTCTGAAGATGAAATGATATATGCTTATCTTGGGAGACAGAAACAAAGAACACAAAGAATAAAAAAGAATACAAATGAAAAACTCAGCAAGAAGAAAGTTAAAAATCTAAATATCCTCCCCATTTTAAGAAAGAGGCTGCTTTTCTGTAGATTCCTAACCCATTCTACTCTACTCCTTATATTTAAGACTAGAGACACTTTCATAATGGTAAAATAATAAACAAACCTAGGGTAGGGAAAGGGATGGTAACCAGAAACTCTTCTTGAAAATAAATTGTAAAAAGACACCAAATTACATTTTGCTGATCTATAACTATAGCGCGTTGCTGATGTAATTAAAAGTTCAGTTTTTAGAAATTAAAAAAAATATTAAAATCTAAAAGGAGAAAGTTTATTTTTTAAAACCTTTCATAAATTAGGGAAGCTAGGGGACTTTAGTTGAATAGATGAATTTTTACATTTAATTAACAATGGAAGAAATGTAGTCCAAAATGGGAAAGTCTTTCAAATTCAAGAGAAATTAGCAATATTTTTACACTGGAAATTTTGTTCCTGCAGCATATACAGTCAACCTCAACCTAACAGTTGAGTATGGTATTTTTTTTTTAATATACTGATATATCAAAGATAAAGCAGCTCTAAAGATGCACACTCCTTACTGGCCTCATCTGTGATGCTGTTTTAAGTTTCCCTTTTATATAATTTTAAAATTTATACTGGCATGGATTTGAAAACCACTTTATTATCAATTAAGCATTTCACTCATCCGCAACCTGAGTATTCTAGTTATAAAGCTATTATCTCTTTACTTTTAACTTAATAAAGAAACCACTGTATGAGGTGGTAGAGATCCAAAGGCAAAAAATAAACTCTTCCTTTATTTTCTCACATGCCTAAAATATTCCTTATAGAATTCTTGGCTCAGCTCAGATACTAATAATACATAGAGGAAACCTTCTCTGATCCTCCTACTAGGCTAGGGCTCTTTCTCTTCTCAAATTATCTTTTATTTACTTGTCTTACATATGTTATTACCCATGTTTCAGTAAGTAAGTTCCATGAGAGCAGGAACTGATTTTCATTTTCATTTTTAGCATTCTTACTTCAGTATTTTGTATGCAATGGACACTTAATAAATGTCTGATGAACTAATCTGTTCTAGTCTGATGAGTTGGTCTCAAGCAATTTAAATTTTACTGGGGATTGGGGTAACAGGGAAGATAGGAGATAATCCCTGAGTTGCACTTTGAATGAAGATAAGAATGTGTGGGGAATACATTCCTGGCATAGGGAATAGACTATACAAAGGCATGGAGAAGGGGGAAAGAATGTCAAGTTTAGGAAAGTAGGCCAGACCATCAAGTTCTTAAAGGGGAATAATGAGATATAAATTTAGAAAAGTAAGTGTGAGACACTGTGGAGGGCTTTACATGCCTGGCTCAGGAATTTGTATTTTACCCAAAAGGTATCTAGCATTAATAATGAATTTATTTCATACACAGTTCACTCTTCAAAACATGTGGAAACACCTAGTCAATTGACAACAATGGGAAAATATGGATAGAGTCAATGCTGGAGGGGCTTCAGAAAGGTAAGCAAGCACACATACACTGTTGAAGGAGCTGTGAATTGGTTCCAAAAACAATCTGGAATAAGGCTTTATTAAAAAAGTGACAAAAATGTTTATTCCTTTTAACCCAAAGATCCTGTTGCTAGCCACAGATCCAATGGAGTTCAAATAAAGAAAGGTCCCATATACACCAAAATACTCATAGTAGCATTTTTTGTTGTAGTAAAGAATTGGAAACAAAGCTAAGATTTGATTTTGGAGGAATGGCTAAACAAATTGTGGCACATGAATATAATCAGATATTTATTTCCGTACAGTAAGAAACAATGAGTATAAAGGATTCAAATAATCATGGGAAGACTTAGAGCAACTGATAAAGAGAGAACTGATCAAAACAGGAAAAAAACATAAAACTGCAACCATGTATACGGGAAAGAACAAAAATCCCAAACCGAACGCTGTGTAGTTGAAATAACTAAGCTTGGACCCAGAAAAAAGAAAGAAATTCTATTTTGCAAAGATAGTGGGCTCTATTAGCTGTGGAACACTGAACATTCTCAGATTCAATTGACATGCTGGATGGTTTGCTAACCGTCTTTTCTTTTCCTTTTAAAAAAAGAAAAACCTTTGTTACAAGAGATAGCTTACTACATAGCTTAGAAATGAAGGTGATGTAAAAAAAAGTACTAGTAAAATATTTAAAAAGAAAACAAAATAGATATGAAAGTTGCCTCATTCTGCCTTTCTTTCCCTTTGTCCTCACTGTTAAGATATTCCAATGGAAAGGAGGGGGGATAGCTATTATTTCAAATTTTCTATTTTTAAAAGAAATGTTCTACAAATCTACTTGAATTTGTTAATCATGTTTGTTGAACATAAACTTGTATTCCTTTATGTAGCTGAAAGTTTCAATACATTCATGAATTCATTTTTAAAAGGTAATCATTTTCAGATGTTCAAAATTTTTACTTTGATTAATTTTCAGTACTTAAATTTATTGTAAATATGCTTTTGAATTCAAATATAGCACTAAAATTTGATTCTTTGGTTGAAATACATAATTTAAATTCTATTCATCCCAATATCTTAAGTATCACCAACCAACAACTGAATATAGATTTTACGAAGTTAGAGTTACATACCTGACAACATACTAAAAAAAGGAACAAAGTTATAGCAGTCCATAATACTTTCTCTCTAAATTGAATCTGTAAAACAAAATATAGTGCTGAAATGAATAAAAACTGAGAAATATTTACTAATATATAACAAATCTTCACAATAATTTCATTTCAATAAACATTTATTGTATCCATGTGTAAAAACATTCCACACCATAATTTACCTCTCAGGTAAGATGAATCATAAAACATCCTTTCAAGCCCAGTTATCAATGAATTCAACCAGAAGTTCAACAAGTATTACACAATCCTACTCATTCTTCCTAATGCAAAGTCAATGAACTAATGGTATTGATATAATGAATGAATAAGTGTAAATTAAAAGTCTGAATTTCTTAAGATGCTTTATGGTTAAACATACTTCGGTACTTTAAGGCTCTCTAGAGGCAGCTTGGTACAGTCGATATAGCTTTGAACTTGCAGTCAGGAATACCTGGACTGAAAACCTGCCTCAGATACTTATTAGTTGTGTGTACATGGGCAAATTACTTTTTCTCCCTAGACCCCAGTTTTTTCCATCTGTAAAATGAGGGGGTTGGACATGATGACCTCTAAGGCCCTTTCCCATTCAAAATCTTTCATCCTATAATTTCATCACAGGAATTCCTCCATTCCCTCAGCAACCTTACTGACTCATCAATGTGACACTGATAGCCCAAAAATCTAATGTGGTAACAGGCTGTATTGGGAGAGCCAATAGTCTACATCTGGAATACTGTGCTTAGTTCTAACCTCATTTTGGAAAGGAAACTCAAAGGTAGACAAAGTCCAGAGCATGCCAAGTAGGATGAAGAAAGATGTTGAAAGTATGCCATTTGAAGACTTGGTTGAAGGAACAAGAGATCTTTAACCTAGAAAAGCTTATGAGAAAATGGGGTCCTGGGAGAGGCAGAGGAAGGACATGTATGTTATCTTCAAGTGATTGAAAGGTTATCACATGGAAGATGGGTTGTACTTATTTTGCTAGTCCCAGGTGGCAGAACTAGGAGCAAATGGAGGAAGTTACAAAAATTCAATTTAGGCTTAGTATAATGAAACATCTCCTCACAATTAGAGCTATCCATAAGTGGAATATGCTGCCTAGAGATGCAGAGGAAATTTCTCATCTCTTCAGGTCTTCAAAGTAAAGCTAGATAAATATATTACAGAGGTATGGGTTCTGAATGATTGGGTTTGTAGCTGCTGAAATCCCTTCCAAATCAGATTAATCTAGTTTTATCTTTTGTAACAGGTCAAAAAAGTTGCTGTAGCCTAGAAATTCATCAAACAGACATTCAGTTGGATTATTAGAGATCTGTCCACATTTTCAGCTTGGTAGGACTTGCCCAGGGCTGCTGATTCACTGATATAGTCTACAAAAGTTCAGTTTACCAAAATGCTCACAGCAGCCCTCTTTGTTGTAGCAAAGAACTACTAAAAAAAGAAGTAGGAATCCATCCACTGTAGAATAGTTTAAAAAACTATGCTGTATGAAAATTATAATGTGGGGTAATAAATGATAAATGAGTTCAAAGAAACAAAATTAACTGATGCAATGTAAAATAAATATAACCAAAACAATATGTAAACATGCAGATACAGACATGATGACTACAATGTAAATGAAAATATCAATTTAAAAAAAGTTGGATTCTGAAGTAACTGAAAAATACATTCAAAGTCTCAAAGAGTAGATAATGAAATATAGCTTCCCCTTTATGGCAGAGGTAAAAAGGGCTATTAGGCTAGCACATTATACTTTCTGTCAGGTGTGGTTATTATATTGACTGTTTTTGCTAATTGTTTCTACTTTGTCACAAGAAAATTCAATCTGGGGAAATGAGTGAGTGAAAAGGCCGTGATATAAAGACAAGGTAACGATATGGTTTAAAAAAAACTTCAAGGTCACCTTCACAAGAAAATAAGGCAATACAATAAGACTTTAGTTTTAAATATAAAATCCATAATCTGTAATGATCATAAATACAAAAACATAATATAATTAATATTAATATATTAATAATTGATGAAAAACTGATTATCAATTGTTTAACCAAATAATTGATAAAAATTAACAACTGACAGTAAGTACATAGAAAATAAAATACTAATTTTGTTTATGGCATTATTTGTCCCTTTTTATACCTAAATATGTTTTATCTCTGCTCTCTGTATTTAGATTAAAGAAGTCTGTGGACAAGGTGGCCAAATACATATGATGTAGGCAACTGATCGCTTTGTCCCCACTATGGGGTTTGAAATTTACATTCATCATTTATTTTTGTGAGGTAGCATAGTCTAAAAGAGCGCTAACCAGCGGTCTGTAAACTTGGGTTCTAGACTCAACGTCATCACTAACCAGTTATGTAACTCTAGAAAAACAAGTCTCAGTTTCCTGAGGGTGTTGAACTAGACTTTCAGGTTCCTTTAAGTTAGTTCTATGATACTAATTAACAGTTTTTTTATCTGCTCACTGGGAGGACTATTCTTTCTTAATGTACTTTATAGAAATTCTATTTGTTATCTTTTGCCAGTTGTCTGCTCTGACTTCTCTTAACTCTAGTAATCCTTATGTTTACTTTAATTGATTTTTCTATCCCATCTATGGAAGAGAGTGCCCCACACGTTTATATTAATCATGCCTTCCAAATTCTAGATATCCTGTTAGCCAATTTATGAACCAATTTAAGTCAAAGTGCAAAATGCTGCAAAATTATAGTAAGCTAGCAGGAATTTATTTATAACTTTCCTTAGTTCTTTAATATTTCTTTATAGATTTTTGGACAGTAAATCAAAATTCATCTTTCTCTACCACAAGTCTAACTTAAAAATGGGCACCACCATGAGATACTTTATTATTATCTGCATGAAGGAAGTCAAAGTCAATAGGAATCTATCTAAATTACGCTACAATTTTGCACCATGATATCAGTTTTCTTCTCCAATTAACAGATTACAATCATTGCTATTTCATATGCAACTTAATGAAACTGAAAATTTTCAAAGTATATTTTCCAATTAAAATAATTATTGGAATATCAATTTGCTCAGTCTAGTTTTTGAGTCTTCATTAACTTAACCATTAAGCTCAGCCATCATAGGCCAAATATCAGATCAAAGATCATGAATTCCTAAACTCCAGCTATCTTTGCATGGAACCATTATAAATTTGGTGTCCTGTTCAAAAAATTTTTTACAGGACATATTGTTGAGAAGATAAAAATAATTTACCACAAGTATTATTCATGGGAAAACCAAAACAGGACGAACAAACATTTATAGGCTGGGTCCATGCCTTTAATCCTTGTTATTAGGGACGCTAAAGCTGCTAGAGAGCTTGAGCTCAGGAATTCTGAGCTGCAGCGGGCTAAGATAAATAAGATGCTCAGGTATTCACATAAAAAATCCAGCACCAATATGGTGAGCCCTCAAAAGCCAGGGGGACACCAAGCTACCTAAGGAGGTGTGAACCAGCCTAGGATGGAAATGGAGCAGATAAAAGCTAATCAACTGTGGGACTGATCCTATGAGTGGCCACTGTACTTCCAGCATGGGTGAGTTAGGGAGACCTCGTCTCTGAAAAGAAAAAGAACAGGCACTTAAATATTGCCAAATGCTACACATTAATTGATAGGTATGCCAAAGAAAAAGGCCTCATTTCATTCCTGTAGAAATGTTGTAATTTTAAATAAAATATAATAGCTTTCAAAATCATAAGATAATCAGCCTAAACTTGTTCAAATTACTCTACATTTCAATCTTTTTCTGCGTAGAGGATGAACTGATAATTTTAGAGACATGAACCATCAAGGTTAAATTAAACTAGGGCAGCAAACAGTAGCACAAAATAGTAAGAAAAAAAGAACACTGACCAACAGCTTAAAAAATTGGGACAAGAAATACAAATATCCTCTATTTGTGACCAAGATGTTATACTTACCTTCCTTTCAGGTTTCTGAATTTCTGGTAAAACTGCACAGAAGGGTTTTATAACTTCTAAAAATTTAACTGTTAAAAGAAAAGAATTATTCTATGAGTATATTACAAAGTTTTACAATATTTTCTTTTTTTTTTTAATGAAAGCTATGGTTTTGTACTGAATCAAATATAGGTATTCTCTAAATGTGAATGTCAAAAGTTTAGTCTTTCACCAACAGTTTATGATTATTTCCAACTTATAATGGAATGCCTGAATCTGTCCCGATGACAGCAACCAAAAGCGATCTGTCTTTTCTTTCACTTGGGCTTATCAATGAAAAAATGCTAGATATTATTGCCACATTCTAAACTTAAAATAAAGTTAACAAAAGGTTCTCTGTTCAATTGCCTCTCTGACTTAGCTATCAGAAGCAGAAAAAATGTATAAGCAATTCTGATGTTGTGTTTTTCTCATTTTAAAAAAATGGTATAAAATCTGACAAAACAGTTCTAAACTTGGGCAGAGATTTTTTTTCTATTTATAAACTAAAGGTCCTGTGCACATTTTATTTTGACTATTCTCAGGAAAAAGATAATTAAATAAAATTGGCTTTGTACAATACCTTCAGGCATTGCTGTTGCTTACAAATACAAGCATTAACTAATGAAATGGAATCACTTTCATCACAGCCACAACCTAGCTTTTGGCAAGTTTTTCTCTAAAAATGTATAATCAATACATTAGGAATATTAGCTTTAGGAATATTAGCTAATTGCTTCTATGATGAAAGCCGACAAATTATCGTCATACCTAATGTTTAAATAAGTAGGCAGATTCATGTTTCCAAGATGCTAGTAGTTATTAATAAAGGCCCATTCTTTTAAAAGGTTGTTGTTTCAATCTCTCCCTAACAATCTGATGCCAACACTTCCAAAGGCAGTTTTTATAAAGCTTTGAAAGTGTCTGTTTAGATTTACCTATTCTTTGAACAGAAAACAAGACTAAAAGTAACAATGTTCAGTCATGTCAATTTTTAGAATTACCCCCATCATCTCTTTCATCTGTTACCTCCCCTCCATTCTCACAGCTGGTGGAGCTAAGTAATAGATAGAACACTATAGCTGGGGTCAGGAAGACTTGAGTCCAAATCTAGCTTCAGACACTCAGCAGTTGTGTGACCTTAGACAAAGCACCTACTGTCTGCCTGCTTCAGTTTCCTCCCCTGTAAGCTGGACAGAACAGCACCTACCTTCCAAGAGTCACTGTGATGACCAAATGAGGTACCTATGACAACACTATACAAAGTTTTAAGTGCTAAGTGCTAGCGATGATGTTATTACTGTTATTACAGCCACCACTCTCAGAACTCCTTCCTCTCATCACTACCAGGGGCCTAACTGGTCTCCCAGGTTCTACTGTCTCATCTTCCACACCACTGCCAAAACAACCTTGCTAAGGAAGGCACTCTTCTGCTCAAAAAAACTTAATAAAATCTTCTTCCAGGTGTTCCATAACTTGGCTGCAGGGGCAGCTGGGTGGTGCAGTGGATAGAGCAGCAGCACAGGAGTCAGGAGGACCTGAGTTCAAATCTCACCTCAGACACTTGACACTCACTAGCTGTGTGACCTTGGGCAAGTCACTTAACCCCAATGGCCTCATCCTGGGTCATCTCCAGTCATCCTGATGAATATCTGGTCACTGGATTCAGATGGCTCTGGAGGAGAAGTGAGGCTGGTGACCTGCACAGCCCTCCCTCACTCAAAACACAGTCAAGTGCAAGTCATACCATCATTTCTCCGATGGCATGGTCTTCTTTGGCAATGAAGGACGAATGTGAATGAACACACACACACAAAACTTGGCTCCAACTTTTATATATCCAACAATTATATATTCCATATGATTCTTCTGAGCTCCAGTCACACACTAAAAACTGCCTAGAGAACCATTCCTTCTGGAAGGAATATGGACCAGATCTATGATTTAACTGAAAAAAGGACTTCCTAAATGAGGAAACTCCTTTTACCAATATACCATCTCTGCAACTTACAGGCTGAATTGCCTAAAGTTAGAGAAGTCAAACTTGCAGGCCACATGCTGCTCACAAAACTTCTGGCCTGAACCAGATTAAAATGTAAATGGGAAATACTTGACAAAATAAAAAATAATGGAACTTGTGGTTAATTCGTTGTTTTCACTGTCAAATTGCAGCCCTCAGGGATCCATTTCTATTTGAGTTTGACACCACTGGCCTAGAATACTGAGGGTTTAAGTAATTTGCTCAGGATCATAGAATCAGGACGTTTTGGGGGTGAGACTTGGAATTCAGATCTAACTACCTCTTGGGCCGGGATTCTGTCCACTAATCCACAATAAAATGTTCAAAACAGAACTAAATAACTTTCTATCTAAACTCTACCCTTTTCCTAATTTCCCATCTTTCTGCTGAGGGCACACCCATCCCTCTAGTCAGCCTGGTTGGCAACCTCAGAACCATCTTCAACTCTTCCTTGGTCTTTCCCTCCACCAACTCACATTCACAGAAGTGCCAAAAAGGTATTCTTCAAGCACAGACCTTTTTGCTTCCTTTCTTAAGAAGCTCCAGTGGGTCTCAATGACCTCTGAGATAAACACTCATTCTTCTGTTTGTCAGTTAAAGCCTTTCACAGCCAGGCTCCAGACTACCTTTCTAAGCTTACTGAATGTCACTCTCCATATACTTTATGTCCCACTTACTGTTCTCCATATACGGCATTCCCTCTCCCATCTGTGTGCTTTTGCACAGGCTCCATACTCCATGGCTGTAGGATATTTCCTCCACCTCAGAATTCCTAGCTTCCTTCAAGACCCAGCTCAAGTGCCATTTTCTACATGAAGTATTGTAGACTGTACCCATCAACTGCTAGTGCTTCACCCCAAAAGTACTCTGTATTTATGTCTTTGTTCATGATGCTTCCCAACAGAATCTAAGTTTCAGGGCAGAAATTGTTGGATTTTTTTTTCCTGTCTCTTTATCCCCAGAACTGAGCATAATACCTGGCACAGAGAAGACATTTAATAAATGCTTACTATGTGAATCTCAGAAAGCCTTAAGAAATACAGTTATTTTCTGTTTTACTCATAATTCCTTCATCCCAAAGGGTTGGGATATGCTTAAGTAGAAGCTCACTAGAGTTTATGCACATTTATCTACCCACTTCAAGGATTTAAAATATGAGGTTACTCAAAGCACTATTCACTTGTCTTATGATTATGTAGAAGAGAAAGGAAAACAGAAGGATTCAGGGAAAGGAAAATAAAAGATTCAATGGTGGTCTGGGGAGCTATTTAGTAGCAGTAATTATTTTCTGTACAGGAGATGAGCATCGTTTCTGCCATTCTGAAAAATATTTTTCATTTTGCTTTTGCAATCCAGCCTATTTCTTCTTCCCATATAATGCAAAAATAGCAAGTACAAAACACTGAGAAAGTCTTAAGAGGTTGTATCAATTGCATCTAACATGGCAAATATGAAAGGGAATGGAAATTAATAAAGGAAACAGAATTAAGAGGACAGTGCACACAACTACCGTAAGGTAAACTGAAAACCTGCGATAAAACAAAACTGAATTCTTCTTGGCCTCCAAGAAGTGAGAAAATAGAGCTTTTCTTTTCATTGCAGATATGGGGGGGAAAGAGAAACAATGAGTGCAGAATGTTGCATATATTAATATTTATAACTAGATTATCTTGGCTAATTTTGCTTTGTAACAAGGGAAGCCTCAATTGATAAAGGTGAGGTAAGACATGGAAATGCATGTAATGTAGAAGAAAAACTATCAATAAAATTTTAATTAAAAAAAGAAATGATTTTAAAATTTATCTGTACAATTTACTAGAAGGGCTGACATTCCAAGGACTAAAATTGGGGAGTACTAGAATTTATTTTTCTCTATATATTTTTAAGTGAGACACTAATAGATGAAGATAACCGAAGCAAAATTTTTAAGAATTCTTAAACGAAAGAGGGGGAATTCAAAATAAACCTTAAGTCATAACTACTATCTTCCCATTGATGCTTTGGAACTTGTATTCTCTTAACACATTCCATAGCTTATTTTGTATTTGCCATGAAACCATACTCTGTAGTTAAGTCAGGAATTAAACAAGACTTGTTATTGTTTTTTCATGCGACTTTACAAGCCCAGTCTTCAAATTTTATAGCACTTAACTTATTGATAGAGAAACTAGTAAGTTCTCAGAGGAGAAAATGTTTATTACCTCAATATCATTTTGGGCTAGCATGTAAATGTGAACCTCGTTAAATTTTTAAGTGTTCTTTTACACAAAAAAACCCCAAACAAATAAACCTGACAATCTGTTCAGGAAACTACCCCAGAGGCCCATACTTTTTCCTTTCCACGTATCCAGATTACTTAACATTTATGTATATCTCATCTCTGCAAAGAATAAATGCAAATTTTCTCTACGGGCAATTATATTTATAAGAATGTGTTTCTTCCATCTTCCTTATATGGTTTACTTTGTAACTTATACAGAAAATCTGGTAAAGTTTTCCAGTAGCTGCACCATTCAATCTCTCGGGTCAAATACTTAGGGTTTACTGTAGTCTTGGTTCGGTGGGAGGTTAAAAAAAAAAGTGTATAAACACAGGACCTGACTTCAAGGAACTTACTAAACACTATGGCAACACTAAGTAAACACTGTCTCTTTAGAAATAACTTCATTATGCCTCTTGCCCCCAATTCGATTTCAGTCGCCTGAAGACAAGGTAAATGACTCGGGAGCTTTCCAGCCCCTAAGGTAAACGAACTGACTTACCCGCTGCTTAAGGAGCAGCAATGGGCACAAAGTGGGGAAGCCCTGTGGTTTTCCTTTCCCTTCTACCTGAGCCCCAGCCGGGATGCTGAAGCCCCACCAGCCCACAACGCCCCCTCTTCGGGTCGGCGCCGCGGGGCCCTCCCCCAACCAGCGGCTGCCAGCCTGCCCTCCAGCCCGAGGTCATCGCCGCCCCGCCGTGCTTCCCAAGTCGGCCCCTGCGGGCCTGGGCCGCTCGGCGGCCGCCCCGGAGCAGGGCCCTTTCCCGTCGCCAGCCTCCCGCCGGCCCAACCCCCGAGGACCGGGGGCCGCCGAGGCCCTGAAGAGGCATCCTGCGCCGCCAGCACCGCCCGCCACGCC
Source organism: Potorous gilbertii (assembly GCA_028658325.1). Lineage (NCBI taxonomy): Eukaryota > Metazoa > Chordata > Mammalia > Diprotodontia > Potoroidae > Potorous > Potorous gilbertii. The sequence continues at coordinate 131,010,343 of CM053770.1, forward strand.
TCCCCGGCTGGTCCCGGCCCGCCGCTACGGCAAGCCCAGGAAAGCCCGGCGGCCCGCGTCTACGGCCGTGCCCCCTCGGGCGCAGGACCCTTCGCGCCGGGCCGAGCCAGTTCCGAGCTGCGGACTCCGCTGCAGGGGGGCGCTCCCAGGGGGCCCGTACTCACTCCCCATGGCGGCGGCTGGAAGCACCCGGCGGAGACGAGCGGCCTTCCGGCGCTGCCTCCCACTTCCTCCGCCGGTCCCGCTGCTTCGGCCTCAGCTCTGGACTCGCTCCGACCGGCTGAGACCCGCGCCAGCTCCACCCATTCGCCCCTCCCCTCACTAAGCCTATAGGCCGGGCTTCGTCACGTGACGTGCCCTGCCTCCCCGCCCCGCCCATCTTTAAAGGGGCAGGGCGGGATTAGCTCCGGGGTAGCCGCCGCCGCCGCCGCCGCCGCCGCCGCCGCCGCCGCCGCCGCCGCCGCCGCCGCCGCCGCCGCCGCCGCCGCCGCCGCCGCCGCCGCCGCCATCAGGGCTCCCGCTCCTGTCGTCCCTATGATTGCCGTGGTCACCGGTGGTAGTTAAACGAGCTTTCAGCCCCACTCTCATTTCGCTCCCTTCCACCTCCATCTCTTCTCCAGATCGGGTATCTTCCCCTGCCAAACAGGGCAGCGCACGCCCCGCTCTTCTTTATCCGCTCTTAAAACGCCGCAGCCTCCATCGCAGACGCGTCCTAGACGCCTGGGCCCGCTTGCAGGCTTCGTTTGGGTCCCACCTGTGGGACGCTCTGGCCGGGAAAGGGCCCCGCCTCCCGCGGAGCCAGCCCGGGGGTCAGAGGTTAAGGACTTCACTAGGGTTCGAGTGTGTCTGGAAAGAAGGAAAAAAGAAAAGCCCTGGAGTTTAGGAAACGGAATTTAGCCTTGCAGAGGGACCTACGGGAACTAAAAGTAAAAAATGGCAGCATTCCTCGACGGCGCTCCTGCTCTCCCATCCCCGCGTGAACCTGGGCGCTATCGGGCAGGGCCGTGGGCTTCATCCGTGGACGCGCTTTGGTCTGTTTGGGGTACATTTCCTCGCGCCGGCCTTGTGGGGGGTCTGCCCCAGCCCGCTAGTGACCCACCCTCAGCGCAGGGCATTAAGCACGAGTGACGCGCCTGCTGTGGGCCTGGTGCCGGGCCCAGTAAGGGCTGGGTTGGATAGCACGTGTTTGTGCGCTGGGGGCAGGCTCCGAGGATGTTCCGTCTGATCCCGAAAGTAACAGACCGCACCGCACCGCACCGGCGTTTAC
>CM053770.1:131012109-131030459 GCA_028658325.1 Potorous gilbertii
GCACTAAGTTAAATTCAGCTGGAGGAAGAATTTAAATGCCTAACTCCAGGAATGCCTTTCCATCTTCTACCCTAAGCCAGGTTGCCTCTCCTTACATTTATTTTTGTCTTTATTTGGTAGACAGTGTGAAATCTTTTGAGCTGAGAAATAACCTGATTAGATCTTTAAGTTAGGAAGATTAATTTGGCAGCTATATATAAATTGGTTGGTTGAGCAAAGGGCTATAGGGCAATATTGAGACCAAAAACTGAAAAACCAGTTTGTAACAGAGATAAAAGAGTTTTCAGGATGAGAGATAGAAGAGAATTATAGAATGTGTGAGTTTTCCAACTTTGCCCTAATAGCTTAATTAGTATTTTAAAGTTCTTCCTGTGTGTCAGGCACTGGTGGTAACAAATAAAAAAGTTCCTGCCCTCAAGGAGCTTAAATTCTACCAGACTAGGGCGGAGGATACAATGCCTACACAGATGAATTAATACAGGATATGCATGTGTAAAGTCTACACATCTTTATTAATTACCTGTTATCTGCCAGACTTTGATTGTTCTAGGTGCTGGGAATACAAAGAAAGAAAAAGATAATCTCTACCCTCTAGGAGTTTATAGTCTAATGGGCAAAATGATAATATACAAAGAAGATGTATACAAGATAAGTTGGAGATAATCATCAGAGGGAAAGTACTGAGATTAAGGAGTAGTCGATAGAGCTTCTTGCAGAAGGTAGGGTTTTAGCTGAGACTTGAAGGAAACCAGGGAAACCCAGAGCGGGAGATGTGGAAGGAGAGTATTGCAGGCATGCAGAATAGTTAGTGAAAATGCCTAGAGTCAGGAGATAGTGTGTCCTGTGCAAGGGAGAGCAAGGAGGCCATTATCACTGGGTCATAGAATATGTGAAGAGGAACTTGAAGTGTAAGAAAACTAGAAAGACAGGAAGAGCCAGCTTATGGACGAGGTCCAAAGCCAAACAGGATTTTATATTTGTTCCAAGAGGTAATCCAGAGGGAGTCTCTGGAGTTGATTGACTAGGGAGGGGTAGCCATGGTCAGACCTATACTTTAAGAAGATCGATTTTACAGCCAACTGGAGGAAAAGACTGGAACAGAGAGACGAGAATGGCCAGCCACTATTGCAGTAGTTCAGGTCTGGGATGATAAAGGCCTGCAAGCAGAGTGCTGGCAGTATCAGAGGAGTGGGGGAGGGCATACAGGTTACAAAAGTAGAAAGGACAAGACTCAGCCAAAAAAACAAATGCAAAATAAAAACATATTAATTTGTAGTGGCTACTAATAGGGCAACTGAAGAGGGCGATCATTCCATGCTTGAGGGACAATCTGTACAAAGGTATGGAGGTGGGAGATGGAATATCAAGTAGGCCAGTTTGGCTGGACATTAGAGTTCATTAAGGGGAATAATATGCTATCTCCTTGGAGAGAGGCTGGATCCAAATGATGAAGAACTTTAAATGCCAAACAGAGGAGACACTGGGTAGCCACTGAAACTTCTTGAGCAATGAAATGACATGATCAGATCTGCATGTTAGGAATATCAGTTGAGCAACTGCCTGGATAGATTGGGGAGGGAAAGACTGGATGCGTCAGAAACAGTTGGGCCTTTGCAGTAGTCTCTGTGAGATGAGTGGGCTGGACTGGGATGAATGTGGTATGATTAGTGAGAAGAGGAACAAGACCTCTTAGGGAGGCAGAACCAACAGAGCCAGGCAGGTGATTGAATATAGGGGCAATGGGTTGAGTAGGATGATGGAGTTGGGATGATTCCTGGATTCAGACCTGATTGAAGAACCCACTTAAAGGTTTGTTGATCTGACTAACGTTAAGTAAACATTAAATAGGTAAATAGTAAGAATAGAAAGAACTATAAGATGATATCTTTGTCTTCAAGTAGACTTTAAAGTAGTCCAAGAAGTATTTCTTTAAGTCAGTGAGATAGTAAGTTAGCTGATAAAGCACCTGTGTCCCTGTCCTCTCACTATACGTTCTGAGCACTGAACACATATGTCCATTTTAAAGTCATTTATTCTTATAAGATAGGAAACAAGAAGGGGAGCAGCTTCCCTCCCCTGTTCCTCACTCATTTTCTCTCATTGAGTTTGATAGATTGTATCCTTGCAGATGTTAAAATGTGCCATTTGAAATTTGTATGATAATGTATGATAACCTGGAAGGACTGTGAGGGGAGGAATCAGTGTTATATATTATAGACCTTGGCTGTTATTATTTGTTTTTTAAGGGGATTAACTTTCTTCACTTTCTTTTCTTATTTTTAATCAAGTATTCTCATACTTTGTCAAGAAAAAAACTTAGAAAAAAGTACCTTTATCCTTCAAAAACTTGTCATATCGTAGTTCTCTTCAAAATGATCTACCTACTTGCAACTGCAGCTTTTCCTAGTAATTTTTATCCCTGTTTGGATAGTTAATGTTCTGCCACTTGAATCTTCAAAAATAGATTTTTTAAATGGCAAAGAGAATCTACTATTGTAGATGAATTGTTGGACTAAGACACAAATAGGACTGAGTAGAAAAACTATAGCTTGAGCAGGAAAATAATAGGATTGTGTTGAATTGGGAGAACTGTTGAATTTAAAGCCTTTTTATAAATGAGGAAACTGAGGCTAAGTGACGTGACCAGAGTCACATAGCTAGTAGGAGTTTGAGGCAGGATTTAAACTCAAGCCTTCTTGACTCAAAGCCCTAAATATTGTTACCTAACTCCATAACTCCCAATTCCACACTTACCTCCAGAACTATAATAATAACAGCTAATATTTCTATAGCACCTACTGTGTTTCGTGCACAGCCATAGGAAAGGCTGTGGTCTTGGTGGCCATAGTCGTTCCTTTACCCCTTCCCTTTTCTTGTCCCTTTTTTCCTAGCACCGTTAGCCAATTGCTTAATCGGTGATAATGTTTTCCAGATTCAGTAGGTAGGTCTTTAAAGAGAATTCAGAGAATTCACCCCAAATGTTCACACGGACTATCTGTGGTAGAACATTCTGAGCACCAATTGGTCTGATCAGCCACAGTTGAACATACTGTAACTTGACTCTAGCATAGTGATGGAATTTTGGTCCTCTTCAGGAGTGAAAGACAACAACCAACCAACCAACCAGGTAGGTCTCTAATCGGGCAGGTTTCCTCCAGTCCTGAGACCTAAGCCTGGTGCTTCCATATTCTTCATTCAGCAAACACCAATAAAGGGCCTGCTGTGTATAAGGCATTTTTATTAGGTTCTGAAGATAAGGTGTGGAGGGGAGGGGAGAGGGGGAGAGAGAGAGAGATTGAGATTGAGAATCCCTGCCCTCAGGGAGTTTATTGCACCTGTCCACAGATAAGTATTGTAAGAGAGTATGGTATGGTTGGGAGCTACTAAAACATCTAAAAAGATTGCCTTAGGAATATTTGAAAAAGGAGACAACATTTTGAGCTGGAGGGAATTTGAGGTTTCACATAATGTACTTGGACTGACTTTGAAGAGATAGAAAGGCAGATATAAAAAGTGTGCTGTAGGTGATAGCCTACAGGAATTGTGTGAAAACAAATGGCCAGAAAGTCAGAGGTTATGCAGCCACTGTTAACTCTAAAAATACCAAAGAGCTCACACAGCTAATCACAACCACAATTAACTCTTAAGAAATAAAATTAAATAAAAACAAAATAAATAAATAGGACCAACAGTGGTCATAAGCAGAAACTTTCTTTATTCCATTGGAGGAGGGAAACTAGACACACATGCCAGGTCCTTCTGTAGAAGGAGACCCACTTAGTGAGACCAAACCTTAGTACACATAGCAACGGCTACCCAGTGGGTTATAGCTCTGATAATGAGGAGGGTCAGCAACAGTGACATAAGTTTGATCCATAGCAGGGCTTCATAACCAGAACTTGTCCCCAAGCTTGGTTGTTGCTTGTCCAAGATTAGAGAACACCTGGTGCTAGTCAAAGTAATACAGTAATTATGTGATTTTGCTGGAGGGTGAGTGCAAAGGATTGTTGTTATGCCAAACCTAGCACACAGCTTGCTTGCTGGAACTTGGCTTTGGAAAACAGGGTGTCTCCTAATAGTAAAAAGAGAGGGGCACTCCTGGCATAGGGATTCTGACAGAATGCAGATAGTTTGGGGAACAGCTAAGTAGTCCAGCAGCTCTGAAATATAGTGTGTGAAGGAGAAGCATGTTGAATCAGGTTGAAGCCAGTTCATGAAGGAGCTTAAAGGTCAAGCTAAGGAGTTTTGTGACTTACTGTCTAAGCAGTTGAAAACATATTAAAATTTTTGAGCAGAGATCAGCTTTGTGATTTAGGAAAATTATTTTGGTGACAGGTTGGAGAATAGATTGGAGCAGGATGGCATTAGGATCAGAGAGAACAGTTGGGGAGATATTATAATAGTCCAGATGAGACTGTTATGAGTACCTGAAAAAAGATGGTGGTCATGTGGATGGCTTGACATTAGAGATACTGGAAATACAAGTGATAGTACTTGGCAATTGATTTGTTTGAGTATGCTGGAGATGTCTGAGAAGGGAGAATGAAGGATGAAGGATGATGACTCTACAACTGCAAACCCCTGGGTGACAGAAAGAAGTATCAATGGGAGGTGAGTTGAAGGGGAAAGATGACATATTCCAGTTTGCATCTGTTGAATTTTAGATGCTGACATTGATTGCACTGAGATTAGATCTAGCATGCAAAGCAGGGGATGGGAGTAAGCACTTCTATAATAGTGCCTTTTGTGTGCTAAGCCCTGTGCTGAGTCCTTTACAAATATCAATTTATTTAATCCTCACAACAATCCTTCAAGATAGTGCTTTTATCTTCCCCATTTTACAGCCAAGGAAAATGAAGAAGGCAGAGGTTATGTAACTTACCTAGGGTCACATAGCTAATAAGTATCTGAGGTCAAATTTGAAGTTGGATCTTCCTGACTCTAGAGCTTGTGCTTTATCCACTGAACCATCTGGCTGCCTCCAAGGTACAGGAGGAAGATTTGAGCTGAATATATAGATATAGATGGAATTGTAGATAATAGATTTGGGAGTCATCTGTGTAGAGATGATATTTGAACTTGTAAAAAGGAAGAGATAAGATCACCCATGCATTCAACAAGCATTTATTGATTGTCTATTAATAGTAGCTGCACAAGGAGAAAAGACGAAATAGTTCCCAGATCCTTCATTCTACAGGGGAAGTAATGTATACACAGAGCAGTCATTATAAAAGACTTGTGAATTTAAAAATACAGGGGCCCTGACAGATACAGATGACACTGACATCAGAGGTGGCATGGGGAAAGGGAATAGAAAAGATCTTATATAGGAGGTGGAGCTTGAAATTAGCCTTGAAGGCTGTTGGGATTTTGAGAGGCAGAGATGAGGAGTGAGGGCTTCCTAAGCTTGCAAATGGCTGTCAGAAGGAGACAGGACATAGAATGTTGTGGCTAGGGAGAATGAAATAAATAGGTCAGTTTGGCTAGAATGTGTAGTGCCTGATGGGTAGTCATGGGAAGTCAGTCTAGAAAGGTAGGTTGAAACCAGATTGTGAAGACCTTTAAATGGCACTTTTCTGTTTTTCCTTTGATGCCAAGAGGAAATTGAAGATTTATTTTAAGAAATAGGTTTTTTTTTTTCAGTTAACAAGCATTTATTTTCTCACCTTCTCTCCAGCCACTATTGAAAAAAAGAAAACTTGTAGCATGTTTCTTGAGCCCAGGAATGACACAGAAAGACCAAGAGAAAGAAAGAAACAACACAGAAAGAGAAAAGAGGCCAGGGCAGAGAGAGACCCAGGATAAATCCATATCCAATTTTGTTTAATTGATTTTAAACTTAAGAATCATCAACAAAAGATAACCAAACGTACATAGAATTAAGAATAAAATCTTGCACAAACTTTTACCATTATAAATGCTATCATCATCATTGTTATTAGAGCCAGACCAATTACCAACAAAAAATGTTTGCTTCATGTCCCTTTTCAAGTCAGGCTAGAATTATGCTGAATTTAATTTTGCTTTCTTTTTATATGCACTATGTATACGTAGCCAGTATGCGGAAGATCTGAGCAGCTGATGTTGCTTTCTCTCCTTTCCTCCTCCTTCCCCTTCCTTGCTTTGTGAGGGGTAGGGGATGAGGAGGCAGGCTATTATGACTACATCTCAAGCTGATAGGATTCCAGTAGTAAAAAAAATTCTCAGCAAGTACCATGTAAGGTCCAGTGTTGCAAGGAAGAAGAAAGAAGACAAAATATTCACAAATGTGGGAGTGATCCCAGATGTCATGATCTTGACCAACAAGATAAACAAGTTTAACTATTAACAAGACAGAGAAGGCATAGCAAAATGAGAATTTGTTTTTCACTGCTGAATGAGAACAGCAAAACTATAGAGATGGACAAGGAATGTAAGCTGCAAGACCTTTACAGTAGTGAACTCAAGTCACTGAAATGTTTCCATTTGGTGTTTTAAATCTTTTAAGAGAACTGAGACCAAACCATTTTGGGGGGAAAGAAACCAAAACAACAATACTCTAGATGTGTAATATGTTTTCTTTTGATAATAGCTATTCCCTAGCTCTCATCATCATCTTCATTATCAAGGGATTTGGATGTTGACCCTTCTATATTCATTACTACTACAAATGAATATTTATTGTCATGAATCTGTTATCTTTCATGAATAATTTACCTCCTTTCTAATTACATATTTCCTGTATATCTTTTATACCATTTTTACCAGTCATTGTTAGCAATACTCTGTGTGCTTCTCACGCCTCTTTCCATTGCCCTTTGAGTCACTTGCAGTATTGATTTTTTTCTTTTAGAAATTGAAGTGTTCCATGACTTGCTGTCATACAGCTTCATCAGGAAGACATTCAAGTTAAAAAGATAGGTGTTTATGTCAGGGAGCATCTTAAAATCATCGAAAAGACTTTAGTCTACTTTGGAAACTGAGGAAATGTCTATTAATTGGAAAATGGTTGAATAAGTTATAGTATGTGAATCTAGTGGAATGCTATTAAAAATGATGAAGAGGAGGGTTTCTGAGAAATTTTATGTGAACTTGATGCAGAGGAAAGTGAGAACAATTCATACAATAATAGCAATGTTGTAAAAACAAACAACATGGACTTGGGAACTCTGATGGACACAGTGACCAGCCACAGTTCTAGAAGACTCATGATGAAAATGACAGAAAGGTGAGAGACTCAGAGTATATAGTTTGAGACTTTTTTTGAACAGGAATGCAGGAATTTGTTTTGCCTGAGTATATGTCAGACAAACAAATGTGCTTGTTTTTGTTTTGTTTAGTTTTTCTTCCTTTCTCAAGAAAGAGGTAAGAGGGAGTTGGAAGAGAGAGAAGACAGATTTTCATCAAATTAACGCAATAAAACTCACTCTAGAAAAGAATACAGCCTGCTGTCATCCTATTTAGTGTCAGATCCAATTCATCATCCATCAGTAGTGATTTATCTAAGATACATATAAGTGGATTAACTACCTCAGTGAGTTGTCCTTCCAGTGCCATTCTTCCCATCTCCTAAAATGAAGTGTAAAGTATTGAGTATAGTGCTTACAATATGGTAGGTTCTCAGTAAGTGCTTGTGGATTGACTGATTCATCTGCTTGCTCTCTTGTGTGGATTTTTATACTGAACAAATGAGTGGTCTTATTCTGGTGCTGAATGTAGTCATTGCAATGTCATCCACAAAACAAAAGTCCCTGGAGGACTTCACCATCTATAGTGAAACTCGTTTGGGCTCCATGGCAAATATTTTTGTTTTGTGGCTTACTTGATATTGTTAATCAGAGAATCTTTGAACATAGTTTTTTTGGAGTTACAACTATTTGGTAATCATGGATGATCTTAACTTATGCATGAATACCTTGGTAGTAGAGAACCTTTAAAACCCATTTACCATTCTGGGTCAAATTCTTATTTGTAATCCTTAAGCACAGTGGTGTCTCATGTTTGCTTATACCTTTCAGTAATTTGTGTGATAGTAAAGATGTAATCTGTTATAGAAAATTGGATGGGAGATTCTCGCTCTGCATATTTTCATTAAGAATATCCTTAATCTCTATGGAGATCTTTCTCAATGATTTAAAAAAAATAAGAAAGTAGATCTGTGTTGGTAGTTACTGATTCTTTCTCAGTTATCTTTTTGTGACTAATAACGTGTGTGTCCAGACCTGTAATGTCATCCGCTACGGAAGCCTCTAAGATTCTAAGTTGCAGATGACATCTAGATCTGCCTTGGTAAAGGGAGTTTACCATCCCTGTTGAGGAACGAGAATATGAGACAGGTGGTAGCTCTGGATAAAGCCTTGACCTGTAATCAGAAAGACTTTGAGTTCAAATATGGCTTTAGACTTAATAGCTAATGTGTCTTTGTGCAAGTCACTTAACTTCTCTTTATCTAAGTTTCCTCATTAGTAAAATGGGACAATAAGATAAAATGAGATACTTGTAAAGCCTTTTGCAAACCTTAAAGTTCTATGTAAACGTTAGCTAATGCTATAAGCTGGACTTCCAGTCCTGTTTCATTCCGACCAGTTTCCTGGCATGCCACTCTGAGACCATGGCTGATATTACTGTAATTCCCATTCTAGAGAGATGCTGTACTGATTGGTAGGTATCCATTATATCTAATTCCATATCCCAACCATACTTCACCAAGACCATTGCCACTATAAACATCTTCCTCTCCTGTCTCCACTCTACAATTCAGGGTGGACAATCCCTGTTTTCTCTATAAGGCAAAGGCAACCAGGGTCAGCTTCCTAACTGTTCCCTTCCATCCTCCCTTTGAACTAAGCCCCCATTGATCACCCCCATATCCCTATCCTCTACCTCCACTTGAGGCTAGAGTTCCTTTCTTGCGCTCCTCCTGAACTGATACAAAGAAAAGAATCTTGTGTTGTGTCAATTCTCTTTATTTCTTGGATATTAGGCTTTTGTCAAAAATATCTGATGCAAAATTGTTGGGTTTTTTTTAATGGTCCAGCAATTTCTATTCTTATTCTAGTTGCATAATTTTTGTTCGCCTTGAAACTTTTTAATTTTATATAATTAAAATTGTTTAGTTTGTCTTCTATAATCTTCACTTTTAGTTTGGTTATGAATTCTTCTACCTATAAATTAGAAAGACATCAATTTGGTTTTCTAATAATTTTTAAGCTTTCTTGATGTGGTACAGTGGAAAAAATGTGAACTTTGAACAGAGTTAAGTTCTAGCTCCACCATTTTACTACCTATAGGACTCTGGCCAAAATATTTAACTTCTGTAACTCCTAAACTCTAAATTTACATTTCTTTGATTCTTATATAATTAAGATTTATCAAGACCTATATGAAATAATACTAAGTGAATGAAACAGAACTATAATAAAAGTTTATACACTAGCTACAATTAAACAGAAGGAAAAATATTTACTTCATTATAGGGATGACTAAATAAAAAGAAAACTAAAGGGGATACAGTGACCTGTCCCAGTGTTACACAGGTAACTGGTAAGTTGCTGTAGACATTTACAATGAAATATATGTTATAAAATATAATAAGTTATAATAAGTTAAAAATTGTGTTTTTACTTGGTTTTATTTATTTATTTAAAAGCTCAGAATAATTTCTGTTTTAAATAAATTTTTATTGGTATTGGTATTGGTATTGGTATTTATTGGTATTTTATTGGTATTTTCTGTTTCTTAAACCACCAGATATTCCTTTCTCTCCCCTTCCCAGAGAGCCATCCAATATGACAATATTTTTTAGAGAGGAAAGTCAGCACAACTTGCCAATATATTGAAAAAGTCTGAAAATATATGTGATACGTAATAGACCTTTCAAGGAACTCTATGAAACGATGAATTGGGGGTAGCTTCTTTTATCTCTTCATTTGAGTGCTGCTTGTTCTTTATAGTTTTGTTTATAGTATTTATTTTTTGGTGTGTAGTTTTTCTTCCCATTTATGTCATTGCAGATACTATGTATATTTTTTCCTTGGCTTTGCTTATTTCACTGTGTATAAGTTTTTATAGATATATAGATCTTCCCATGTTTCTTTGTATTCATCACACATTTAAATTTCTTACAGCAGAGTAATATTCATGTACCACAATTTATTTAGTGATTCTTCAGTTGACAGGAATCTATTTTGTTTCTAACTTTTAATTGTTACAAAAAGTGTTGCTATAAATATTTTGAAGTTTATGGCAACTTTCTTTTTATCAATGGGTTCTTTAGGGGTAATGGAGTCTAATAATGCATTCTAATAATGGAGACTCTGATTCAAAAGGTATGCATGAATCCATATTGCTTTCCAAAATGGTTGTACCATTTCACAGCTTCACCAACAATGTATTAATGGGCCTATTGTACCATAACCCCTCCAACATTAAGCATTGCCATTTTTTTTGTCATTTTTGCCAACTTAAGGTGTGAGGTAAAACTTTAGGGTTGTTTTGACTCACGTTTATTTCTCTTATTAGTGATTAGGAGCATTTTTCATGAAGTTACGGAATACTTTGTAGTGTTTTTGAGAACAATTTGTTGAAATTCTTTGTCCATTTATCTGCTGGGGTTTGCCTATTTTATATGGATATAGATTTATCTAAATAGACATATATCTAGATATAGCTATCTCTGTGTGTATGGTGTGTGTGTGTTTATTTATCTTGGATGACAAACCCTTATCAGAGAAATTTGTACAAAGATTTTTGTCTTATTCAATCACTTCCTTTCTTATCCTAGGTGCATTAATTTTTTCTATGAAGAAGCTTTTCAGTTTCAAGTGTCCAAAGTTATCTACTTTATCTTTGGCAATTGCCTCTTTTTACTTCGGTTAAGAATACATCTATCCATAGCTGGGAATGGTATATGATCTGTCTCTCTTCTCATTTTTTAATAGTATAATCTTTAATATTAAGGTCACAGATCCATTTACAATCTATTATAGAATGTGGTATAAAGAGTTTGAAATAATTTCTTTGTAAAAATTCTATTCCTTCTTTCAAGCCAGGCTTTGAAGCCCCAAGGCGGCCCTTCCATTGGTCTTTCCCAAAAGCTTTTGTTTATACTGCTCTCCCCCACATTATGAATCATGAGGCAGATTATAGCTCTATTCCATTCCTTTTGACATGATCATTTCCAGTTATATACTATTCTTGAATTTATTGCAAGTGAAATTTAACAAAAGAGTAACTGAGGCATTTTTCTCTGAGCAAAATAACATTGTATTCAGAGGGTGTGAAACTTGAGAATAAGATGGGCCAATGACTGACCTAGTTTTCAGCCAAAGACCCTGAGCAAAAGGACAGATTCCCTTTTGTAAGTTTTGGGCAGTACAAACAAGGACAGAATAGGGTAGGTGACATCTTGGGGTTGAGGGCAACATGATTGGTTTCATAATTGAGGCATCAGGATCAACATGATTGTCTGGAAGTTTGTAATGAAAGGCTAGCAGCAAATTCCTTCCTTCTTGAGACTAAGATATGTGCGTTGTTTGATTCCACCTGCAATGCCAAAAAAGAAGGGCCCAGACTTCTTTGGAGAGCAAAACAGATATTCTTGAAGGATAGCTTGGTTTAATAAATATATTGGGCCTGACTTCATTAAGGCAAGCCACAACCCCCAAAATTAGTAGAATTCCTTGAGGCAAGAACAATGATTACAAGAGAGTTAGATTTCTAAACTTAAACCATTACAGGCCAGCTGAATTCTGAACTAAGTTCAGGGACAGAGAACCATGACTTAGGCGGTTACACAACAAAATCAGTGAATTGTAAATAGGATCAAAGAGGTTAGGGGTGAAAGAAACCCCAAGAATGTTGAAGTGGTGTCTGGAATGGATTCACACACGCAAGTCTTCTCTTAGTTAAGTGGCAAAAGTTTACTGTAACAAAAGTGGGCAAAATTCCAAGGGAACCTGCAAGCCAGTGAGGATGGTGCCAGAGTTTATATGGAAAAGGGACATGGGAAAGGAATGCCAAGGATGCTAATTAAGTAATCCAAGGACTTTCAGGGAATATACCTGGGGGCCAGGTGTCTTTGGGAGCAGGCATCAGTGAGCTATGGATGGGAACATTCAGGGAGTCTGCAGAGATAACTTTGTTGACAACCAGACAGGGAGGGAGAAAAGACAGTTTTTGTTTAGCTACCAGAGGCAAAGGCTTTGGGGTTCTGGCACAAAGGAGAGTCCTTGGGTCATCCAGGGACAAAAATCCTATGTCTGTTCTGATAAAGGAATTTCAAGGTTAGGCCTGTATGTATTCTGTAACAAGGGAAAATTTTCTCATAGGGGCATTACTGGATGACTTCCAGAAGCTGGAGCCTGAGCACAAGCACCCCATCAGAATCAATAAGAAAATGATACAGTATGAACTTTAATCTTCTCAGACTGTATCATGCATGCAACAAATTAATGTTCCAAACATTCTGAAAGATTTTAGAATCTGGGACCTTGTTTCATGCTTTAGCTCATATTATTCTATGTATATTTGACTGAAAGATCATCAAAGAGTTATTTCTATAGTATATCCACTGAAAGAGTGTTACAAATGAATTTTTTACCTTCATAATAAGACATTCAGAGTACTGAAATTATATCTTATTTGTATTATGTTACCCCTGAGTGGCAGACCATTGGTCATTTTTTGCAAATAAATACAACTCTAAGTCATATGTAGTTAGGACACAGGGCTAAAAAGATGAAGGTCATGATTTCAGTGATTTTCTTTCTTTCGTGGTCGAACCTCATTCCTACACCTTGCCAGCCATCTTGAAAAAAAGTACCCTTTTTCTTTAGTCATGAAAGGGATCAGACTGAGAAAATGTGAAGCGTGAGCTATTAATTATTAGTGACTCCCAGTAGATAGCGTACTGACAGTGCGTAAGTTTTCCAATCACAGGTAAAGATGATATAGTTCATAAAAGTTCATAGATTTAAAACTGCACTGAGGTTTCTGGAATACCCTGAATATAAAAAAATTAAAAGGGGTGTGTGTGTGGGTGTGCGTGCGTGTGTAAGTGTGTGCGTGCGTGTGCGCATGCGTGTGTAAGTGCGTGCGTGCGTGTGCGCATGCGTGTGTAAGTGCGTGCGTGCGTGTGCGCATGCGTGTGTAAGTGTGTGTGTGCGTGCGCGTGTGCGCGCGCAGGCAGAATTATGTTTGTAATCTCATTCTTACGTCCCTCATCAAACCACTAGTTTCTGCCAAGTCATGCCCTTGTTATGATTGTTATACAGTAATGATTGGAATGAAATTATTCTGAATATTTGGCTTCCACCAAGACTTTCAATTATTCCCAAAATTTGCCTTGGCTAAAAAAAAAAGATATGACTACACTTAGAGCAACCTCTTAAATAGCGATGTTTTTGCTGGTTAAACTTTGGTCTGTGAAATTTGTGTACCTTGTCCCTGCCCATTGGCAATGTCATGTGCTTTGGCTCTAAGGGAACCTAATTTTCAAATAAACTTTGATGTATGAAGAACTTCCAGTTCAAAATGGAGCTAGGGGAGGTATGGATTTAATTCTTACCGTATTTTAAACCAGATTTGGGGTTCTGTATAGCCTAAAAATTCAGTTAGAAGCGGTCAGACATAAATAGATGAAAATAACTATTTTGTGGTGACTGCTTTTACAGGAAAGACTGTGTGCATGGGGAGGGGGTGTGTGTAATATATACAGTATAGGAGAAGAGGGACATTTTTTCATGACAGGAGTTTTTCAATAACATAGGATAATAGTTTGACAGTTATTTCTTTAAAATCTGAATGCTGATTTCTTAAAAAATAAAAAAACTCTAAGAATCAGGCTATTACATTCTTTTTTAGATTCTTATGGTTTTTAATCTCCCTTCCTTCACAATATTTGTAGATTCTGATTTTTATAGATTATTGAAAAGGCCACTTAATTGGTCTAATCCAGTCCCCCCTTTACAATTCTTCCATTCACTAGCCCAATTAATCTTCTGAAGAACAAGTTTGACTGTGTTACTTCTGTGTTCAAGAGCCTTCAGAGGCTCCCTATTTTGCTCCCTGTTTCTCCAGGATAAAATAGACACTTCTCTGTTTAGCATTTAAAAATCCTTCACATTCTGGCTCCTTCCTACTTCCCTAGACTTATTAACTATTACTCCCCTTTCCTCTGGACATCTAGACAAAAGTGTCCGACTTGTTCGTTCACAACATTTCATTCCCCATCTTTTGCCTTGGCCTTTGAACAGACTACTTCTCATTCCACCTTGCCTCTGCCTCTTAAGTCCCTAACTTGCTCCCAAATTGTGCTCAAGTGCTGAGCTTCTGCAAAAGGCCTTTTCTAATTTCTTACTTCTAATGTTTTGTATGACTAAATATTACAAAATAATATTAGGACAATAATGCCCTTGACAAGAACTGGGCAAGAAAAGATTGTCAGTTAATTATGAACCAATGTATTTCACTAAATTCTCTTTCTCCCTTGCTGCCTTCTTTGAGGTGCCCTCCATAAGTGTCCCAGGAGAAACTCTGTTCTCCTTGAGGATAGTATCAGTGTTGTCACTGGCTAGGGGCAAGGAGATCTTCACAGATCCTCTTAGGAACAGTACCCTTTTTCTTGAAAAGTTATCTGGATTAGGACAATGATCAGGCTAAGAGAAGGAAAAAATACTACTTCAGTTCATGGGAATAACTGTTGAGTTCATCTTCGACTATCTGGAAAGGAGAGTCATTAAAGGTAAAAGTCAAGGTAGGATTGAGTGACTTTAGGAAAGTGATTTTGCAAGAATATGCAGAAAGTTATGTACCTATAGTTCTGTTTGATGCAACAAAATTATAATCAAGTTTTCTCCTGGGCTGTATAACTGTATTCTCTCCTATTGTGTAATGTTGCCTGTTGTTAGGGAAAACTATAAACTGAAACTCCAAAATGGCTTAGTGAAAGAGATTTTCAAAGGCATGTGTACCTTGTCCCTAGCTATTAGTGGGGACTGTCACTTCGGAGTTTTCTTTAAGCAGAAATAAGCTTAGATTTCGAATGACCTAAATAAAGTGCAGTGGATAGAATGTGATGTCTGGAGTTAGGAAGACTCATCTTTCTTAGTTCAAATCCGGCCTCAGACACTAGCTACATGACCCTGGGCAAGTCACTTAACCTTGTTTGCCTCAGTTTCTTCATCTATAAAAATGAACTGGAGAAGGAAATGACAAGTCACTCCACTATCTTTGCCAAGAAAACCTCAAATGGAGTTGCAAAGAGTTGGACATAACTGAAAATACCTGAACAACAAATGAAAAATTAGTCCTAAAAATTATTTCTAGAAGAAGGTGCAGTGGGTAGAGTGCTTCATCTTGGAGTCAGGAAGACCTAAGTTCAGATTCAGTCTTAGATATTTACTAGCTGGATGATTCCGGGCAAGTCATTTACCTTCTTTGTGCCTTACTTTCCTCAACTTAAAAGTGGAGATGATAATTATACCTATCTTCTAGGGTTGCTGTGGGGATCAGATGATCAAATATTAAAAAGTGCTTACCACAGTGCTTGGCAAATAACAGATGCTTAATATATGCTTGTTTCCTTCCTTGTACTTGAAGGGAAAGCATTTTCTTCCATACCTTGACTATACTTTGTATTTGTTTAGACTTATAAATTCTATGACTCCCTATCCCAGAATGAGAGCTTCTTCAGGTCAGGAATTATTTTTGTCCTTGTATATCCACTCCTAGCATACTTGACACATAGTAGATACTTCATAAATGATTGTTTGATTGACCAGTTAGTGTCTTTTCCCTTTGCCTTTTTATTTGTCAGTCTTGAAAATGATGTTAAAATAAAAACTTTGCCTCATTTCTTAGGCTATCTCAGTTGAGTGGAGTCAATGTAATTAAGTGTTTTTAGAGGTAGCGTAGCAGAGTAGCTAGAGAGCTGTCCTTGGAGTCAGCAAGACCTGAGATAAATTCCTGTCTCTGACACACATACTGGGCAAATCATTTGACCTCCCAGTGTTCCAGGTATCTGTGAGACATTGGAGGAGGGAGTTTTCATATTAGCGGTTTCCCACATCAATGAAATCACTAAAACAAAACAAAACAAACAAAAAAAAAAACAAGAAGTCTAGCAATAGGGAAAATAGTAAAAAAAAAAAAAACAGAGCATTGCATTTTTTGTAAGTCAATTGACAATTATTTTTTGAAATAAATTTTATTGATGTCTTTTGTTTTTATATCTCCAAAATTTCTCCCAGTATCCTCTCTCACCCCCCCCATAAATTGTTTTGTGGTTGTTGATATTTTACATTTACATTGTTGTAGTAATTGTTTACCTATATTGTTTTCTCGGCCCAGTTTATTTCACTCAGAATCAGTTTATGAAGTACTTAAAATTAAGAAGCCTTGAAATTTGTGTGTTATGCTGCATCTTCTGCTTCTAGACAACTTTTAATATTAATTCTTTTCTGTATTCACTATATTTAGTTTAGTTTTATATATAAATACATATATATATATATCTTTTCATGTTTCTCTGTGTTTATTGAAACTTC
This sequence comes from Potorous gilbertii, assembly GCA_028658325.1. NCBI lineage: Eukaryota > Metazoa > Chordata > Mammalia > Diprotodontia > Potoroidae > Potorous > Potorous gilbertii. The sequence goes on from CM053770.1 coordinate 131,028,636, forward strand.
TTGATTGGTTAGTTGTTGTCCTTTATTCTCAAAGAGGGCCAAAATGACATCACTATATTAGAGTTAAGTTACCAACTGTGACTAATTAGACCAATACAAGCTCAGAATGCTCGACCATAGGTCGGGCACAAATAGACCATGTGAAGCTTTGGGGTGGATTCTCTAAATTTGTGCAAATCAAGTTTCTCTTGAGCTACTTTATTCTGCTTTACTCATAGAGCATAGTGCCTTCTTTGATGCAGCATGCCATGTTAGGCAGTCCTTTGCAAGTATCTCCCATGTCAAACTCTACTACAGAGAGCTGACCACCTTGTTAGAATGCCAAAGATACACTTACCTAAAAGACTTTTACAAAGAACTCACATTGGGCAAGTGCTCAGAAGAAACAATAGAAGGACACTCTCAAGATCTCTCTGAAGAAAAACTTAGTTGTTTCTTATAACACAGTAATATGCATCAGTTCTTACATTTTACAATATGATAGAAGATAGTTACAGAGCTCAAGGGAAAAATTCCATTACATTTATGTAATATGATTTGTTTGAATATTTCCCAGTTGATGAGCATCTGTTTTGTTACCAGTTTCTTCTACCACAAGAAGTGCTTTTATAAATATTTTGGTCTGTATGGGGTCATTTTCTTATCAATGATTCCCTTGGGGTATATGCCTAGTAATGGAATTTCTGGTTCAAAGAATGTGGACATTTTAGTCACTTTATTTGCATAATTCTAAGTGACTTTCAGAAGTTTTATTAATTTATTATTATAAATTATTTACAATTTATTAATTCATAGCTCCACTAACAATGCCTATATTCCCACAATACCCTCAACATTGACTATTTCTGTGCTTTTGTCATCTTTGCCAATTTGCTAGGTATAAAGTGGAAGTTTAGATTTATAGGTTTCTATTATTAGTGATTTGGAACATTCTTTCATATGGTTATTAATAGTTTGCAATTCTTTTGAGAATATTCTTTGACCATTTACTAAGGCTTTAAAATCTGTGTATAATGCTGCATCTTCTGCTTTTAGACAACCTCTAATAAACTGTGTTTTTTTTTTTGTATTAGTTGATCACAGTCTTGCCCGTTTGGTCACAGCATACCGTGAACATGGTCACAAAGCTGCCAAAATCAATCCCCTTTTTGCTGGCCGAGCTGTGATGGAGAATGTGCCCGAAATCCAAACTCTTGTTGAGACTCTTCAGGGACCCTTCAATACCACGGGTAAAGTTCAGTAGCTGTTGTGGTTGGCATATGAGGCCTGTCAGCCTAGGACACTCATGTGCCACAATCATCTGTGCAATTTATACTCTGCTTATTAAAACCAAAGCATTACATAGTGCTTGCAAGGGTAGCATGAGGAGAGTTCTTGCCATGTAGACATTCAGAACACTCTTCTATTCTAACAGAATCTTCTGATGACAGTACCTTTTCATTTGAATTAAGATGGAATTCTTAGTACACATTCCTCTTTCCTAAGCAGTTGGTGTTGAGCCAAAGGAATGTAATGGAGATTGAATTTTGATTCATGGTTCTGATTTCTGTTTTGCTTAAAATGTTTTTGCTTATTCTACCTTATTTTAAAACATTCCAAAGTGACAGCTAGTAATATGGTATTGGGTTAAAAACAGACATTTATCTGTAGAATTGAGATGACAGTTAAATCCATGGAAACTAATGAGGTTATTGAGAGAGAATGTAGAAGATACGGAGAAGAGAGCCCAGGACAGAGCTTTGTGGAACAGCCACCGTTAGAAAACATCACATGGATGTTGAAGCAGTAAATGAGATGTGGAAGGAGTATTCAAAGAGGTCGGAG
>CM053770.1:131030559-131066153 GCA_028658325.1 Potorous gilbertii
GAGATTGAATTTTGATTCATGGTTCTGATTTCTGTTTTGCTTAAAATGTTTTTGCTTATTCTACCTTATTTTAAAACATTCCAAAGTGACAGCTAGTAATATGGTATTGGGTTAAAAACAGACATTTATCTGTAGAATTGAGATGACAGTTAAATCCATGGAAACTAATGAGGTTATTGAGAGAGAATGTGAAGATACGGAGAAGAGAGCCCAGGACAGAGCTTTGTGGAACAGCCACCGTTAGAAAACATCACATGGATGTTGAAGCAGTAAATGAGATGTGGAAGGAGTATTCAAAGAGGTCGGAGTAGAGTCAGAAGAGATTAGTGACATGAGGAACCAGAGGGGAGAGTATTCAGGAGAGATGTGGTTGTGAGTGTCATGGCAACAGACAGTTCAAGAAGGAGGAGAACTGAGAAAAAAATTTAGCAGATTTATCGATTAAGAGACCTTTGATAACTTTGCAGAGAGCAGTTTCAGTTGAATGATAAAGTCTGAAGCCAGTTTGTAAAAGGTTAAGGAGTTAAAGGAGAGGAAGTGAAGGTAGCCCACATAGACAACTGAAGTTATAAATATGGGTGACTGTAACAGTAAGCACCCCAACACACACAGGTAGGTCTGCTCTCACAGGTTCTTTAATCTGCTTCTCCAAAAGGAAAGGCAGCTTTTGAGGGGTTAACAGTCACTTTAATCAAGCATATATATCATTCTTTTAATCATATATCATTACCTAGTTCAGGGGAGTCAGCATCCTGAACTTCAGAGAAATTAAAGATCAGCAGATATGGCTTCCTTTGTCTGACCATAATCAATGCATATATCACCAATCAACAGACAGGTCCAGTTGTCTGAACAGTTACCAGAGGGAGAAGCACCAACATGTGGGTTTTCGAAGGCAGGGGGCTCCTTAACAGCTTCCCAAAGTCTCAGCTGGCACACAAAGCTTCTTTCAAAAACTAAACCCTAAAGTAAAACTGCACCTCGGAGTCTTTAGAAACTTTGTAGAGCCAGAGGGCATCACATCCCTTGAGTACCACGGCCTCATTAACAAAAGACAAGGGTCCTACTTTGCTTGCCCTTACAGACTGGGTAGAATTCTCAATAGAAAGAGATAAGTTTGGAGAAATAATAGATTTAGGGAGAAGAGATGATGAGCTCTGTTTTAGACATGATGAGTTTAAGATAATGAAGGGATGCCTCCGATGAAAATGTTTAGCATGTAACCGATGAGGTTACCTAAAGAGAGTTTGTGGAGAGAAAGGAGAAAAGAGGGTCTTGGACAGCCTTAGTGAGAGCAGTGAGAGCTGGATATATAGATTTGGGAATTGACTATTTAGATATAATTAGACTAATGAGACCACTAAGAGCAAGAATTTAGAAGGGAAAGAGGGTCTTCCCACTCTTGTGAAGTGGAAGATGAATGATGAAGCAGAAAAAGGAGGCTGAAAAGGTATAGGAAGACAGATGGGTGGAGAACCATGGGAAGGCAGGATCATGGAATCCAAAGAGAGAATAAGTATCCAGGAGAAGAGGTTGATCAGCAGTGTTAAAAGCAATTGAGATTTTTTTTAAGTCAAGAAGGATGAGGACTAAGAAAAAGACATCATATTTAGCCATTGAGAAATCATTGATAATCTTGCGTAGGAAGTCTTAATAAAACATTGTGCTCAGAAGTCTGATTTTTAAGTAGTTGAAAAGTGAGTGGTTTTGTGAGGAAGGGGGGGCAGGGACATAAAGTTAACAAGTCTTTCTTGAGATTTTTCAGTAAAAGGAAGGAGGAATATAGGATGATAGCTTGAAGGGATGGTAGGTTCAAGTGAAGCAACTAAGTAAATCACGATAAAGAGTTGATCAGGGTCCAGTTGAGTTTGGCCACAATAAATTTGTAATGGACCTAATTTTCATTGTTCTCTACAGTCATTCAATAGCATAGGAATAGATATAGATCGTGACAGGGTCCCCAAGTTGATGACTGGCAGGTTGGAATGGTGGTAGAGAAGGGACCAAGGAATTCAAGGTGGAATATGATATCTAGTTGAATTTGTCACTTAGAGAGTAATGACTATGAAGAGAGGTTGTGCAGGTCAGATTGGGAGAACAGAGAGGGTTAGAGACCAAGGAGGTGATGAAAGAGAAATGATCTTGCAAGGGAATGACCTTGCAAAAATAATTTCAGGGGTCAGCAGCTGATACATAAGAAAACTTTGATCTAAAGTATGTGTAAAGAATAGATATAAACCTATCAGGTCAATACCTGGGTTCTAATCATTAAGCTGATAGTGATGTGTATGCATTTGTGTTACTCGATAAGAAGTCATATTTGATAAAAGGTTTACATTAAAAAGAGATAATAGTCTATCGCATAAGTATATGCACAGCATCACTAGTCATTTAAAATGCAAATTAAGGCAACTTTAATAGGCTAAAACCCCAACAATTAAGGAAGAGATAAGTTAAAGGTAACATCAATACGATAGAATATTAGGTAGCTTGGGAAATGATTTGTATGGTATATGTCAATACATGGATAATTGCGCATACACATTGATTACAAATTTAACAAAGACTGAAAAAGATTTGGGATAATATAATTGTTAGATTTTTTTTCCCTACAGTTGCTTAAATTAATTTTAAAAATTACATTGTAAATACACTGTTCTGAAATTCAGACACATGAATCTCTGACTACATATCTATCAAAACCAATTTCTACACTATTAGGCTTAGTTTTGTGGGCATTATATTTATGGGAGTTCCTGCTGAAGACAAGGGAATGAGTTACCATAACATTTTGGTGAATTCTTTTACATTTTATTGGAGAACTTGAATTCTCTATTTGAAATGATAACTGTAGAGTGGGAATATAGAAATCCTAAGCATTAGCAAATAGATGTTTGTTCTAGCACTGAAGGAATGTAGGCTTTCTTTTACCCCCTATAACCTCTGACCACTGTGTTCTCAGTTTCACAAAACTGACATTTTTAAAAATTCATTTTACTTCAATAAACATATATTGTGCCTGCTGTGTTCTAGCCACTGTGCTAAGCACTAGGGTTACAAATAAGAACCTTTTATCATTGTTTTAAAAGTTTCAGGAAAGGTTATATGAGTTAAAATCTCTGCCTTTATCAAACCTTTTGATTGCTCTAGGTTTACTGAACATGGGGAAGGAGGAAGCCTCTTTGGAAGAAGTGTTGGCTTACCTTAACCACATCTACTGTGGACAGATTTCTATTGAAACAACCCAGCTGCAGAGTCAGGAGGAGAAAGACTGGTTTGCAAGTAGATTTGAGGAATTAAAAAAGGAGACATTCACTACAGAAGAGCGAAAACATCTCTCCCGACTAATGCTGGAATCTCAGGTACAAAGTTGGTGTAGATATAGTAGTATAAGATAAACTGTATGTTAAAACAACATGACTCATTTAATGCAGAAATATTTAAATTTAAATATTTAAATTTGTCAGTTGAAGAGAGGAAATTAAAATTCTGTATTAATTTAACTCATAGTTTCTGCATTTTAAAAAAGTGTATGTATCTGTGTATACATGCATTGTGCATGCTTAGAAGGGTATACTGGGAAGTAATAGAGGGAGGAGAAAAATAGAGTTTACTAGAAGACGTTTTCAGTTTTAGAATTGTTTTTCTGTCATATATACATTCTTCTTTCTCTTGTCTTATTGATGCTCTTTTAAATATATTACTATCATTTCCCTTAGATCTTCCTTTTTCCAATAGAACTTAGCCTTGTAACAGAGAGGTATAGTCAAGAAGAACACATTGGCCATGACTGAAAATGTACAATTCATTCCACATCATAGTCCACTACCTTTCTGTCAAGAGATGGAAAGCATGTTTCACCATTAGTCATATTCTGAATTAAATGTTGTTTTCCTTTAAATCACTGTTGTTACTGTTAAGGATCTATGAAGGAAAATGCCATCCACTTCCAGAGAAAGAACCTATAAATAGATGTATAGCATAATATGTGAATATATATACATTCGTGTTTAATTGTTGCCTCCCTCTAGGGAGGGAGGAAGAAATATAAAACGTTTACAGCAGATAACAAAAGAAAACTTAGAAGGAAGCACAGAAAAGTAGGGTAGCTTTGAAAACAATATGTAGTATTTAGAATATGGTGGGGGTTTTTTAAAAGTGAACAACATGAAATGGAAGTTCATGATTATATATTGCATCCTCTTTTCATGTTGTTCTGTGTACATGGAAATGTTCTCTTTTTTTTTTGGTCTTTTTATATTTAAGTTCAAAAGGAAAAAAAATGTTGTTACTATTATTCCTTTTTAATTGATCACCAAGAAGTGTAGTCTATGACTGAACAATGAACAAGAGAACATGGGACTGAGAGTCAAGACATAAGACAATATTTTTGGTGCTTTGTAGTCCTAGTACTTACCTTTAGTACTTTGTACCTATTTCTCTGAATTCAGTCTCCCCTCTCTAGCCCATCTTCCATTCAGCTGCCTGATTGGTTATTTTGATACTGGTATTTCTAAAGCACTGATCTAATTATGTCATTTCTATGAAGGAACCTCAGTGACTCCCAACTGCCTTTGGGTTAAAGTACAAATTCCTCTCATATTTGAAGTCCTTTGCATTCTGATTCCAGCTAATTTTTCCAGGTTGCTTACACATTACTCACCCTGCATTCCATGATGTATTCAAATCATTTTGCTTAGTGTTCCCCATAGATGACCTTACATGTCCTATCTCTGTTCCTATTGTTCTCCTCTCATCTCAGTCCCATAGAATCCCTGCCTTTGTTCAAGACTCAGCTCAAGTGCTGCTTCTGTCCAGCAGACCTCCATGTTTTCTCCTGATGTCAGTTCATCACAATCACTGTGTTTTGGGGGGTGCATAGCCTGTATTTATTTATCTGTGAACAGTAGAATATGAGTTTCTTCAGGGTAAGAATCATCTCACTTTTGTATTTATATATCCCTATTGCTTGGTATATAGAAGGCACTAAATAAATATTTGTTGATTGATTATCAGATATCTGTTCTTATATAACTAGGCCAAGACACAAAAGATCTCTCAAATTCTATTTTCTTACCTGGAAAATGAGGAAGATGACACTTAAATAATCTAACTCACTGGAGTTGTAAGGGAAACACATTTTCTACCTTACAGTGACAAAAAAAAAAGATGTAAACTGCTGTTAGTTTTAACAGTTTGCAGTTGTAATTGAACAGGACATGCATATAAGGAGCAGACACTGTGAAAGGATGGGTCGTAAACATGAGACATACAGTTCCTGCCCTCTAGTTTGTGGGCCTTTCAGTTGTATGGATGCTGCAGTATTGCTAAAATAGCTGATCTTCTCTTCTCCAGGAGTTTGACCGTTTTTTGGCCACCAAATTTGCCACAGTGAAGCGATATGGTGGTGAAGGGGCAGAAAGTATGATGGGGTTTTTCCATGAGTTGTTAAAGATGGCAGCTTATAGCAGTGTGACAGATGTCATCATTGGGATGCCCCATCGAGGGAGACTTAATGTATTGACTGGCCTTCTTCAGTTCCCACCAGAGGTAAGACAGATACCCTTCTCGTCTTGTCTTCTTGACGTTGGCTCATCTACTCTTCTTTTTCAGGCTGAAATGACTGTACTTTGCTTTGAAAATTCAAGTAGGCATGTCTCTGTTAGTAAATAAAATTATACTTGTTTGAATAAGTCTAGCTTCTGTTCCCAGCCTTCAGGCTGAGTTGCTGTACATCTTCTTGCACATTTATTTTTCTTTAAGGGAATTTTGAAGTTTACTTTGTTTTCTCACAAGGTTGTTAAGATTAAATAGATGAACTTTAACTATTGGGCCTACTGTGCTTTCCTAAGGAGACTAGTGTCCATTCATTTGTAAATAATGTTCTTTATCATAATATAATCCCATTCATTAATCACACCTTTCAATCCAACCAAGGGCCTGAAGTTCTGTGTTTCTAACTCCTTTTACTTTATTTCACTTTAGAATTCTCTCTGAAAACTTTAGGATAAGGATATAATTGCAAAGGGCATCACAAAGCCTTACATTAATTAAGTTTATTCAGTATTAAATGTCACTCATGTTCTTTGCCATGTAATTGAAGGTAATTGACTTTGATAAGGGTCAATGGGTGGCATAGTGTTTAGAGCACCAGGCCTGGAGTCAGGAATACCTGAATTTCCAATATGCCCTCAGACACTAGCTCAGTGACCCTGGGCAAGTCACTTAACCCTGTTAGCGTCTTTTCCTCATCTGTAAATTGAGTTGGAGAAGGAAATGGCAAATTACTCCAGTATCTTTGTCAGGAAATCCCAAATAGTGTCAAGAAGAGTCAGATCAGACACAAATGGCAAATGACTGAAGAGCAACAACTTTGATAACTGTTAATCATTTAGTTTTTTAAAAATCCATGAAACCACACAATAAACTGGAAATTGTCACAAAATTGTGTCAGAGATTGTCTTCAGATACAGAGGGGATTTTTCTCTTTCTAATTCTAATTTCCTGTAGTCTCTATCCAGGAAACATGGGAAAACATAAACATACACCTTAGTTTACTGATACCGTGTACTGTCATTCGCAGTTGTTCAGGGGAAAATGTTACTGAAATGAGGAAAACAAAATTAAAATGATGAGCAATTATTAATCTCAAAGATACATTTAAATTCCCAGGGTCTGTCTTAATTCTGGTGATAGGGATCCCTTTGCTGAGGGCCCTCTCTTACATCTTATCTTGGCTCTTTTCCTTTCCTTTACTGTTTCCTTCTCCTTCCTCTTCCAAATTCATATTAATCTTCATGGCCCTAGACCTCAGTTTGTCACAGCCAAACTCCAGTATCTGGAGTCATCTACAAAATAGGTATTTAAAAATCTCAGGTTTTTGTCTTTCTCTTATGTTCTTGTCAGAAGCCCTTTTTTCACCTTTCTTGTTCTGTCCTTTCCCAGTTACCAGCTAGACCCATCATCTTGCATATTTTTTGATGCTAGATATAATTGATGTATTCCTCTTAATTTTGTGTGAAAAGTAGGAAAAGAGGCAAATATCTCAGCACTTGCTAATTATCTCTGATTTAGAGTAGTGGTTGCCAGCCTGTGGGCCAAGCACTCCTAGACTGTTATCAGGTAACATATTTACCCCAAGTATTATCATTTTAATCTTTATTTAACCCTAATAAAATATACACTGTGAATATCACTACAACTGCTATCATGGGAGTCCCTGAATTATTTTGATATTATAAATATTCAAAAGGTCCTCTCTAACATAGAGTACCTGTGGTTGAGTGGTTAAGCCCTAGAGATTAGGATTGTAGCTCTGTCACTCAGTTAGTTTGACATGGGGCATGTGCTTAAATACCTATGCCTTAGTTTTCCTAATTGTAAGAGGTTGGTGGTTAATTCCTTCTCTGAACTATATGTCTTTAACACCACTTCCAAAGTAATCATTGATTTGTACAGGTCCAATTAAGATATTTCCTTCCTCAAAAACTTTGAGTAACTGCTCATTATCTTCCAGATAATACAAACTTATTTCTCTGTCATTTAGGTACCTTCATGATTGGGTCCTAATATACCTTTCTAGTTTTTTATAAGATACTTCCTAGTCTATTCTGTAGAACTGGACAACTCACTTCTTCTTAATTCGTAATTTTAATTTGAGAAAGATATTTCCTTCCTAAATGGGGACTAAGATCTGCTGAATTCCTATGCTTTTCAAAATCATTGAAGAATTTTCTTAAAATGTGAAGACTCTCGACTCTGCTGCTGTCTGTAAAAATTCACAGATGTCCTTATCCATAAAAAATACCTTCACTTGAATCTACCATCCTCTCAAGCTATTGTCTCCTATGTCTCCTCCTGTTCACAACCAAACTCCCAGGAAAAACTTATTGCTCCCTATTTCCTCCTCTCTTTGACTCCATCAAAGTCAGCTCTTGACCTCATTACTGAACCAAAACTGCCTTTTCAAGGTTACTGATTATTTCTTAATTTCCTTTTTCTCCTGGCCTTTTTCTCAATCCTTTTCATTTTTAACTTCTGTAGCATTTGAGACTGTTGACCTTCCTTCCTCTTCGATATTCTCTTCCCTCTGGGTTTTTGTGATATTGCTGTCTCCATCTCATCATGGGGATGATATGATTCTTATATCATAAACTGATTGGGCAATTCTAAATGAATGTTCCCTTAGGCACCTGGAACTCCACATGTCTAAAAATAGAACTCATTATCTGTCATCGTAACTCTTCCTAAATTTACTAGTGGAAATTTTTCCTAGTGGTACTGAGATGGAACTGATAAAACTCTAGGGCTGAGTTCAAATAGGGTGGCAGATATATACTAGCTGTGAACCAACGCAAATCATTTAACCTCTGTTTGCCTTCATTTCCTCAACTGTAAAATGGGGTTAACAATAGCACCTTTCTCCTAGGGTTGTTGTGAGGATCAGATGAGAGTGCCAGCCACATAGTAGGGCTCTATTAAGTGCTTCTTCCTCTTCCCCACTTACTTTGTAGTGCCTGTGTATATATTTTGTATTTGCTTTTCACAAGTCAAAGATATCTTGATATGTGCATTATTAATAGGCTTCTATTAAAATATATTGATTTTGCAGTTGGTCTTGAATATCTCCAAATTGTTTTCAGTACTGAACAGGTGAATTTGAGTGCCCATTTTAATGCCTGCCTGCAGTGACTCTTGTATGGTCTATACAAATAGTCCAAAACTGCCAAAACTTCTAAATTGAATAAATTTTCTTGCCTTTGAAAAATAGAGCTCCCTTGATTCTCTCCTGTGACAAAAGTACAATTTTCTCTTTGTTCATTTGTTTCAACTACTGTATTCTGTTTACTTTAAACAGCTAATGTTCCGTAAGATGCGTGGCTTAAGTGAATTCCCAGAGAGTATCTCTGCTACTGGAGATGTCCTTTCTCATTTGACCTCCTCTGTGGACCTTGATTTTGGGTCTCATCGACCTCTGCATGTTACAATGCTGCCCAACCCCTCACACCTTGAAGCTGTCAACCCTGTTGCTGTTGGTAAAACTCGTGGGAGACAGCAGTCACAGTTAGATGGTGACTACTCTACAGACAGCTCTGCTCAGCCAGGGGACAAAGTCATGTGTCTACAGGTATTTTAGCCCTTTATTTTGGAAGTAGGTGGTCAGAGATGGAAAGGGATGGGAAAGTAGAAGGCTATATTTAGTGGGCTTGGAAGGTGATTGATGACTGATATCCTTCTGGAAAGAAGACTTCCTGGTCATTTAAACGTATCACATCAAATCTAAAAACAAGAATTGCACAAAGCTGGCCAACAGTCCCTGAAGGGAGCTTTCCGCTGGATTTTTTTCTCCACAAGCATTTGGAATTTGTGAGTGGTTGAGATAGCCATCTCTGCTCCTTTCAGGAAATAGAGATTATATCATTTGCCTGAAAGTTTTAGCCAAGTAGGACTTTGCATGGTTTTCAGGAGTTAAAGCCTGGTGGCAAAATGCTAGTTAGTTTATTTTTTTTTAAAAAGGCTAATGGCATCAAAGCAAATTCAACCAAACCACTATTATGTGCATTTTTTTCTCCTTTCCATGTAACCTAAGCAGAAGATAGCCTTTAGATTCACTTTTGAAATTTCAGGGATACAGTTTGGTTTCATTTATCATAGACTCTTGTGGGATTTAATGATAAGAAATAAATTAAGGGGATTAAGTTTATTTGTTTTGGTCAAGAGAGTTTCAGATCTAGAGTTGATTCCATGAAAAGCCAACTTCTAAGTTCAGTCCTAATAGATCTTGGCTCCAGAATGTTTTCTTAATTAATAAGCAGTTTTTAAACATTAAGGATATGTTGGTTTTTTTTATCCAAGGGAGTTGTAGTTTGGGGTATTGATAACTGGAAATTGAAGCAATCAGGTAAATTAACTCAATCATGTGGAAGCAAAATATTTAGCCAATTACTTCTGGTATAAAGAATCATTCTAGGAGTTAATAATCTTAGTGCTCATCCCAGCCCTGCCATTATGATTAATTGTGTAATCATGGACAAGTCATTTGACCCCTTTACTTCAGATTTAGTTTCCTGATCTGCAAAGTAGGGTATTACTTCATGATTGTTGGGACTAGACTGTAATGGATGTAAGTTAACAAAATTACCTGAGTGACCATATTATTGACATTCTAGCTGTGTGAAAATTAACTCTGTTAGAAATGTGAAAAATGAATGGGCTTCCTGAGTTTGGTTAGGAAAAAAATTATCAATTAAATGAGCAGAAGATAATTTAAATTGTATATGAACATTCTACTAAAAAGATACTTCTTTTTTAAAAAAATATTTATGTTTTGGTTTCATATTATATACGTTTCTGAATATATCCTCCCTTCTCTGCCCAGGGGACTATGCCTTTTAACACAGACGAAAAAAAGAAAAAAAAAAAGAAAGTATTTCACTAAAACCGACTGACATATCAGTAGTATCTGGTAGTACATACAATATTCCTTCACTTCTTATGTAGAGGTATTTCAAGTAGTCAGTTGAATGAGCTCTTTACACTTTGACCCATAAGCAAAAAAAATGCGTCATTCAGATTTTCCTAGTGAATAATAGTTAAAATCATTATCATTTTAATACCTGATATTTATAAATATCATAAGTATATGTTAATTAATATTTTATTATATTATATCATTCAATACAAATTACATTTATAATATGAGCTTTACAGCCTTTCAGGTACTTTGTTCACATTATCTCATTGAGTCCTTAACAGTAACCTTGAACAGTAGACACTAGTGTTGGAATTAGCCCCATTTTATAGGTGAAGGAACTGAAGCTCTTAGATTTAGTTAACTTGCCCATAGTCATTCTGTGAGTAAGAGACAAGATTCAAGGTTGGCCTCTGATGAAAGTATGGGAAATAAAAGATTTTGTTTAAAATAATAATAATATTAACATCTCACAGTTATATAGTGCTTTAGGGTATATACATATATGTGTGTGTGTGTATTTAATATATGTGTGCACATATATGCACATACTTGTAAACATATATATGTTTGTAAAGTCTCACTTGAGCCCTCACAAGCGAGACCCTAGTGTTTGAGGCTAATTGGTCTCATGTACCTCCTTTCCAGATGTCTCTATTCTAGTATAACTTAACATTTTTTTTACTTGTTTTAGATTGTATTATGTAATTCTTACTCCTTGTGGGGGCTTCTAACTGGAAATCTTTAGAATTACAGCAGTTCTTCTGAGATGGCTATTGTTTTTCTGCCCCTTGCTTATCTTTCTTCAAAAAGCTTGTTGTATATGTGTGGTGGGGAATATAGAGTGAGACAAGCTTTAAAAAAAATCTATTGAACAGATAATACTTGCATATTTTTACGCCAAGAATCACAAGAGCATGACAAAATGGTGCAAGTTTGGAAGCAGATGCTATATATTCTCCTAGTTGATGAAATGAATAATCACTTCTATGATAAGTGTTTTTTACAAGGAATGCAGGAGAATAACAATCTGATTTATCTCCTCCTTACTGAGCTCCCTTTTACTCTGTTACACTGAAAGAAGAGTATCCAGCTAGGAGGCAGAAAAGCAGCTTCTTGGCCCATATGTCAAGAGATTAAGAAACTGGGTGACAGAAAAGGCACCCATAATTCAAAGAGGGGAGTGGCTGCTTACAGCATTATTTTTGCAGTTATTTAGAGGTATTAGAAAGAGAAAAGGCTTCTAGCCCTGATTGGAAGGGGGAAGATACATTATTGTTTTGGATTTTTTTAGACCATTTTTAGGTATGGAGTTGGCAAAGAGACAGTGGGATTTTCAGAGGGAAAAGAGGATTTGATCAGAATTGGAGGCTTGAGAGTGGCTAAAGAGACCTGGGACCTAGCAAGCTACCACGTGGGTTCTTGGCTTTGGGTCTTTTGTATCATTATGGATGGTATAGTAGTGATTAATTAATGTAAATGTAGCTACTCCAATATTTTCATGTAGTCTACACTAGTATGGGAAGCAAGCAGTTCAGATGATATAATATTAGATAAGGTTATTTTGAAGGTTCATGTTTTAGTAGCAAGTTGTAAATAGATTCACCTCCAAATAGGGTTTTTTTTCATTAAAGTATCTACGATTTTTAAAAAAATGCTGAACTTAAACACCAAAAAACCCAGCATTTTTATACTCACAGCAAAACACATAAAGAGGATTCTATATAAAATGATTGATCTTCATTTCATACAGCATTTAAAAAACAGTAAGTCCTACATGTTAAACTGGCCTGATGTTTGTACTTTCCCCTGAATTTCCTTCCATTCTCTTCTATACATAAAATACCTAGGGTTTTATTGCAGCCAGAGTCCTCCCTTTGGTTTAGGTGTATCTGGGAACCTTCAGACCAGTGTGTTAGAGAATATCACTGCTTTCAAGGTCAAACTTGGAAGATTCCTATTCTTTTCCAAGACACATACTACCAACTTCCTTGCCTCCTAGCTTTTCATCCCAGTCTACCTTCTGATGGTGCTGGTCCTTATCTGAGGAACTTGAGCATTCTAGACAGATAGCATGCTCTATCCCATATGATTTTTATTTCAACACTAAAGGTTTTCAGATCTGTAGTTTGTTCAGTGCAAGTGCTTCCTCCACTGATGCAGATTGCAATCCCTTAGTAGTAGAATAACTGGGAATTTAAGAGCTGTTTTTGCTAAAAAATTGCTTATCTTGTAATAAACCTGGTGATCAACCTCTTGTTAGAGGCAGGCCTGATTCAGGTGTTAGTTCAGGTTCAGTGTTATAATGAAATGTGGAACTCATAGGTGATTCAACAGTTAATAAAAGGAGGTTCACTTAGTCATAGCATGGACAAGGTATTCACCAAGGATACTTTAGCACTTAGCTTGGATAGTTTGATTCCTCTTATTGATCCGTCTCATGCCTGGTCAGGAAGGTACAGTGTGGTGATTCATATGATCTTGGGAAATCCACCAAGTCTAAAGGGCCTTGACTCTACATGAGTGGAGCTTTTTATCTCTCTAGGTGACCAGAAAGCTACCTCAATATGGCCGGGTGCTACTGGAAAACTGCCTCAGGAGAAGACCATCTTGATTTCCTTTTATGAATGCAGATCTAAAAACCTGTGGGTGGTAGTTGGCCCCCCTCTATATGTTGGGGTGCTTACTGTTATACCACTCCAGTTTCTATTAAAATAGATGAATGAGGAAGCTCTTGAAAGAGCATCTCTAAGGGGAGATGAATGGAAAACCCACTGTTTGAGTCTCAATTTGAGATGGTTTCTCACTATCTTGTGGGTGTGGATATTACAGGTTCTTAGAAATTAGTACTTCTGCAGGTACTTAGACTATTTCCTTCGCCAGTTATTTTTGGTCTACAGATGCTTCATCTTCTTGTATATTTTATTGTGACTTTAAACTACTGTAGAAGTTCTTCTATATGACCTTTTTTTCCTTTGAAGGTATTAGAGTGTTTTGTTATTGTAGATAGTGGTCCTATTACATCTCTCAACATCTTGGACAAGAGATATGGAGTCCCTTTTGGAAAACTGCAGCCTGACCTAGGATTTTCCAGAGTTTGTTCCTATAGCATAAATTTTGGGAGCCCAGGGTCACTTCTATGCTACAGTGAGGTAATAGAGTAGAACTTCACTGGAGGGGGTGGAGTTAATCATTAAATACTTAATTGCTTTCTCATAGCTTCTTCTCTTATCAATCTTATTATCACTATCCTCTCAACCATTTGCCCTCCCTATTACTTCTCTCACTGCCATGTTCATAGTGCCAGCTGCAAGATGCAGGGAAGACTAGATGTCATTTATTTGCATTTGGTGGGAGAGAGATGATGGAGGTAGCAGGCACAGAAAAAGGAGGCTAGTTGGTTTTTTTTAAGATACTGTCTAGCAAGTTCCTTTTTGTCTTGCAAGCTGTCTGCTGACAGGGCCTACTGTGTCATTGTTGTATGCTCTGGAATATATGTTTGAATGACTGGAATGCTTTTGTATATGTGGTGATGCAGGGAGGGAATGGATCAACTGGTAATGGGTTCTGGGAGAAATGAAACTGGAAAGTACCTTTTGATTACAGCTTAATCATTGTGGAAAATTTTATAATGAATAGATATTGTTTTACATTATTTTTTTTTAAATACCAAAAACTCCACCTTAATACTTAAATCTATTATGTTCCTTTTTTACCCATAATTTAGGTTCATGGTGATGCTTCTTTCTGTGGTCAAGGAATTGTTCCTGAAACGTTTACCCTTTCTAATCTCCCACATTTCAGAATTGGTGGAAGTATACATTTAATTGTTAATAACCAGCTGGGTTACACCACTCCAGCAGAAAGAGGAAGGTCTTCCTTATATTGTAGTGACATTGGTAGGTACCATGGCTACATTAGGGGGTGATTGAGTCAGTCATGCTATTTATGTAGGGGCTTCTAATGCATTATTTGAATGGATGTGTGATCTCTTCAATGTGTCTGCTTCCATTAGAATGACGTAGCTCCCATTCTATCTACATCTCTCCTCATCTTGTGTGATTCTTGACTATATTTCTCCTCCATCCCCCTATTGAAAACCTATCTCTCTTACATGTTGGAATCCTTCTTCTAGATCAGGGTTTCTGAACCTATAAATCATGGACCCTTTCGGCAGTCTGGTGAAGCCTATGGACTCCTTTTCAGAATAATGTTTTTAAATGCACAAAACAAAATATAGAAGATTACAAAAGAAACAAATTGTGTTGAAATAAAAATGTGACATTTTTTTCAACCATGTTTATGAGTCTTCTCTAAAAGGGTCAACTCTCTAAGGGATCTGTGTAGTCCAGGTTAGGAACCTCTGCTTTAGACGTTTTAACATTTTGTGGATACCAGTATAACATTCAGGCTGTCTTCCTGTTATCTCTATTATATCTGTTAAATGACTGGTCCATCTTCCTTTTTGATCAAACAGTTACTAAATAAGGCTTATATTGTTCTTTGTGAGTAAGTTATTGTGATTTACCCTACTTATGCTCCCCATGCATCTGTCCATTGTCTTTTTGGGTCACCTGTAATTTTAGTTCTTCAGAGAATATGGCATCCCTTGATTCATAGTCATAATATCACCAGAGCATGTTTGTGTTAAAAAGTTATGTGTGGGGAGGTATGTATGTGTGTGGGCATATGTATATGCATAAATGTGTGTGCATCAGAGAGCAACTTAGGATCACCATAATTGCTGCACGCTTCCCCTACAGGTTAGTGTTGTCCTGTCCTTCTATTCAATTTTGGATCTAACTCTTATTTACATCTACAATATATTTTGTATAGGTAAATAAATTCAAAGTTTTGTCCATGCATGTTACAGTTTGGGCAGTAGGTATTTCTCAGGCCTCTTCATCTCTCTTTTTTTTTTTTAAAGATATGGCCCTGTGGTGAACAGAAATACTATCAAGTTGATACTTGGCTTGAAAACATTTGAGGATGTTTTTGAATGTATTATCTAATTTTAGATTCTCAGATAATAGAAGAAAAGTATAGAGATTTTGAGGTTGTCATTCTGTAATGAATTGAAACATCTTGTCAAACTTTGAATTGTAATTAATCTGTGACTATACCGAGCTTCAATATTTCTCCCACTAGACTGTGAACGCCTTGAGAGAATAAACTGTCTTTTACTTTCTCTGTATCCCTACTCCTTAGCATATAGTAGGCACTTATAAAATGTTTATTGATTAGTGACTGAAAAAAATATTTCTTCCATGTTTGTTACCACGTAGTCTGATTAATATTGCCACGCTCTACTTCAGGTAAGATTGTTGGCTGTGCTGTCATTCATGTCAACGGAGATGACCCTGAGGAAGTGGTCCGTGCCACCCGCCTGGCTGTGGAATACCAGCGCCAGTTTCGCAAGGATGTAATTGTTGATTTGTTGTGCTACCGGCAGTGGGGTCACAATGAGTTGGATGAACCCTTCTTCACCAATCCTATGATGTACAAGATCATTAGGTAAAATGGTTAGGAATGTTTATTTTAACATCCACCTTTGAAATATGTATAGCTTTACGTGTATTCCTTATCTCTGCTGATTTTTCTGTGACAATATTTTATCTCTGTTTTATACATAGGAAAGCAGAGGCAGAGGGGTAAAATGCAAAGACTTTCCATATGCAACAAAGCTTGTACTAAGAATGCAAACTTTCCAAAACATATTTATATTGAAGAGACACATAATCAGAGGTGTGCTGGTAAATGTTTAACAACTGACTGTCCGGGGGGAAACAAGTACACATATGGCACATTTTTGCATTTAATCTGCATTATTAACTTTTGCTTCATCACTTTGTAAGCCTAGCCAGTCAACAAAATAATAAATCATGCCCTGATTGTTGTGTTTGCCCATTTCTGAGGTATAAATGCTCACAATGAAAATTTAACATTCAGCTCTCTCATGAGCCTCTGTGAGTTGGCTCCAGAGCACCCCTGTTTATAACTGTAGAATCTCCTAGCTTCTTGGTGAAAACGAAGGATTTAGATGATTACACAATCAAGGATTGAAATGTAAACCTTAGAGATGATCTCATCCTTAACTATAATCTTTTCTACAACTTTCCCCAAAATGTCTCCCAGTGTCTGCTTGAAGACTTACAAACAAAAAAATCTTACCCCATCCTGAAATAGCCCATCCTACTTTTGGACAACTCAGTTTGAAGAAATGGGCTAGCTAGATTGTTCAGTGTCTATAGTGCTGCCTCTGGGGTCAGATAGACCTGTTTTGTTCTGGTTAATTTGATGAAGAACTTATTTATAGCTTGCTGAATTTCTTTTTCTGAGATTTGTTTGTTTGGATTCTGTATTACTGCTTTATTAATTTCCACATTTAAATTTTTGTAAATATCTGTCCCATTTAATTTTTTTCCAGTTTCATTGACATAATATTTCTAGTAATTTTATTTATTTTCTCTCTAATTATATTGTATGCCCTTTTATCATTTTGATGTTGATAATTTTTACAAAAATCCGAATCAGTTAATGAAAAATTGAGGGTTTTGATTTATTTTAAGTCATTTCAGTTGTCTTTTTTCAAATTTCTTTTCATTTTTAAATTTTCTATTTTTGAGCTTGTATGGAGATTATTAATTTTAGTGTTTTTTAACTTTTCAAAATTCCTCATTCATTTCATTAGTTTAATCTTTCTTTTATTAATCTCTGTATCCGAAGATAGAAGTTTTCCTCTAAGGGAGAGGGATGCTTAACCTTTTTTGTCATGGAACCCTCTGGCCGTCTGATGAAATTGACAGCCCTTTGCTCACAGTAATGATTTGTTTGAATAAAATGAAATATGTCAGATTGTAAGGGGAGCCAGTTATATTGAAATATTAACAGAGCAAGTTTGTGGACTCCATCATAGCCATTCATGGACTTCTTAAGGTTCTGCGCCTAGGTTAAGAGTCGTGCTCTAAGGACTGCCTGAGTTGTGTCCTACAAATTTTGGTACATTGTCTCATTGTTTTGAATCTCTTTAATGTATTTGGTTTTTTAATGCGATTTCTGTCTCCCACGTTTATTTATTACTTCCTTTTTTAAAACTTTAGCTCATAAGTTTTTTAAAAAGTTGCTGTTTTGCTGAAAAAATGAGCGTACTTCCTACTCAAGATTCCTATTCAATAATGACAGGTGTAGTAGCCTATCTAGTTTTTCTAACATTTGGTTTAAATCCTTAACTTTCTTTTTTAAAAAAATCCTTTTTTGTGTAGATTTATGTAAACATATTGAAGTAATCTAAAATCATTGTCTTACTATCTTGGTCTTTTTTTCAACTCAGTTTTCCTTTTAAGTATTCTCGTACTTTTTTACATTTAGTACATATATGTTTAGCAGTGGTATGGTTTCATTCATATAATATAGCTTCCTTGTGTTTCTTTCTTACCAATATCACTTTTTACTATTGTCCTTTACAAAGTGATAATTCCCATGTTTGCTTTTTTGGGATTCGTTTGAAACATTACTGATTTGACTCTAGCCTGTAATTGGTAGTTTAAAAAAATCTTCGTTTTAAGTGTGTTTCTTTGACTACAGACTTTTGTTGGGCTTTATTTTCTAACCTATTGTTTCTCTTCCATTTTATGGGTGTGTTCAGCCCACCAAGATTCAAGGTTATCATTATGTTTGTATTCCCTTTAGCAAATCTTGTTATTATCTCATTTTTTATTAAAAAGAAACAACAGTAACATTAGATATCTGAAGCTTGTTTTGCTTGAAACAACCAGATCCCTTCTCTCCTCACCCCCAGCTCAAAACCTATATCTAAATTGGAAGATACAAAGCTGTTTTTCTCTCACTTGCTCAATCTAGCACAACAAATCTAACACAACTTTATTCTGTTTTACTACTATAATATTTTTATACTTCCTTTACCTAACTCAGATAATAGTGCGGTTAATAAGCCCCATTTCCTTTTATCCCTCACCTATTTGAATATTTTCCATCAAGATTTCAAGAGATATTAAGTCACTTTATCCTCTTCTTTTGTCTTTCTCTACAGTATTTTTGTCTCATCTTTTAGATCTATGGTTTCATACTCAGATGGCCACTTAATCATACATAAAGATACCTGCAGACTGCATATTGACTTAGGAAAACAATTATTAGTATTATCTCTGTTCTGTTGTATTTTTTATTTTATCTGATATATTTCAATTGCCTTTTTTTTTTTTAAGGCATTTGGGGATAAGTGATTTGCCCAAGAGCTCACAGCTAGTGTCCAAGGCCAGATTTAAATTCAGGTCTTCCTGATTCCAGGACCAGTGCTCTATCCACTGTGCCACCTGGCTGCCCCTCTTTCAATTACATTTTAATCTGTATCAACCCAGTGGATGTGTTTGATACTTTCTATCTAAGCCCATAACTGTTTTCTCTGTTATCACAATGATACAATCTTCTTCTTTTAGTATGTAAACATTGACCTTTAGCTAAGTATTTTAAAGATATTTGAACCTTTTCTCCTTTTCCTTTTCTTTTGTCTACTGAGTTTGTAATCGAAAAAATCTGATCTCAACTCAAATTATTGCAATTAATGCTTGGAATAATAAATTACGTTAAAATCTTTTAGGATCAATTATCTTAACGTACTAGTGATTTTTCCTTTGCTTTTCAGTATACTATTCTTTTCACTTTTTATTGTTCAAACTTCCGTTTCTCAGTATATGAGCTGTCTTCTGCCACAAATAAAACTTTTTGTTTAATCCTAAACCTTTTGAATTTCACCATTATATTGTTGAATGAGTAAACCCTAGCTTTTCTTCTTTTTTGGACCTTTATGGATTCTGTCCTAATGTACTTTACCCAATAGTTCTAATGTGTCCAGGAGGTTTTATTATAATATTTCATTCAGGCTATTTGATCTATGAACAGATATGGTTGGAGCAATGCGTGTTTTGTGTAGACTGGACCAGTTTTCCTTTAAGGAATTGGAAAGGATGTTTTTTCTTGGCTCATCATTAATTTGACTGCTTTGCCACCTGAGGTATGAGTCTTAACCTTGGTTGAGAAATGATGTCAGAGTTTTTAGTGCAGTTACCACTACCTTGTGCTTTTCTGGTCTGGTTACCATGGTGAATACAGAGGCAGAAAGGAGAGTAGCTTTATCCAGTTTTTAAATCTTAAATATAATTCTTTCATTGCATGTTCATAATTTGTGAATCTCGTTGAATTTTTAATACTTTTTATGTACTGGATTGATCTGAGGTTGTTTGACAGGACTTTGTGATTAAATTCACTTTTGAAATGGGGAGGAAAGTGGTACAGGAAAAGGCCCTTGGTCAGTTGGATAGCCAGGTACAGAAGCATGTGGCTATAGCTGCTGTTGTTAGGAATACATAGAGAGTTCTCTCAGTGAGATAATGGAGGAGTTACACTGACCCTGTAGGGTTAGCCCAGTGCATATTTTAAACATTTGATAAGGTTAGTAGGAATGCAGAACAATTAAGTATTCCATGGATCTTATTAATGCTGTAGAAAAGCTGGATTACAGTGTAAAGTAAAAAGATTATTTTCACATATTCAGCCATAAGAAGCAGAGATTAATATACTTTTGATTTTTGAGGACTATGCCCTGAAGATAACAGAATGACTTCTAGATCTAGTAACCAGCTTGTGTATATCAATCCAGGGACTGTACGAGTAAAAAGAATGATTCTGTGTGGGGCAAGGACTAATAAGCTGTGGGTAGAAAGTGTGATCTCTGATTTGATGCAGAAGTTTTGTTGGAAAATGTGTCCAGCCTTGCTGAGATTGGGGCTCTGGGATTGGAGGACAGGAGCTGGAATGAGGATGAAGATCAGGATGCCCTGTCTCAAGGTCCTTGAAACTTTCCTTTCCCCCAGCCCCCACCTCATACCTCCTAGGGAGTACTTTCTTACACAAAAGAGTCCAAGAGTGATTGGGCTTTCACCACAAAGAAACTTGGATATTGTAAGAGAATTTCAAACAGCAAACTTATAAATCATTAGAATTGATGGCTAGTGAGGGCTGCAGAGTTCCGTTAGTTTACAGAGAGGGGACTTACAGAGTATTTGCACCTGCAAAGTAAGCTGAATAAACTAGAGAACACAGTGAGGATAGATGTCTGCCCCTTCTGAGGTGGCTTAAATGGGGAGTTTGTATACTTGGCTATGCCAAAATGAATTTTCTCTTCATTCACTTCCCAGTGGAGAATAGCAAGGGTGGGAATGAACTATTTTAAGGCATGGGTTTGATAAACTGCTTTATGCCTCACTCCCAATGAAATCCCCTCTTTCTTCCCTTGCTCCTCCTCTTTATAACCTTCTTGGGTAGAGTTGCATCTAAATGTTGGCAAGCTTTGCCCATGGGCCTTCCTAACCAGACTACCATAGAGACCTGGGCAGAGTTATTGGTGGAGTTTGAGCAAGAGTTTGGGATTGTCTGTTCAGACAAATATGTCTGGTCACACAAATGCGTACTTTGAGTAGGATGAGAGGAGGCATGTTGCTCTACCATGTTAGGCATGTGGAGCACGATGCTATTTTTCCCCACAGACCTATGACTTTTGAAACATGAGGTTGACAATAAGGTGAAATGGATCAACCTGTGGGGGTGATGGTAATATTGTATCAGGATATCTGAGACTGGGCCCTAAAGATTCTTCTGCCTGGCCAAAAGTTCTCACTCCACTTGGACATCACCCTTTCTCACCTGGTCATTTTTAGCCACCCGAGTTTTTATATCTAGACTTAGGATGAATTCCTCTAAGGCAAGGACCAAGATTCCCCCAAGGCTTGGGCTTTTATAACTATAGAACCACAGAGGGGTAGGTCATATTCTCCAGCAACTGAGGCAATTGGGATCCACCAAATAGATTCTCCCAAAAATTGTAGTGCACCTTTAAGCTTTAATAGCTTAAAACTACACTGAGAATTTTGTGACACCATAAATATAAAGAAATACTAGTTATTGCCAGCCCCACCTGTAAGGGCAAGCAAAGTAGTATCTTTGGCTGTTTTTGTTTTAGTGTAATCAAGTGCCTCAGATTGAATCTTGCCTTTATCAATCAGGAGTCTTTACTAGGAGTAAAATACAGAAACAAGAGTTTCTTTAACTAGAAACAGTATATGTATTTGTATTGTTAATTATTTTAATGTGATTAAAGATCTTCCCCATCCATTAATGGGTCTGCCCATTAAGGGGAATTTGATTAGAGAAGATTTGTAGGAAGGCCCATGCCTTTTGTTAATGAGGCACTGGTTCTCAAAGGTTGTGATACCCTCTGCCCTCTAAAAAAGGTATAAATACTCTGAGTTGAGGTTTTCCTTTGGGTCTTACTGGATGTGTTTGTTTAGCCAGATGAGGACTCTGGTAAACTGCTAAGGAGCCCTCCCCTACTTTGAGAACCCAAATGTCAGTGCTTGCCTCTCTGGAAACTGTGGTCAGACAGTTTCTCTGTATTTTCTTTGAAGTTCAGGGTGCTGACTCCCCTGAAGTAGGTGAATGATGTATGTGCTTGATTAAAGTGATTGTTAACCCCTCAAAAGTTGCCTTTCCTTTTATGAATGCAGATCTGAAAACCTGTGGGTGGTGGCTGGCTGCCCCTCTCTGTATGTTGGGATGCTTACTGTTATACCACCTCAGTTTCTATTAAAATAGTTGAATGAAGAAGCTCCTGAAGGAGCATCTCTAAGGGGAGATGAATGGAAGACCCTCTGTTTGAGTCTCAGTTTGAGATGTCTTCTCACTGTATTGTGCGTATGGATATTATAGGTTCTTAGAAATTAGTATTTGTACAGGTACTTAGATTAGTTTCTTTACCATTTATTTTTAGTCTTAGAGATGCTTCATCTTCTTGTATATTTTATTGTGATTTGAAGCCACTGTGGAAGTTCTTCTATATGACCGTTTTTTCTTTTGAAGGTTTTAGAGGGTTTTGTTACTATTTTTCTTCAGTAAATTTCACCTTGCTTTCTTTTACACAGAAAATTTGTTCTTTATATTAGGACTTCTTTTTTTCTTATACCCAGAATTTCAGAGTTGTAAGTGGACTTCAATAACCGTCCAGTCCAACCCAGACTGACCAAAGAATTCCCACTGCCACACGTAAGAGTGTTTTTCTGGTAAGGAGTCTTCTTATGAGTGTTTCCCTTCTTTTCTGCTCTTCGTTGTTATTTTGTCTGCTACATTTTTCACTGTCTTGGGGTGATTCAGAAAAGTGGACTTTAGTTATCACCCTCTCTACATCTTGCTGGAATTTGACCTGATTGCTTTCTTAGAGAACTCTGCTACTTTTGTTACTTTACTTTGTTTTCATCTTCCATGTGTATATTCTTAAAGTCCTACTTTATCAATTAGTTCTGGTTTATACATCCCCACTTCTTTAAGCAGTTCACCTTTGTCCCTCTTATTGGAACTATTTCTATATGTTTCTTCAGAATTTCATTTCTGAATGCTTCTTGAAAACTTCTGAAAATATTAGGTCATTGGATCCTACCTGTCCTTTCCCTGAACTCTTTTAAATCAGTCTTCTAAAAATGTAGTGGTTTTCCTCCACTTCACTTTCATGAACTATATACAATGAAGTAGTCACCTGTCTCTCATTTTCTATTTTCACTTTAGCTACTTTTTTAGTCAAAATAGTATGCCTCTTTTGGTCCTCCTACCTTGTTTAGGATGGAATTATTATTAATCAAGTCACAAATTTGTCAGTTGCTTTACTTTTAGGAGACAAGGGAGAGAAAGGAAGGGAGGAGGGAGGGAGGGAAGGAGAGAGAGAGAGAGAGAGAGAGAGAGAGAGAGAGAGAGAGAGAGAGAGAGAATGAGAATATCTGGAAAGCCAAGGGCTTATATAAGTACAATATTATTTTTGTGCCAGGTGATTTCTAGTATTGCCCAGCACACAGGCATATGTAATACATTTCATTAGAATTTGCATTTTAGAATTTTAAGGTAATTTCTATTTCAATTTAAGGTAATTTTATTTCAAAAAAGTTGAAAATGATTAAATCTTAAAAAATTTTAGCAATAAGTTTATTATTTAAAGTTTATTACTTTAAAAATGCAAAAATACAAAATACCTTTGAGATGTTAGGGCACACCTTTAAACTCTCCCCCCAAAAAAACTCTCATCATAAACATACATAGTCAACGAAACAAATCCCCCCATTGACCATGCCTAAAAGTGTTTGTCTCTTTGTATTTGAAGTTCATCATTTCCAGGAGGTAAGCATGAGTGGCCCACCTTGTACACGTGCTTGTGCCCTGCAACAATATCACTTGTCTTTCGCAGTTTCCTAGATTAATTTATGTGAATGTATATTCTTAAAATGCAAAGCTTTTCCATTGTATCTGTTCTGGTCCCTTGCAACAGAGCACACCCTACTGTCAGGAATTCCATCCTACCAAGACTCAATGTTGAGGTCTCATTTGTCTCCTTACATAGAATCTCTAGTTCACTCTATTTACTACCCACATTTGGTGCATTAAGAACATTAATTAAAGATGTCAAAAATCTGAGGTCATGGGTTTTATCCATGTCTCTTCTTAGATATTGACTTCTATGAATTGCTGGTCCTGTCTTCTATTATTTCTCCTGTTTTATATTTGGTATTTCTATGGTTCTAGACTTGTCAGACAGACTGGTCTTTTACTCTCTCTTGTATTCCTTTTCCTTATCTGCAAAACTGTCTTTTTGTAAGATGAGAGATTCAAGACATGAAGTTAAGAGGGTCCCTCTCCTGATTTCATCCTGCTGCTGATTCCCAGGCTGCTCCTTCTACTCTTCTGAACATTAGCCTCTCTGGTCCCTCTTGGAAGGGACCTCTTAGAATTTCTGTAAGAGACAGTAAAGATATAGGACTGCAAGACACAAGGACTGAAGATAAAATCCAATTACTTGAGATCTGTACACCGTGTTTCAACTTGGTGCCATGCTCCAGAACCTTCTTTCTAGTACTTTGCACACGAGGCTCTCAAGTCACACTTGGGAAAGGAACCTTGATTTATTTGCCACAGAGAAGCAAATGGTACATAAGCACATAAGATGAAATGTAAGGTCTCTATAATTTTGCTTTACCATGTTGCTGCTGTACAGAATCTTCCCTGTACTTCCTTGGATTATATGCTCTCTACATCAGTGTATCTCACTTAGTCAGCTAAGATTTGTGAAGCACCCACAGTGTGCAGAATATCTTGTTCTGGGGATGCAGGTAAAAAGAATGAAACAGTCTTTACTGAAACAGGAGTTTACTAATGGGCAGAAGGTGAGGCAGGGAAAAAGGGGGGAGTCTACAAGTGTGTGTGTATGTATACACAAAGAATAAATACAATATGCACACAGTAATTAAATACCAGGCAGCGTGGGAGGGTAGCCACAAAGAGTAGAGGGGAGGGGTCAAAAAAGGCTTCATGTGGAAGATAGTCTTCTATCTCTTCAAATTTCTTATGTCTTCTATCTCTTCAAATAGAAAGAAGTTAAACTAATAGGGAAGGTCAGTGAGTTAACAAGGAAGTTGTAGAATCATTTTCCCTGGAGATATTAATAGGATGTATGCCTTCCCATCAGAGTTGATTTTCACAGTCCTATTTAGATCATATTAAGGAATTCAGTAACAGATCCTTAAGGATCTAGATCAATGGTAGGAGGCTGTACCATATTTACTTCTTAAAGTAGCCACATTTAGGGATGCAAAACTTGGGCTCTAACCCATATTTATTTATATCTTCCTTCCTTATTTGTTTGTCTATTCATCTCTCTCCTATTATATAAGGATAATTGAATGCTAGATAGGTAAACAAACCAGTTCATTCTTATAAATAGCTACCAAAATCTTAAAATAGATTTTTACTAACATCTTATGTTTTTATATCACTCAGACTTCCCCTATGCACCTCCATCTCCTTTTCTCTTGTAACAAAGAATTTTCTAAAAGAAAGAAAATTTCGGTAATGCCTATCCATATATCAGAAAAAAAGATCTGACACATGAAATTTTCCACACATCCCACCTTGTCAAAAAAGTGGGAGGAGGTATTTTCACATCTCTTTGGTCTCAAGCTTGTTCTTTGTAGTTTTGCAACATTTATTTTCAATTTTTTGAACCACTGAAAATTTACCAGCCCTTGGGAAGGAAAAAAAAACCAAACCTCTATTCAGTCTTCCTCCAAGACATATTTATGAGTAGTAAGGTAAATATAAATATTTTCTTTATTACTTGTCTGGCGGAAAGTATTTACCCTGGTGTAAGGCTGTTTATAATTTTAGAAGCTTTCAAACTTGCTTATCATTTTAATTTTCTTTTTTCTTTCTGTTGAGCCAGATCACGAAAGAGCATCCCGGATACCTATGCAGAGAGCCTTACTGCCCGTGGACTTATGACCCAGGATGAAGTGTCTGAAATAAAGACCTCTTATTATTCCAAGCTAAGTGACCACCTGGCTAATATGACACTTTACAGCCCACCTGCAACTAACCTGCAAGCACACTGGCGGGGCCTAGTAGAACCTTCTGCCAGGATCACTACCTGGGACACTGGTGTACCCATTGATCTGCTGAGATTTGTTGGAGGAAAGTCTGTGGAAGTACCTGAGGAACTTCAGATGCACAGTCACCTTCTAAAGACCTATGTTCAGGTAGGTCTCTGTCAGGGAATATTTAGATACCTAGCCACAGTTTCATTTACTTTGTTCAGATCATATAGTGAATTTGGACTATATTCATTTTCGACTAGTTATCTCAGTTCACCTCAAGTCCACATCTGGCCCACCCTTTTTCTCTGCTTTGATTTTGGGCTTGGCATAGCAGAAAATGCCTTAATTCTGATTAGTGGTTTAAATTAAACATAACCTATTTTCATCTGCCAAAGCCCATACTCATCTCACTCTCTCTCTCTCTCTCTCACACACACACACACACACAAACACACACACACACACGTACAAAACAACCCATACAGAAAGAGAAAAATACTTAGATATACAAATTCATGAGTGAATTTTTAATTCCTGAATTTCTTTGGGTTTGAGGAATTAGACTGAAGTGTAAGTTATAGAAGGCTACTGCTGCTGCTGCTGCTGCTGAAGCTAAATGTGATCTATTTTAATTTTTTCCACCCCAACCTCCCCTTCCCTCTCTAACATGCAGTCCAGGATAGAGAAAATAAAGGAAAGCACGAAGTTAGACTGGGCCACTGCAGAAGCTCTAGCCTTAGGCTCATTGCTTGTGCAAGGTAAGACACATTTCTAGTTCATTGCTCAGCTTATTGATATGAAGAGTATTCTCTTATTTGCAAGAATTGACCTCTTTGGTTTATCTTTTTTCATTGACTGGAGGAACTCAGTGAAATGTAAAAAACTAGAATTCACCTCACTACTTGACAAGCTGACTCAAAGAGTGAACCACAAAGACAAGACAACATTAGAGAAGCTTCATAGAGAAAGCTATCAGGGCTGTAAACCTGGTGTCAAGACTTAATTTTTTAAAGTTCACTTGCATTTATTATCAATTATCAAACATTTCTTCTATATTATCTCCCCCTCCAAAAAAGGAAAAACAAAACCCTTGTAACAAATAAATATAGTTAAGTAAAACGAATTTTCATACTGGTTATGTCCAAATATAACGTTTACCATTTTTTGAAAGATTACTTCACAAAACGTGTAGAGTGTGTAATTAATACTTACACCCATACCCCTGAACCATGTTTATGTGTTTCTGTACAGGTTATTGTATCTCAGTTTTTAATATGCCCACCCAGTATGTTGTCTTAAAAAAGATTCTCAAATTCAGTCTGTCTTCTAACGTGTTCATGACTCTGGATAATAATTCGTTACTTTATCACTAAGAATAGTGTTCACGGATATCTGATCTTACTTTGTCTTTCCTTTCTTGTCCAAGGTTTTAATGTCCGTCTGAGTGGTCAAGATGTTGGTCGTGGAACCTTCAGTCAGAGGCATGCAATGATTGTTTGCCAGGAGACAGATGACACATATATCCCTCTGAACCACATGGATCCTGATCAGAAGGGTTTCCTAGAAGTATGGTGTTTCAGCTGTCTGATCCAAAGATAAGCCTGTAAACTGGAGATGGAGGAAAATAGGGCACGAGGAAGGAGAATGGTCCAAGTTATACAACTTTTAATCCTGTAAATCAGAAGGACCTGTTCTCTTTTATACAGAAAACTCAGAATTTGTACAATATGTCACCATCTGGTCTGGGATATTGACAGTTATCTACCATTTTTTTGGTCCACCTTAACTGTCTTGAAATCACTTCAAAAGTCCAGTTCTTATCTCAAACCTTACCTTTCCAATCTGTAATGGTAGAGTCCTGACTGCCACTTTCTATTTGTAAGCAGCCAGTATGAATTAGATATCTGTTCCCCTGGATAAGTTGGTAATTACATGTCTTTGTTGAGATTTGCAAACATGACATACAAAAAAAAATGTATTATGCATTTTGGAGAATTTCACTGAAATAGGTGATATGGTCCCTGCCCTTAGGGAACTTATAGTTGATGAGACAACATATGTACACTATGGTGGTAGTAATACCACTAACACCACAGTCTCTGCTGTATAGCCAGGTCAGATTTTTTACTCCTAAAAGAAAAGTAAGCTATCCATTCAGTTTCATTGGTTTAGGGTTTAAGGGCTGAGCTATGACATAGCTTCCTGGTTGCCTAAGCATAAAACAGCCTAGCCTATGAGGAGTTATTTAATCCAGGGCCTGGCATATAGTAGGTGCTTAATAAATGTTTATTGGATTGATGAATTAGTACCCCTCAGAATGGGTAGTATCCCCCTGCTGTGCAATTACCGCACCCTGCTGACCAAACATGCTTCTGTAGATAGAAGAGGGGATATGACTATCCAAACTAATGCTTGATCTTTGCTGAATATCCTTTCCATACTTAAGACTAAGTACACTTCCTTTCCTTAACTATTTGATGATCTTTGAATGGTAAATTCTTTTCCAGTCTCAGACCTGAACTGCTGAACCTTCCTATGTCAGGCCAGTCCATCAACATACATGAAATATAGTTGTTCATATGTTATTAGGTATCTACATATATACTGTGCTAAATGCTAAGGATACAAATCAAAGTGAAATAATTTCTGCCATCATGGAGTTTCCAATGCTATAGAGGAGACAACATGTACTGTTGTACTACAATTTATAAACATATGCAAAATAGATACAAGGTATTTTTTGGAAGAGGGTACTAGCATCTGGAGATTACAAAAGGCTTCCCATCAAAAGTGGCTCTAGCTGAGTCTTAAGAGAAACCAGAGGGCTAAGTGAAACATGGCACAATACAAATTCAATTCACACATGTCTAGGGAATGTAAGACATGAGAGTGAGGTGGTTTCAAGGAGGTAGGTTTGCTAAGCAGCTTCATTTAGGCCATGATAGACCCCTGTGCCATAAAAACCTTTCTCCCCTCACTTAGAGCATTCTCAGTGAACTTGAAAATTCTAACTCTTTAGTCTCCAAATCCCAGTTTGATGTTGGAGTTGTAGATATCTAATCAAAAGTAGACTTTTGTTTTATGATTTCCCAGACTTTGTTCCAATTATAGTATCCCCAAAGTTGCTGCACAGTTGTACAGTGTTTGTCCTTGCACAAAGCAGGTAATATCCCCATCGCTTACCTCTCATCTCTCCTTGCCACCTCCCTTGGCCTGCTAGTTAAGAGTAGCTTCGTAACTGAGAAGAGTCAGGGGGGCGACGCAAACAAAGTCTTTCTTTTAGGCCTCTTCTCCTCAGATAGTTCCTGTCTTTTGTAATATTCTAGAAGGAAAATGTTTCACTTCTCACATATGTGACCCTGTGTCTCTTACCTCCCTCTGTTATTTTTACCGAGTTAGGTGAGTAATAGTCCTCTGTCGGAAGAGGCTGTGCTGGGATTTGAATATGGGATGAGCATTGAAAGTCCCAAGTTACTGCCCATCTGGGAAGCTCAGTTTGGTGATTTCTTCAATGGAGCCCAGATTATATTTGACACATTCATCTCTGGAGGTTAGTAGCAGCACTGGCATTTTCTGAATTCCTGTTGCATGTATGGCACTGTGCCAAGCACTAGCAAGAAATTTTCTTTAATCATTTTTTAAAATGGATATACACTTACTTTGTAAATTCTATTTCCTGGAGCAGAAAATGGCATTATAAACTATCCATATTTCCCATGCCCTGTTGCCATTTTCCATAAATTAGGATCAAGGAGTTTCTACATCAAATTGTTGAGGGTTTATTTTTAATCCTTAATTGAAAGATATATTGTTAGTTCTTCAATATACCATGACATATTTCTTGCATTTGCTTGTTACTTGAATGCAAATAAGTTACTATATTTCATAGTATTGCTTTCCTTACTTTTGACTATAAATCAGCCCTTTATTATCCACTCTAGTGGAGAGATACATTAATGTGAATAACTGAAAATTGCACAAAATTGACCCCATAGGTTTGAGGCTTTGGCCAGCCACCTAAGGAATCCTGCAGTGAAGAGCTTTTCCCAAGCATTTTAACTTTTGGAAAAAATGAAAATTCCCTTTGGGGAAACTAGAGCCTCAGTTTCTTCATTCATAAAATGAAGGGGTTAGACTATGTCACCTTTAAGGTCCCTCCCAGCTCTAAAGCCTATGATCCTATGAAATGCACCCCTGTGGTACAGCTGCCCTGTTGTCCAGATGGATTAGTTCTGGTGGAGTGGAAGGGAAGGCTGAGAACTGTGCTGTTCCTTGTGGTAAAATTCCTGTATTCATTTGCCTCAGTCCCACTGGTAAGTTCTTGCTAACCCTGTTTTCAGAGTTTAGCAGCAGAAATCTGTTGTTGTGACTATCCTCAGTCTTCTGGCAACCTGATGATTGACAGTGCCACTATATCATGGTCACTCCCCATGTTCCTCATGGGTAATCTCCCCAGCTTATGGGGGACATGACAGCAAATGCAATGGGTAACAGCTTCTTAGGCACATGTGTTTAAGTGGCAATGTGGATAATTAGTCACTGATTATTTAGATCAATATATGTAGTAGGTATAATTATATAACATGTTTTCTAATGTGCATATGTGTATTTATATATAAAATTTTTGACCAAACTTATAATTTCATTAGTGTAGGGAACTCCCATTGAGAAACTTCCTCCACAAATATGGATGGGCATCTTCTTTTCAACACAAGGTCTGCCCAGGGTTACACAGTCGTCATGTATCAGATAAAGGGCTTAATTAACCCTAGGTCTTTCTGTCTCAGGCCAGCTCTTTCTTCTCCATACCCTGCTATGTCTCATGTACTGTATATACCATATGAATATTGGCGTTACTTGACAAGAATCACCCAAAATTGGCAAGTATATATGACTTATCATATATATCACTGGAAGGAATTCCTAAATTAATGAAGTCATAGATCCATATGAATGTTGAGATAGGGCATATATCTGCCAGCAATAATCAAGGTAGATTACAGCTAATTAAGTGTCTAATCCTATTTTAGGCAGCTAAATGGAACCGTGGATAGAGCTCTTGACCTGGAGTCAGGAAGACCTAAGTTCAAATCCAGGTTCACATCGTTATTCACGGGGTGACCCTGGGCAAGTCATTTAATCTCTGCCTCAGTTTCCTTATCAGTAAAATGGGGATAGTAATAGTACTTACCTCATGGAGTTTTTGTGAAGGTCAAACAACTTAAAATGTATAATATATAGAAGTTAGTGTTTTAGCATTTTGTAAACCTTAAAGTACTATATAGATGTCAGCTATTGGCTATTACTAATATTTTAAATTCTTTCGACTTAAGAACAAAGAAGGTTGTTTTCACTTAACATGAGAACTATGTATGAACTTTCCTAGTGGTGGAATAATTTCCCTTGTTCCAGAAACAAGCATGTTCACCTTTGGATTTTGTTTGTAGTTGACTACAACTACAGGCTCAGTTCTCCATTCTCTTTCCTCCTTAGTATTGTTAGTTGGTACCTCTGCTAATTAGACTATTTTTATTAAGCTGCCATAGTGCTGAGTGAACCTAGAATCATTCAACTAAACTAGAGTACTACCTAAACTCTATTTTAATTAACTAAAATAATATTGCTTGCTAGGAGTTGAGGGGGAGATGTAGCATTTGTTCCACTATTCATATCCTTGTGAAACTGTTGTGCCGAGTACAGTTCTCCTTTCCTGTGTCTTTCCCAGGTGAATCTAAGTGGCTTCTTCAGAGTGGCATTGTCATTCTCCTTCCACATGGTTATGATGGGGCTGGGCCAGATCATTCTTCCTGTAGAATGGAGCGTTTCCTACAGGTAGGTTTAAATATGGATGCATGCCAAAAACAAACAAAAATTCCTAGGAGCCATTTTTTCTCATAACAATTTTTTGTTTCAATTTTGAAAGATGTTAGGATGCTGACTAAGAAAAGAAAACATGCTGTCTGCCTGCCAGAGAGGTGCAGAGAGAGATATTTTTAGGCATGACCAAGGGGGAATTTGTTTTAACTGAACTATGCATATTTATGATGAGGGTAATACTTTTCTTTGGTTGTTGTTGTTTAATTGGATAGGGTCAATGAGAGGAATTAGATTATAAATTCATGCAAAAATAAATATTTTAAAAATTAATGTATCACCATGTAAACATAAATAAGCAGAATGTCAAATTATGATAAATGTTTTATATATATATATATATATATATATATATATATCAGGATGCTAGCATGAGGAATTTTTGAAGTAAGTAGAGTCACTTCCTGCAGATGACTTAAGAGACCTAGAGCAGTCAGAATGCTTAGCCAGGGGAGATGCTAAGATTCATTAGTTTATTTTCTTCAGCACTTTTTTGGGTCTACTTTAGCAAGCTGTTGATTGCTTTTCATCATTTTCTTGCATCACTCTCATTTCTCTTCCCAATTTTTCCTCCACCTCTCTTACTTGATTTTCAAAATCCTTTTTGAGCTCTTCCATGGCCTGAGACCATTGCATATTTATTTTGGAGGTTTTGAGTGCAGAAGCCTTGACTTCCTCTGATGTTGTGCTTTGTTCTTCCTCATCCGAAAGGATGGAAGAAAACCTGTTCACCAAAAAAGTAACCTTCTATAGTCTTATTTTTTTCTCCCGTTTTTGGGCATTTTCCCTGCCAGTTACTTGACTTTTGAGTCCTTTCTCAAGAGAAAGGTATAGTCTGGGGACCTGTTAAGTTCTCAGTTCCTCCAAGGTGACACAATCAAGGGAGAGGTGTTTACTCCTCTCCTGACCTGTGCACTGGTCTGGGAGCAACCAAAAACTTTTCTGCCCAGAATCTGCAATTGGATTTCCTCACCACAACTGCCTCCAGCTCTACCACACCAGTGCTCCTCCTCACCCCTGAGTGGAGTCAGGGCTGAGAATCATATCAGTGCCTCAGAACCCCCAGGGGCTTTAAGCAGAGGTCTCCCACTCACGGCTGAGATTAGATCAATTACCCCAGGGGCTCTAGGTGGAGGGCTCCAAAAATGGCAGCTGCCAGAGCCCTCCCACTGACCTTTGAAGCTATCTGTGGCATTTGTGGGTTGAGGAATCTGGAAACTGCTGACGTTGGCACCCTGAATCCTGTTCTGGGTCCTGTCTCTGCGGCCCCACATGGTCTGCGATTGCCATGCAGGTCTGGTCTGTGCTTCTCACTTTGCTGTGGTCTACCTAGAGTCATTAGTTTAGTATCTATCTTTCTTGGCATTGTTGCATCTTGAATGCCTCAGGTTAGCGCAATATGCAATGCAAGATATTCAGACCCTTTTTGGTTGACTAGTTTGAGGTGATCCAAATCACATTTCCCTTGCTCAGGCTGCTTTTTAGCTAAGGAAAGGGCAAAGAAAGTTGTATTGAAAACCTATAATAAGGCAACAAGAGACTACTAATATAATAGCTCACATTTATGAAGCACTTGAAAGTTTACAAGACACTTTTCTTTAGATATATGAAAACATGATTAATATAAAAAGTCAATATGAACATCTCCTCTGACTTTTTCAAACATATAACTAATTGCATAATTTTTTCTCCTAATATTTTTGTGCTGATTGTCATAATTTTTATTAAACTTTTATTAAGCCTTTTATTAAATTCATTCTCTACTGAAGATTCACATCCTCATTTCGTTAAAGATTCACCCATAGTAAAAGAGGTGGTCTGTGGCAATCTAGAGCATCTCAATAGGCAAGGCAACTTCCCCCCCAAAATTGAGTACTTTGTTTTTATTTATTTATTCTAATTTTTTTCAGTTAACAAGTATTTTTTTTTTACCTCTCCCTCTACTTTGGAGGAAAAAAAAAGAAAAACCAAACTCTTGTTAGTGAAAATTTATAGTTAAGCAAAACAAATTCTCATACATTGCCTGTGTCCAAATATATATCTCATTGTGTCTATCACCTCTCTCAGGAGGTAAGTAGCGATTATCACTGGATTTGGGGGTTTTTTGGAATAGAAATTTTTCATTTCATTGATCAGAGTTCTTTAAGTCTTTCCGTTTTCATTTTTATAATATTGTCATTATAATACAAATTGTTTTCCTGGTTCTACTCAGTTTACTCTGCATCAGTTCATACAAATCTTCTCAGGTGAAACCATCCCTATTGTCATTTCTTATGGTACAATACTATCCCTTTATACTAATATACTGTAATCTGTATTCCAGTTGATGAGTACCCCTTTAGTTTCCAGTTCTATGCTACCACCAAAAGGGGTGTTATAAATATTTTTGTACCTATGTTTTCTTCTCTTTTTTCTTTGATCCTTTTGGAGCATAGACCTAGTAGTGCTACCACAAGGTCAAAAGATATGCACAGGCTAATAATTTTGGGGACATAGTTCCAATATATTTCCAAAATGGCTATCCCAATTCACAGTTCCACTAAAAGTCTGCTAATGTGCCTGTTTTCCTCTCGCTTCCCACCATCATTTCTCATTTTCCTTTTTTTTTTTGCCAACTTTACCATTTTGATAGGTAAGAGGTAGAACCTCGGAGTTGCTTTTATAATCATTTTTCTGATTTTTAGTGATATAGAACATTTTTTCATATGACCATTGACTGGTATGTTGGATTTCTTCCCTTGAGAATTGCCTGTTCCTATCCTACAGCCATTTATCAGGTGGGGATTGAGAGCTCTATCTTTTGAGTCAAAGGACCTATATTCAAGTCTTGCTTCTAATACTTACTATTTCTATGACGTTGGACAAGTCACTTAAATTCCTGATCTCTGAAATGAAGATGTTGGACTTGATGGCTTCTCAGGTTCCTTTCACCTCCATATCTGGGATTCTGTGATACAACTTTTTCCTTTCATTTATACTTGTCCCATCCAGAAAAGTGCTATTTAAAAAGAAAAGGCCACAGTTAAAGAATTTTAATACTCTTTCTTTTTATAATAGTGTCACTGTTTATATGTTAGTGGAGTGGATAGACGAGTAGTGAATTTTCAAAATGACCAAATAACTTTGAAATGTTTGCTTTTAAGATTTTCATTTCTTTCAAGTTTTATTTTTTGGTTATGAGCAATCAATTGGGCAGCCCAGTTTACTTTTAGGATGTCTTAGCATAGGTTTAGAGATACACTGAAACATCAATAAAATACTCTTAACATTTTAGCCAAGTGTAGTCAGTGGGAATTGCCAGAGTTCACTGATAGCCAATTGTAAGTCAGGCATAGTTGGGAGAAAGAGAAATGGAAGGAGGTAGGGTGGGCAATTTGGAGGAAAAATGAGAATGAGGGTATGGGTGGTGGGTGGGGTGTGTGTGTCTGTGTGTGTCTGTGTCCTTTTTCCAATGATAAAGATCTAACAAAGCCTTTCATGTCACTCTATTTTTTTCGCTTCTTAATTTTTTTTAATTAATTACTTTTATTTTTTTGGTGCTCTACAATCACTTCCTTAAAATTAACATTTTGTCCCCCCCTGCTCCCCCCTCAACTTTCCCCCACTACCCCCCTCCCTCCCCGCGACACCATACAATTCTGTATAGGTTCTACATATACTTTCCTATTGAGTACATTTTCACAATACTCATGTTATGTAGTCGAACTAAAATAAATGGAAGAAATCATATAACAAATCAAAACATAATACTGAAACCTACACATATACAA
>CM053770.1:131066653-131095930 GCA_028658325.1 Potorous gilbertii
TCGTTTGCAAAACTACACAGATATGGCCTATATTGAATTGCTTGCTTCCCAAAGGGAATAGGTGGGGAGGGAGGGATGAAGCGAAATTGGAAGTCAAAGTTGTAGGAACAACTGTCAAGTATTGTTCTTACTACTAGGAAATAAGAAATACAGGTAATGGGGTATAGAAAGTTACGTGGCCCTACAGGACAGAAGAGAAGATAGGGACAAGGGAAGGGAAGGATGTTAGAAGAGAGGGCAGATTGCTGATGGGGGCAATTAGAATGCTCAGCGTTTTGGGGTGGGGAGAGGGGAGAAATGGGAAGAAAATTTGGAACCCAAAATTTTGTGAAAATGAATGTTAAAAGTTAAATAAATAAATGATAGAATGAAAAAAAATAATTATACCACACAATAAGATATAAGAAATACATGTGAGAGGTACAAAATTGAGTTTTCTATGAAGTCCAAGAGGACAATGCACATACAATCTGTTGCTAATAATCAGCATAAGGAAAAGTAGGAGGTAGGTAGGTAGCTCAGTAGATGGAGTGCTGGGCCTGGAGTCAGGAGGACTTAGGTTCAAATCTACCCTCAAATATATGATTCTGGACAAGTTACCTAACTTCTGTTTGCCTTAACCCACTGGAGAAGGAAATGGCAAATCACTCCAGCATCCTTGCCATGAAAACCCCGCAGATAGTATGGTCCATGTGGTCATGAAGAGTCGGATTTGACTTAACAAAGTACCCAAGACTCTTCATTTTCTACTCAATGGTGACTTTTGAGTACAGCTAACAGTTTTATCAGTCAAACTTGGCAGACAGTATTTCTGCAGTTACACCTGAGGTCTCACCTTAGCATTTGCCTGATTTCTTTTTTAAAGAGGAACAGTCCTGAGTTACAGGCTTTTAGTGAGAACTCCTGATGATGATAAACCCTTTTAAAAGGCTGTGAAAATAGTGTGAATTCAGGACCTACCACTTAATATTAACACTATCTTGTGATAATAAAGACCCATTCTTCTTTTATTCCCTACCCCAATGGCACCAACATTCACATTTTGCACAACATAAATGGTGTGAACTAAATTTAATACTATTTAATTTAAACTGTTTTATTATAAACTTAATCTCAGAAATACAATCAAATATCAAACCCCCAACAAAACCATATAATCTAAGCTCTTTTGAATTTTACATAATATATGAAATTTAACAAAATAGCAGCCCCTATTTGTTTTGTGTCCCCTTTGGAACTCGTTATAAATCTGTGGTTCTTCAGATATAATCAACATTGAAATAGCACTTCAAGAGGTAACATGACATAGTGGAAGCTGGCCTCAAGGTTATGGGAATCTGGGTCCCATTTCAGTTATCTACAATAGTCTGTGTAAGTGTGGACAAGTCACTATATCTCTGTGCTCTAAATCTCTATGTTGCAGAGAAGATGTTGAATTAATAGTGAGCTTTTCCACCTATACCAGTGAAATCACAGATCCATTCTCTATCCCTTTAGGGTTTACAAAGTATCATACATATATTGTCTTATTTAATTTTAGCAACCTTAAGAGTCAGGTAATACAGGTATTATTAGCTCCATTTTACAGATAAAGAAACTGAGGCTCAAAGAGGGGATCAGCTACCGCCCATGAGCACACATATCAGAGGCAGGATTTGAGCCCGGATCTTCTTGACTGAAGGACCAGCATGCTATCTATTACACCACATTGACTTTTCAGTGTTTGTGGCCAAAATTTATATTGTCCTCTTAATTATGTTTTCTTCTCTCTGCATGACTTTATTAAAGTCTTTCTTTAACTTAAAAAAAATTTATCTTGCCCTACAAGAGAGAAGATGGGGATAAGGAAAAGTGTGAGGGGGTAACAGAAGGGAGGGCTCATTGAGGGAAGGGGTAATCAGAATGCAAGGTATTAGGGGGTAAGGGAAGGGGAGAGATGGGGAGAAAAATTGGATAGGTTACAAAGTGA
The DNA here is from genome assembly GCA_028658325.1 of Potorous gilbertii. Lineage (NCBI taxonomy): Eukaryota > Metazoa > Chordata > Mammalia > Diprotodontia > Potoroidae > Potorous > Potorous gilbertii. The sequence goes on from CM053770.1 coordinate 131,068,623, forward strand.
TGTAAAAGCAATTAGTATTAAAACAACTGAACGAATTAATTACTGAGACTAAATCAGAGACATTTTTAATCTGGAGAAATGAATTTTAGTCTAAGTCTCCTAGAGGCAGGTAACTTTAGGTAAAATTTGGATTGATGGAAAAGGTAAGGTTTTAATGGAAAATTTCACTTTATGATTGTTAATTAAGCAGGAACTAGAACAGGTATAAAGGCATGTAAGCCTTTAAGACTTGCCTCAAAAGATGCTCCTTAGGCAATGTGAAATTATAGTCATATCTGAAACCTGGTTATTGGAACTTGCTATTCTATTTTAAGATACTATGGAACTATTAAGTGACTGTTCTTCTGAGTCTAACTCCAGGTATGGATAGCAAGAAAGGCATTCTGAGCCTCCAATCCATGATGCCAGTGAGCCTGTGAGATGCTGGTATGAAATGAAAAAGGTGATCTCATGGGAAGGGTAGAAGAGCGGATGTTCAACCTGGACTGAGGTAGGATTCTCCTGACTCACCTAAATTTTTAATATGCTCACTCAGCAAACCATACCCCACTGCCCACCACATTCAAGCAAGGCGGCATATGGCAATTGACAGGGTTGCAAGAAAATTCAACTCTATCCAAATGGCTGTACACTAAAAGAACTGAAAAATAAGGGCAATGGTTTGTGGGGGGGAGCGAAGAATACCACATCCAGCTAGGGCCAGTTTCATCCTTCAAAAAGTCACCTGCGACAGAGACTGAGGATGATGAAATGGAAATTGACATGCAGGGAAAGAAGCTGAGATAGCTTTGAGGTCTAGCCCCTAAGGAAACCACAATCAAAGGGCAAAGTCAAGAAGTGAACAATAGGAACTACAAGAGAAAGGATTGTAATTACCAAAGATCCTCAAGAGGAAGAAAACTTGGCTGAAGACTTCAAACATATGCAAATAAATCAGCAGGGAAGATATTAATAAAAGAAAGGAATATGGCTTCCCATATTCCCAGCTATGAATAAATGCTGTAAGAAAAAGAAAACAAAATAAACACCTGAAGAGGACCCTCTGTGGATTCCCAAAAGAGCATGGGACCACAGCAAGAAGTTAATGAATGGTTTAAAAGAAAAATGAGAAGAGTGAAAAAACAATCTATAGCCTGCACAGCAAAACTAACTGGCAGAACAAAAAACCTGAATCCATAGTAGCAAATTTCACAAAAGAAACAAAATAGAATAACTGACTAGTAATGCAAATACATAGCAATGAAGGACAACCTGAAAGAAGGAACGCGAAAAGCATTAAGATTAAAAGAAAAGGGGGCTGCTAGGTGGCACAGTGGAGAAAATACCAGTCCTACACTCAGGAGGATCAGAGTTCAGATCTGACTTCAGGCACTTGACACTCGACATTTACTAGCTGTGTGACCCTGGTCAAGCCACTTAATCCCAATTGCCTCGGCAAAAATAAAGAAAAGATAACAAAATATGATCTCCACACAAGCAAACATTCATCACTAAGAATTTCAAGAGAAATTTAAGTCTGATTAAAACTTTCCCAGGAGAATATGACAAGTTGAAAAACCCAAACATCATAATACAGGAAATAATATTAGAAAGCTGCTCAGAACTTTTAAACATTCAAAACAAAGGACCAATTCAAAGAACCCACAAATGGCCTCCAGAAAAAAAGGCCCTGTGCTGCATAGAAAATGTAACGGTTAAACTAAACAATTCCAAAGACAGACAACAAACTTTTCAAGTAATCAGGAGAAAAATCTTCAAATATAAAGGAAATCTGAAAGCCATAAGACTGCTTTGCACCCATCAGAAATCTCATAAAGAAATGGAATAGTATGTTTCAAGGAGCAAAGCTGCAACTCAAGATGTTATACCAAACTATTAAAAAAAAGCTGTACATCCAATACAAGACGCATCTGAAGCATTTCTAGAAAGAAAACCAGATGTGAACAAATTATTTGCTTTTCAAACCACTAGGGATCAGAAATACAAGAAAAGTAAATAAACATAACCATTAACAAAATAATAATGACAAAGAAGTTATTAAGAGGTTTCTCTCTAAAAAATGACTAAAGATGGGAATAATCAATGTTGGAAAGGTCAAGGAAAGATAGCATCCTAGAACACTGATGAATTTCTTTTTTGCCTTTAAAAAATATTATTTGTTCTATGAGGTGGCTTGCTGGGAGAAGCTGTTGCAAAAAATTTTGATGATATAAAAAAAAGACAATAATAATTTATTCTAAAAAATCAGTAAAGGGAAGAGAAAGCAGTATAGATAAATGATTAGTGACGTTTAAAAAGCCACTCTTAACTCACTGAGGAAAAGTTTAGGAGAAAAGAATAAGAGTAATCCAAAAAAAAATCCAAAAAGAAAATTATGAGAAGTCAATCAAGTAGAAAAAGAAATGCAAAAGAAATTAATGCTATCTACAGTCATATGAAAAAAAATGCTCTAAATCACCATTGACTAGAGAGATGCAAATCAAAACAACTCTGAGGTACCACATTATACCTATCAGACTGGCTAATATGACAAAAGAGGAAAATAATAAATGTTGGAGAAGATGTGAGAGAGTTGGGACACTAATTCACTGTTGGTGTAGCTGTGAGCTGATTCAATCATTCCGGAGAGCAATTTGGAATTATGCCCAAAGGGTTACAAAAATGTGCACATCCTCTGATCCTGTAATATCATTTCTAGGACTGTATCCCAAAGAGATCATAAAAATGGGAAAGGGTCCCACATGTACAAAAATATTTATAGCAGCACTCTTTGTGGTGGCCAAGAACTGGAAATCAAGGGGATGCCCATCAATTGGGGAATGGTCAAATAAATTATGGTATATGAATGTAACAGAATACTATTATGCTATAAGAAATGATGAAGAATCAGACTTCAAAGAGGCCTGCAACGATTTATATGAACTGATGCTGAGTGAAAGTAGCAGAACCAGGAGAATAACACAGCAACAACCACAGTGTGCGAGGAATTTTTCTGGTAGACTTAGCCCATCACAGCAATGCAAGGAGATGTAAAGTCAACTCATGCAAATCATCAGCATTTTTATGTATCACAAACAAAACCCTGCAAGAAGATATAGTAAAAGATACCACTTAAAATAACTGTAGACAGTATAAAATACCTGAAAGTATGGCCGCCAAAACAGACCCAGGAACTAAATGAACATAATTATAAAACACTTTTTACACAAATAAAGTCAGATTTAAATTCCTGGAGAATTAGTATTTGTTCATAGGCAAAGCCAATATAACAAAAATGACAATTTTATCTAATATATTTATTCAATGTCATCTCAATTAAATTACTAAAAATAATTTACTGAGTTAGAAAAAATAATAACAAAGTCACTTGGAAGAATAAAGGGTCAACAATTTCAAAAAGAAACTAATTTTGAAAAATGTAAATAAAGGAGGTTTGGCAGTACCAGACGTCAAGCTACATCATAAGGCAGGAAATATCAAAACTATGTGGTACTGGCGAAGAAATAGAGATGTAGATAAGTGGAACAAAGTAAACATATACTACACAGTAGTAAAGGATTATAGTAACCTTTCATCTGACAAATGTAAGGATTTAAGTTTTGGGGATAGGAATTCATTATTTGGTAAAAATTGCTGGGAAAAAAAGAAAGCTATTTGGCAGAAATTGGGCATAGAACAGTCTCTTAAACTATGTACCAAGATACAGTCAAAATGCATACATGACCTAGTTAAAAAGAGAAACACAGAAGAACATGGAACATATTACCTATCAAACTCATGGATAAGTGAATAAACGAATAAATAAAGTGAATAAACAAGAGATAGAGAGCAATGTGAGGTATAAAATGGATAATTTCAATTATATGAAACAGAAAATAAAAAATGAAACCAGTATAGCCAAGATCAGAAGGAAAACAAAAAATTGGGGAAAAATTTTCAAGAACAGTCTCTTAGAAAGGTCTCATTTCTCAAATATACAAAGAATGTTGTCAAATTTGTAAGAATGAGTCAGTCATTCTGATAAATGGTCTGATAACTGGTCAAGGGATACAAACAGGCAGTTTTTTGATGAAGAAAATCTATAAAGAGTCCTATGAAAAAATGATCGAATCATTACAAATGAGAGATGCAAATTAAAACAACTTGAGATATTATCATACAACTGTCAGAGTGGTTAAAATGATAACTGCTTTTCAATTGGGAAATAGCTAAAGAAGTTGTAGTGATGAAATACTATAAGAAACGATGAGCTGGTTCTTTTTAGAAAAACATGGAAAAACGTGGAAGATGTTATCCACTGCCAGAGAAAAAAATGGATAATTAGAAATATGCATATTATTGTTTTATATATCTGCACGTGCATATATATGTATGTATAGAAATGTGTATATAGATACACACATATAAATAAAATTATATATTCATATTTAATTGTAGCCTTTGCTAGGGAAAGTGAGGAGAGAAGGAAAAAAATAAAAAATATGCATAAGAGAACAAAAGAAAACAAAGCAAGGCACAGAAAAGCTGTGTGACTTTGAAAAAAAAAGGTACATTATTATATAATTTTTCAGAAAAAAGCCAGTCGAAAATGGGAATTTATGGCTTATATTGAATCTTCTCTTTATGTTCTGCTGTGTAACTGGAACTATTTTTTCCTTGCTTAGCATTTAAGTTTAAATGAATAAAAAATTAAAATAAAAAAATCACTAAGTGGCACAGCTCAGGGAATTACAGTACTAAATTTAGTACATGCTTAAAAAAAAAAATTCCAGATCTATGTAACGACATTTTTCATAAACAGTATCTTTTCCTGATATTTGTAAATAGAAATATTCACATTTGTTGATATTTTGTCAAGTTCACAACAAAATTTAATTTTAAAATAAAAATATTAAAAGTGTATCTGTCATATATTTAATATAGCAACCATCCACTTATCTGAAATGATCAGAGAATGAGAATGATGGGCAATTTTCCTAATAGTGGTGGTTGTTGGAACAGAAATCTTTCTAAAGCATTCTATCTGCCTTCTTGACTTAAAATATAGAATAAACCTTTCTTGGTCAACTCAAGTTCAATTACTGTACTTACTACACATATTATTTATTGTTCAGTAATCTTCACTGTCATAAAAGGATGTCTTCTTGAAGGACTAAAGTATACAGAGTTGTTTACACGGTAGCAAGTAGCATCCGACTACAGTGCTATTCCAGAAGTATGTTACTACTATTGTACCAGAAAGTTCTCAGGAACTATCAAGTGATAAAAGACTTAGCTCACTATATTACTAAATGCACCTAAACTACTGTATCATTATGATTTTATTCTTTTCTCACTTCTTTTTTCATTTCTCACTTTTCTCACCAGTCACAAGCTCTTCTTGCCCCCCTTATCCTCATCTCTGTCACTTTTGCAAAAACATTTTTCCTAGTTCTCTCTTCATATGCCTTCCCCCCACCTTTGTTATCATTTCTCTCTTCTTTCTTGTCTCCAAATTTCTCTATGCTGCCATTAGTGCAGAGTAGTTTTCAGTCACTGGTAACAAATATGCTCCTTCTATACAGTAAACCAATCATACTGTATCATTTAGATTTTTCACCATGGACAGCATTCAAGTTCTCATATTTACTTCTGGGTTTGGGGCCATTCTGTACAAAAACTTAAGACTAGAAAGTGCTGCTACTATACCTGAGATAGAACAAATACTGAGTGATAAAATACCAATGACAATTACCATTCAAAGGACCAACTATACATGTAACAAAGTAAGATTTTTTGTAATAACTGCATACTTAATAATATTAACTTTATGGCAAAATACCCATCTCTATAAACAAAGCCATTTGGCAACTATGTGAACAGATCTGATTTATCAACAATTTATATGTTAACAATGGAAAAGAGTTCTACTTATAAAACAAAATTTAAATTTTGGTGCTAAAGTAATAATTTTTAAACCTGGAAGTCTCAATTTGTGATCTCTTACTTTGAATAGCCCTGCTAGAATTCATTTTCTATTTTCTTTTCCACTTAGTCTTCTTAACATCTTACTATATTCACTGCAATTTACAACCTCTGTACCTGTGCCAAGTCTTTCGTATGAATTCGATAAATTTTACTATTAAATAAGGTCATCATTATAGTATATTTTGTGGCAAATATTCTGTCAGTAGCAATACAATTCTCACATTTGAAACCTGAAATTTTTGATGTTTCTCTTTCATTCAACTTTTGTATACTATCAGTTATCACCACTTATCAATTCTACTTCAATAATATTTCTTATATTTGTGCCCTTCTCCACCCAAACTACCAAAGACAATATAAATTACAGTAGCAACGACAATACAGTAAGGTCTGAAATAAGATCCAGTTTAAAAAGAATTCCGTTATCCTAAATTCAATTTTGGACAATGTTAAGCATGAAAAGCTGTTGTGAAACTCTTTACACCAAGTGAAATCAACAACTACAAAATGACCAGAAGCATGCTAAAACATTTTTGATAATGCCAAATTAAATACTAAGCCTAAGGTAGAACATAAACATCTTAATGAGAGCTTTAGGGTATTAATTTGGACCTTAATATCAATCTAAACAAGGAGTATTAAGAAAACCACCATGTAATACTCAAGTATCTAAGGAATGATTAAATTCATTTTTCACAACTGTCTTCAAAAACAGCCACCAAAATACATTCCTTTAACCTTTCTATTTAAAACTTCCAGGTTCCCCCCTCATTTTTAAATTCTCCTTTCCTCACTTACTATTTCTAAACTTTATGAAGTACTATGGACACAGGGAATTAAAGAAAGAAGGAAGAAGGCAGGCCAGAAATTGGTCTGGGGAAGCTAATAACCAAAGCTTTAAATAGATTATTCTATACCTTCAAATGGAAAGAGAATTCAAATCTCTTGACTACCCACTAAGTTACTGAACATTCTGATATTAAATTACATAATTCTTGTTCAATTCTATAATTGAAAAAAATGCACAACCTTTCCATCTATTGTTTTTTTCTCATTTTTTTTCTAATAATGTCCTAAATTCTCCCTGCATCTATATCGAATTTTACCCATAAATATCCAACTCTAACACTGTTATCAGGGTAATACATAAATTTAACAATAAGACTAAAAATCACTTTTCAACAGAAGCCTCTCTTGGACCTTTAGGAAGATCAACAGAAGATCTTTTGGCATAGATCAGAAACAATTTTTCTCTCTAGTAAATGACAGTAAATTCAAAGTACCATCTTTCCTCAGTGAAGAAAAGAAAAAAAAATAATGAAGTATGGATCACTTAACCTCTCTAGGCCTTAATCTCCTTATTTGTAAAATGACAGATTAGATAATCTTTCTGAATCCCAGAAATCCTAGATCTGAAAGATTTAAGAAAGAAGAGAAATAGCCTATTTATCGTTCTGAGTATGTGTCTATATTTCTAAACTTTCTGAAACTGTATGGAATAAAGTTAACTTCTCTTACTTACTTACTCTTAATTGTAGGATTTCAAATCCAGAAAGATTCTGTCCAATGAACTAATCCAAGCCCTTTATTTTATAAATATGCGTGTGTGTGTGTGTTCATCCTTCGTTGCCAAAGAAGACCATGCCATCAGAGAAATGATGACAGGACTTGCACTTGACTTTGTTTTGAGTGAGGGAGAGCTTTGCAGGTCACCAGCCCCACTTCTCCTCCAGAGCCATCTGAATCCAGTGACCAGATATTCATCAGGATGACTGGAAATGGCCCAGGATGAGGCAACTGGGGTTAAGTGACTTGCTCAAAGTCTCATAGCTAGTCTGAGGTGAGATTTGAACTCAGGTCCTCCTGACTCCTGCACTGGTGCTTTATCCATTGCACCATCTAGCTGCTCCACATTTTATAAATAAGGAAGATAAGGAAGGACTGAAGAGATTATTCAAGGTTACAAAGCACTAAATCAGAACCAAATCCCTGAATCCCAAGCCAATTTATTATTCCATACTGTCAGTTCTCAACTGTTATCAGGTTTCAATACATACAAAAAACCTGAAAAAGAGAAAACTACAGGTAATTTTCATTTATAGATAAAAACTTAGCCAATAAACAATTATTAATCCAAAAAAGGTTAGCAATACATAGTTTTAAGTGTCAAAATTTGTTTATTATGATAGCTTACCCTCTGGTGTTGGTTTGTCCTGAGGAAGATCAGGCATATTTTCATCCAAAAGGTCTGCTAAAGACTGAGAATTTGCCAGTAATTTCTGATAAGACATAGCAAATTCCTCATACTGCTTATGTCGATCTTCACTCAGCTCCCCTTTAGAATGTAGGATGCGTCTATGAATAAAGAATAAAATAGTTTAAAAACTTACCAAATATGTTTGGTCAAGAATTTACATAAAGCTGAAATTTACATATAAATAAATTTTCTGACAATTTAAAACGTAGGCATAACAATAAGGTAATTCAATCTAAAAATTAACTTTCATATTCAAATATGACTAAAGCATTTTATCTTTAATGTGATTTCCTTAAAGAATAATGAAGTAAGCAATATCACTTCTCCCCACATAATAATAATTTTCTATTTTCCAATTACATGTTGAAATAGTTTCTGACATCCATTTTTATAAGATTTTGAGTTCCAAATTTTTTTCCCCTCTCTCCCTTCCTTACCCCCTCCTCCCTAAGACAACAATCTAATATGGGTTATACAAGTACAATTATGTCAAACATACTTCCACATTAGTCATACTGTGAAAGAAGAATCAGAACACAGGGGGAAAAAACATGAGAAAGTAAAACAACTGGTGAAAATAGAATGCTTCAATTTGCATTTAGACTCCAGAATTCTTTCTCTGGATGTGAACAGCATTTTCCTATCATGAGACTTTTAGTATTGTCTTGGATCATTACATTGCTGAGAAGAGCTAAGTCTATCCAAGTTGGTCATCACACAATATTGCTGTTACTGGGAACAGTGTTCTCCTGGTTCTGCTTGAAGGAAGCTATTTTAATAATCATGGAGGATTATTTAGTTAATCTAAGTGCAATTCCAACAATCAAGTCACAGGAAAACACTTCATTACCAAAAGAACTTAACAGTTTCATCAGAAAATTCACTTCAGAAACACAGGCTTTTAGAAGAAATCCATAGTAATTTAAATCCATGGTATCCTTAAAATATTATACATCTTAATTATGCTGTAGTCAACTCTAAATTAAACTACATGTGGATTCATCATATTTGATTTTTAATAATGGTTTCCAAAAGTCATTCCTCAATGGATAAGTAGTCAAAAGGTTAAGAACAACAAACTTCTCAAAAGAATTCTAAACTATAAACAACCCTATAAATGTTGCAAATCACTAAAAAAAATGCAAATCAAAACAACCACCCTGTTTCAGTTTATGCCCAGCAAATGAGAAGGGATGAAAACAATCACTGTTGGAGGGATCATGGGAAGACAGGCATGTTGTGGATGTATGGTTGATGAAACTGTGATTTGGTATAGTCACTTTGGAAAATACCTTGGAATTATACAAAGCAACTAAAATACCCATTATGAAATATAAACTCCAAGGAGGTTAATGATAAAAACAAAGTAATCCTAAAGGACGCGGGGGAGGGAGGCTATAAGTATAAACTATGTTAGAAGGCACTGTCCTATGCACAATATGAATATTATTTCATTTAATCCTCACAACCACCCTGGGAGGGAGGAGCTGCTATTGTCTCCATTTTACAGTTAAGGAAACTGAGATAACTGACATTAAGTGACTTGCCCAAGGTCTGAATAAGCTAGTAAGTGTCTAGCTAGGAAGTGTTTGAGCCTGGATCAGAATTTAAGTCTTCCTGATTTCAGTTCTAGCACTTTATCTACCCTCAGCACTTTGCTTCCTTTGACAGCAGTTTTTGTGGTAGCAAACTAGAAACAACATAGATGTCCATTGACTAGGGAATCCTTGAACAAATTTATGAATATATTTGTGCTGTTAGAAGTGACAAAGAAGATAATCTCAGAAAAAGACTAGGAAGACTTAAATGAAATGATACAAAGAGAAGTAGGCAGTTAAAAAGTATTTCTAAGCACTTAAAATATGCCAGACACTATACTAATGGCAGATCCAAATGAACAATTTATACAGAAACTACATGGTAAAAACAACTCTGAAAACCTTAAAAATTCTAATCATTGCACAGGGCAACCACAATTTCTGAGGACAATGATGAAACATATGCTACCTATCACCTAGGAGAAGCATCCAGGTGGTGCAGTGGATAGAGTGCCAGGCACTTAATAAATGTTGATTAACTGATTTAATTGGTGCTATGAAGACAAATTCAAATTTGGCCTCAGACACTCTGCACCTGTGTAACCCTAGGCAAGTCACTTGATTTCTGCCTATTTCAAATTTCCTCAACCATAAAAAGGAGATATTAATAGTACCTTTTGCTCAGTTGTTGTAAGATGAGATAACATGAGATAATATTTGCAAAGCATACATGCTTGTTTCCTTCCTTCCTCTTGACTGAAAGGTGACAAACTCAGAGTACAGATTGAGACTTTTTAAAAATATATATGGTTACTGCAAGAATTTATTTTGCTTGACTGCTTGTTTGTTACTGCGTTTTTTTTTCTTTTTTCTTCAACAGGGGAACAGAGGTAGAAGGGAAAGAAAACAGATCTTTGTTAAATAAAAAATAAAATATTTTTTAAAAAATAAAAACATAAAAAAGAAAGATGTCGCAAAATTGCAAAAAAGAAGAACGGCCCCAAAGAAGAGAACTGGGAAGACACTTTCCCCATCCTATATATTTTGCAAAAGTAATAAGTGTTCCAAAGGTATGGAAATGATTCAGATTTTTTTAGATGTATTAACTGTCTTACTGTTTTTTTTTACTTTTTTTTTTTTTAATATTATATGGGATAGTTCTCTGGGAAAGGAAGAAAAAGGGATACAGAAGGAAATTTAGACACCATAAAACCAAAAGATATTAATAAAAATCATTTAAAAAATATTACATGGCTTCTCATCCTCAAAAGTCCTATTTTCATATCTCATTGTGGCATGAAAGCAACCTTAAATTCTCAAAGAATATGCCAGTAAACACAACTTCTAGCAGCTAGGTAGCTCAGTACAGCACTGGGCCTGGAGTCAGGAAAAGCTGAATTCAACCCTCAGACACTACCAGCTATGTGATCTTGGGCAAGTGATTTAAGTTCTCTTTGCCTCAGTTTCCACAGCACCTACCTCTCAGAGCTGTTATGATGATCAAATGAGATAACGTTTGTAAAGTGCTTAGCACAGTGAGTACATAAAAAGTGCTATATAAATTGTAGGCATTATTATTATATACTAAGGTGGTAAGGCTTCAAAGTAAGGGCTAGGAGACGGGCAGTCCTTCAGGACCATGACTAGATTAATTCAGAAAGGCTCATCCCCAAAATGGTCACAATGATAAATAGCTAGGCCACAGCAACTCTAAAAGATCAAGAGACATTCAGAAAGTCTGCAATTTCTACAAGTAAGAACACCCACACCAATTAAAATAAAAATCATTTAAATTTCTGGCTTCCCAAAGCTACAACCCAGCACAATCCTGAGGTACTAATGTAATCATTAATTTGTGTGAGTTCAAGGAATACAAATTTTAATAAGCAATACAAAAGAAAATTCTTCCAAAAGAGTCATAATACTCTTTATGTGTCACATGAGTAAGAGTGGTTAAGACTTGCCTATGACTGAACTTAATTGCAGATATCTAAGGATGCTATGTGATGTCTGTGACCAAAATGGAAATCTAATCAAGAAAAAAAATTATTTCATAACTGAGCATTTTCAAAAGTAATATGCTTTTAAAGTGTTTAATGAAGCTTACCACTGGGAGTTTTCAAAATGGTCTCAATAAAGTTTTAATTTCCTTTTATTCTCAAACCTAGGTTACTATGGTTAACTAGGAATTATTATAATCTTACCAGTTAAAGAGTTTACTCATAGTATGATTTCTCTGTTATTCAACTATACATATTTTATTAAGTTGTTACCTTCTTAAGCCACCCAAAATTTTACCCAATACCATCTGAATATTTAAATGAGTCATGACATTTTAATACAAAATACTTGTTTTACGACAGTGTATAATAAAATGTGTGAGAGAACTCATCTTTTGCCTAGGAGTTAATCCTTAAACCCAGAGAAGATCCCACCACTAAGCACATATCCCAAAAGCAGCCAATGATAAAAAGGGCATCACAGATAGCAAAATATTTACATTACTTTGTAGTGGCAAACAACCAGGGAGGAAGTCTATTTAATGGAAATGACTAAGTGAACATAACAGAGTATTAATGTACTATGAGAAATGACAAATATAATATACATAAGTATAGGAAGACTCACATGAACAACTACAAAGTCAAACCAGGACACCAGGAAAAATATACCTGACTACAATGTCAATGGAAAGAACAAAAAAAATCGAACTGGATCCGACATAATCATGACCAAGTAGGGCCCCAGAAAAGAGATATGAGAAGACAGCACCCCCTGCTGTTTTGCAGAGGTTAGGGACTACAGGCATAGAACATTAGCCTTTTTCAATGTATTGGTTAATTTTACTGAATGGGGATTTTTTTTTATCTGTCTTTTTTAACTCTGTAATCAAAGACAGCTCCTTGAGAAGGGGAATAAATAGAGATATTTCAGGAAATACAGGTGATTTATAACTTTAAAAAATCCTCTACCTTCTAATTTGAAAAAAATATTTTCAGTAATCTCAGAAATTTATATTTATTAATGATAAAATTAATAGTTTATTTTTTATTTGCTGATACACAATTATCCTATAGACTGCTTAGAAAATTCCCAATATTTCTTAAATTTCCATTAGAATTTTGGTTGGAACACTACGAAGAGTCAAACAAACCAGGATATATAACGGTAATGGAATTCTATTTCACCTATATAGGGGGACTTAGATGAAATTACATAAGACAGAATCAAATTAACAACATACATAATGATTACAGTAACAAATTAAAATACTAGAAAATAGAATTCCAATTAACTGAGATGATCAGTTTTGGTCTTGGAAACATGTTGAAACACATTTTCTTCTTTCAGTAGAAAGAAGGGCTAGAGGTGTGGAATACTGACTGCTCAATCAGATGGGTTGCTTTGTTCATTTTGCTTAACTCTGTTAAAAGGGAGGGAATCAATGAAAGTTAGCGATTAAAAAAGCAGTGATCAAAAAAAAGGAATTAGCAAACGTGTCAAATTATAACAACCTGCAAGTTGTATTTCTTCAGCAAGTTCTCGCATTCGTGTTTTTTGAAGGAATATAATAGGCACATTCAGTTTGAAAGGATATATACTCGATTTGCTCAGTATTTAGGTATGAGCAGAAACAAGAGGCCCCCAGATTTATCAAAATAATTAAAGTTAACACTTAGGATAAAAATGAAGTTCTTTTAACGGCAGTCTGACTTTTTTTTTAATATTTACTCGGCCTTTTGCATTTAATAGAAAACTAGTTTTCTATATATTTAGGTATCTTACACATACTTTCCAGAACTCAGCTCTCCCATGAATTAAAATCCAGAAGCAAACTAAACTTCAAAAGCAACCACTTTAAAGCACCCCCTTACCCACAGTCAGTTAAAATCTAATGTGCTCAGTCCTCAGAGTAAGTGCTGTCTTTTATTTTTTAAATGCACTTTTAACACTTTACAATGAACATTTGATAAAGTATACCATAACAGAGAACTTGAGAAGCAAGAACAGTTGGAAAAATTATCTCAAGGAAACTTTCCCATTTATTTAAAAAACATTTTCATGGTGCCCACTAAGTACTTAACACTTCTGTGATGGGGGCATATAAGTAATAGGTCTTTTATTTTTTATTAATGAAGCAATTAATTAAACTATAACTATTCGATGCCTTTGAATTGCTATGGTCAAACTAAAATTCATTTAATTTTACTAAGTACTGATTTTAAAATGCATGTGTACAACTCATTGCCCAGAGGATGAAGAGACTTATATGTAAACAGAGTATACTGACAAAAGGGGCAAGAATGCTCTTTCAGAGGCAACATGAAATCAGGTAAAGAGCACAGGACTTAAGTGTACACACGTTCAAATTCCTGATGTGTTTCTTGCTACCTATGAGACTTTAGACAAGTCACTTATTCTCTTTGTACCTCAGTTTCCTCACCTGTAAAATAAAGCCTCTCAAAATACCTTTCAGTTATAAATAGAAATCCTTAGAGAATGCCAAGGCAACATGTACCTAAAAGTACAATGGAAGTCAATTTCAATCTAAAAATAAATTACATTTTCACTTTAATAACAACCTTTTCAGGACTATATATAATATATAAAGCAATACCATACTGTATTGGTACCATTTCATTTGATGGGTAATAAAAAACAAAATTAATTGATTATTGTTAAATATATATGTATATGTACATATATATATAAAGCACCCTTATGATACAGTATTCTCACTGTTTGATTTCCTTCCAATTCTAAGAGACTATGACTGCATTCATTAGTATAATCTCTGCAGAGATCACAACCCTTGTATAATATAACCAAGTATTAATGAGTTTACATACCCAAAGAAATGCATCCCCTTACAGATTCTGGTAACTAAGCCTTCAAACTCAGCTAGCTTGGTTAACAGCTATCAGTAGATCTGTATATGAAGCCTGTCTAGAGTTACAGGATTTGACAGAATTTAAACTCCATTGGTACAACCTTCAAGACTGTGGCATCTCCATAACTTAACAAGGCATCAGTTTAGGACTTTATTGAAGCAATTTTTATAATCTGAGAGGAAAATGGAGGCAGCATGTGTCAGGCAAGCCAAACCACTGCCTAGATCACCAATTCCTCTCAGATTCCAGGAGAGGTATCCCAAGACCATGAGCCTAAGAGCACTGAGAATATAGTCTCATTCTCCACTCCCACCTACCAGGCCACATACACAGGAGCAATTCTTGTGGAGAAGGGACCTTCTATCCCTATTACCACTAATATCCTCAACAGGCAGATAAACACAAAAGCCCTGGAAGAAGTTACTTTTCTAAGAGACTGATCAACTTGTCCAGTCACACAGGTGTTAAGAAACGCATCCAGAATGTGAACCAAGTTTCTCTAAATAGTATGACTTTTCTAACTGTATACTTAGTACAGTTTTGCACACAGTAAACATTAAATAAATGCTTTTTCATTCAACAGGAAAGACTGGGACCCTATATTTTAAAGGGTTGGAAAACAAGCAATGGCAGCATTGAAAAAGAAGTTGTGGAAAACAAGGAAGACAACTAAAAATCTTTAGAACTGCACGATAAGTTAAACATAGCAGAGTGATTCTCACCTGTCTCTAGCAGAAAACCTCCTGGCTAAAATAAATAATATTTAATCTACTTTGGCCTAATAAGGCTTCATATTTATTAAGTAACAGTTAGTAGCAAATCCTTTATGGAACTTTTTAAAAGGTTAAGTAATGGCACTGACGGGCTTCATGAATGACCTTTGACTCCATAAGACTAACATATAATAACCAATAAAATTTAAAAGCTAAGTTTTAAGAGCAGGTATGGCTGCAAAAATAGTCACCCTGTGGCCAGTCTTATGCTAAGTCTCTGTAACTAGAACAGGCCCCAGAAAATACATACACAGATAAACACCACCAGGCCAACACTTGAAGTTTTTCCAACTGCTGGAGATATAGGACACTGGCATATCCTATAACCCAGAGTCATATCATCACAGTATAAGGCATCAGAGTAGACTTTGGTGAAGATAAAACATGTAAAAAAAATAACAAAGATTAAAACAGACTTGTTTAAGAGAAAGCCAATTTGTGGCATAAAGAAAAAAAAGGGGGGTGGGAGATTACAGAATTTAAGAATTTTAGTTCTTAATGAAGCTAAAAATATGAAATGGCAGACTATGCCAAGATTGTATTATTTTGGTCTTTGATTAGACAAACTTTTTATAAAAAGAAAATCCTGGCAAGAAAACAGAAAATTCATTTTACTTGTGACCTTGTGCAGTCAGACAAATTAGCACAACACAGACCAATATTCTGAAGGAATCATGCAGTAGGATTAAGAAAATCTACTGCTTTTAGTTTTCCCTTTACTCATTTCCCCAGAAATTTGTTTTAGAAATATTAGAATCTGTTTTATCTCCATTTTAAAACTAATTTGACTATAGGAATACACAAATGCCTTCCTCTAGCAGCATAGCAGTAAGCAAAGCAGAGTACTGATGTTTTGTCTGAACAAAATGAGAAAGTATCATAACAATGTATTAAAAGTTTTCACTTTAAATCTTAATGTGTTACAGCAGAAATTATTTCAAAGATTCTCTTTTCAATAATTTCCAAAAATAGTTTTTAACATACTCTCCTGACATCTTCTTAAACACAAATATTTTACAATTATTATTTATGTGAATTAAATGAGTTAACACAACAATATTTCTGTAGATGTGGGGATTAAAATCTCCCCTTATTCAAACTACTCAAATAACAAAATATATTTACGATTACTATGTGTGCTGAAGATATGAGACGAAAGAATTATTATCTAGAATTATCTACATAAGAGAACAAAAGTTTTTCTGCTTAGAAACGACATTTTTAAAAAACAGATTTCCAAAAAAGTGAAAACTGTGTCCATGGCCTGATACTATATTCAACTCTTACTACTGCAAATGATAGTTAGACAAGCATTCTGACCCAGTCTACAATACAGCCCCAGACCTGAAGTCAACATCAAAGATAGTAAGTGGAGGATAGATTCAAGTGTCATTCCAAGGGCTATCTAATCTAACGGTGTTATGATTCTTACCTCTTCCAAACTACCCATGTGGATGAAATAACCAAAAATATGAAACATGAGCTGGATGAGAGTACTATTAGGTGAATGTTTACATGGTTCAGCAGTCAAAGAACATTAATGTCAATATAAAGTTGCCTCTGGTCAAGTGTCACAAAGGATTTGTCCTTGGACCTATCCGGTTTACTACTTTTTATCAATGACTTGGATACAATCATAGAAAGTATAATTACAAAATCTCCAAGTTTCACAGAACTAGAAAGTTGAGTTAATACAGCAGAAAGAAAATAGAGATTTAAAGTTAACTCTACAGGACAGTGCATTAAATTAAAATCAACAATATTATATTTAACAAGGATTTGTGTAGAATGCTATAATTAGTTACAAAAAAGTCAATTACACACCAAATTCAAAGTATAAGAGACCTAGATTGGTCACATGAAAAAAAGCTTTTATTTTTGACTCTTTAATGACTTAATGAGTAAAGAGCTTCAGTTCATGCAATCAGATACATTAATCCAGAAACCAGAAGAAAGAGGTACAGGGTAAAATAGTAGTCTGCACCAATCAGCAGACATCTGAAATACTGTACTGAGCTCCAAACAAATTTTAATGAATGGCACTGTAAAAGGGGGGAGGGAGGGAAAGAGAGAGAAAGCAACTAGTATGATAAGGGGTCAAAAACCATGTCCTATGAAGAACAGGAAATATTTAGCCTGAAAGAGAAGACACAAGAAGGCATAAGAGCAGTCTTCAAAAAAATTAAAGGACGTTAGCCTGACAAAGGATGAAATTTGTTGTGGGACATGCCAGAAAACAAGTACTATTTAGTTATCCAATAATGGACTGGGCTGTTGTGCTATTATATATAGTAAGCTCTATGTCACTGGAGTTATATACGCAGAAGTTAAATGAGCATTTGTCAGGAAATCTGTACCAAGTACTTCCAGAATGGGTGGGAATGATGAGGATGACCTCTAGGTTGCTTCCACCCTACATTATATTATACCAGTTGCAGCAATTCTATTTCCCCAAATTAATATCATATGCCAATAGAAAAGGCTATCAAAAAATTTAAAAGCAAGCACATCCAACCAGAACAGACTAATAATTAGCACATGCCTGTTCAATATATGTGGGTAATTTATATACTTATACCATCTCAAAATTTAAGCTCCCAGAAACTAAGCATTTCTTTCAATAATGCTCTAAATGGCAACATAGTATTTTGGAAGCATTCTGTCAGCACTCAAAATCCAACTGTCAGCACTCAAAACCCAATGAGCACCTTTTCCAAAAATAAATATCAGTTCTCATGTGGCATAGGGTCTTTCATGTGCCTCTACATACAGCTATAACAAATATTATCCAACTGCACTTTAGTGAACTGCAGGTATCCAAATAGCATGATGGATAGTGTCAGACTTGGTTTAAATCTTCCCTCAAACTCTCTCTAGTTGTGTGACTCTGGGCAAATCACTTAACCTCTCTGGGTGACTCTTGTGTAAAATAGGGATCATAATAGAACATATCTTCACAGACCTTTTGTGAGGATCAAATGAGATCACCTACATAAAGGGCTTTACACTTTTTTATTCTTAGGACCAACCACAGTCTACTACATATAGAAGACACTTAATAATGTGTCTTAAATTGAATTTATTCATTATTAAAAATCAATTATGTGGCCCCACTTTTTTCGACTTTTTAATATGAAAATATGCACTTAGGTTCAAAATAATACAAAATGCAGTTTATGATTAAAAACTAATGAAATATACCAATTATCTCTGATAAGGATTTCATATCCAAAACATATAGGCAATTGACAGAAATATAGAAGACAAAAAGCCATTCTCCAACAGATAAAGGGTATTAACAAGCAGTTCTCAGAGATTTGCAAACTATTTTACAACTATATGAAAGAAGACTCCAAATCACTAATAGTATCATAACCAACAAATTAGCAATTATTACAAAGACAGGAATAGTCAATGTTGTCAAGATTGCAGAAAGATAGGTACATTAACGCACTGCTGGCAGACCTGTGAATTAGTCTAATGACTGGGAAAAGCAATTTGGAAAGCAAATAAAGTGACTAAAAATATCCATAATCTTATATTATACCCAGATATTCCATTGCTAGAGGTTTATCTCAAAGAGTAAATGGTAAAAACAATATTACCAAATATATCAAAATATTTATAGCATCACTTCTTTTTGTAATAGCAAAGAACTGGAAACAAAGTTCATTAATTGGAGAAATGGCTAATTAAGCCATCATATATGAACATAGTGGAATGTTCTACACTGTATATATATGAATATAATGGAAGATTCCCATAAACTCACGCAAAATGAAATAAGCAGAACCAGACAAATAAAAGACAATGACTACAACAATGTAAATAGAAAGAATAACAACAAAACAATCAAAACTCACTGCTGTACCAATGAATAAATACCAAGTACCAATAAATACCAAGCTTGACCCCAGAGAGGAAAACGCACCTTACAAAGGATAAGGTCTACAGCTGAACATGCACATTGTCATACTTTTTTGAAATGTGTTAGTTTGGCTAAACTGTTTTTTCGTTCTTTGCATATATATATATATATATATATATATATATATATATGAGATGACTCTCTGGAGGGGAGTGGAGGAGACAGAATGAGAAATGTAGGTGACACAAAAACAAAAGATATCAAAAAAAATTTTTAAAACTAGTTAAACCTAAAATATGATAACTATTAAGTCACCCAACATAAAAGTACTTAGTTCTATAAAATCTGTACATGTATTTTGAGATTCCTCTTTCAAAATTTACAAAAGCCCTGGATGTTCAAAGGCAATGGCTCACAGGATCAGATTAAAGCTAGAAGGGACTTTCAGAGGACCACTAAGTCAAACACCTTTTTAGATAGGAGACAAATGAGGCCCTGGGAAATTAAGTGATTCACTAAAATCATACAAGTAGTAGAGATAGGATTTGAACTCTGGTCCTATGCTATTAAATTGGTTGAAGCCTTATTTCTGAAAATACCTTGAATTTCCTCTAGCAAATACAGACAGAGCCCATAATTTTCATTTCTCTCCACTCTCTCTCATTTGCAGCCCTCTTCTCATCAAAAACACTCATTTATATCTTGTGTTGGTTCAGTGGCCTCCCTAGTCTATCCAAAGGGCCACTTAAAACCACAATTTCTTCTACTATAAACAATGATAAGGACAGGAAAGGGTCCTCTTCCTCCAATAATACTTGACTATAATTGCATGAAACCCTCCTGTTCATTGATAACTTCTTTATTGCCTCTCGGCCCTCCCACCAAAAAATTAATTATTGCAACTACACTGCCCACAGGTTGTTGTTAATTGTGGCTTATTAATCTTTCATAATTCTACGTGATAATGCAATGTTAAAAGTTTGATGTTTGGACCCAAACTGAAGACTTTCCTGTACATATAAGAAGGTTAAATATTATATCCCATCAGTTCTTCAGAATATATTCCCCAGGGATTTGAGAGGGGCTCCTCGAATACATTTTTTTACATAGCTGCCTACAAGTAATTTGCTTAGCAAATTAAAGAATCTTTCAAGTCAATGTCAAAGTACTGAGTCCAAAATTCATAAACCCAAACTACCTCTGTTCAGTAGGCAATTCTTTACTGATTCTACTCTAGATTCCTTTATATCATGCCAGCATCTGATATTGATATGGATACTCCAAAATAGAAATAATGAAAGTAAATTTACTGTAGCAAGTGCAGTTAGAAAAGGGAAAAGGTTATACAAAGTAGAGTAAGAGTAAATAAGTAACAGTTAAAGTAACAGTGTACGAAATGCTATTTCCAAATTTAAATGAGATTCAAAACTAAATAGAAATGGATAAAAATAAGGCATAAATTAAAAACCACAATACTTGCCAGATTCTAAAACAAATGAAATCTCCTACAGTTTTATATTTAAACATGAGTTCTTAAAAATATGACATTGATAATTTCCTGGTATTTTAAGGAATCACCTGCAATCAGCCCCTTTTCCATAAGTTTTTTTCAGTGGAATCGTGATTTAATATTTAAGTATGTGATCCAATATAAATTTTCAACTCCTGAGAAACATTTGAAAATCACCTGTTTTGTCTCTCAATATTCTGTAGCTCCCTGTGGTCCCTTTTCAGGTGTTTGGTCAAAGACGTAAAGTATTCTTTTAACAGGTTCTGGAAAGGCTGTTGCTTCTCTGGGCTGATTATTTCACTAGGAGGAAAACTTAAGTTAAACTTCTCTGCAGCACCTTTCACTTTTCTTGGTACCAATCCAGCAATATCATCCCCACAATGCCGGCAAAAGCTAATCACCACAGACACATGAGTGTGGGATTCACGGTCAGCGTTAATAATGTTTTTCAGCTGTTCATAGATTAAGGACAGACCTTCTTTGTCAGTGAAAATCCCCACTATGGTCAATTCTGCAATGAAACGCAAGTCAGTTCTTAGTTTGGTAATGTTAGGTGTTTTCTCCTCTTTTCTTGCTTCAAAATGTTTTTTCCAAACCTGAAGCAGAGATGGGGCAAAGTCAGCATAGCGCTGATGAAAGAGAGAGCACAAGTGCACGGCACAGTTCACATCAGAAATTTTTAGCTTAGCTTCCACAATAGAAGCAACAGCTTCTGCAATGTATTTGCTTAAATTGAGGCCATTAAAATCATGGGACAAGGAGTCTCTCTGTTGCTCCGTAATAGTTTTCAATTTCTTGACAAAAGCTGTATTTTTCTTCAAACTTGAGTCCAATCTGCTAAAGAAATTCTCCTCTGGTCGGCTGTCTGGTGCATTTTGGTTTTTGCTTCGGAGTTCCTTCCTTGCTTGATGTCGTTCCCATGCCTCCTGATGAAGCTGATGGGATTCTTCTTTCTCTCTACACAAAAACAAAACAAATAATATCTTGTGTTAAGTCATTTATAAATTGTACATCATAAAAACAGCACTCACAACTCAAGCCCAGAAGCTAAAGCAGAAATTACTGAACTAAAATGGTAGTATGAGTTTTATTTAAGGCACTTACATTAATGCTGGCATTCTTTCCAAAAATGTAAATTTTTGAACATTGTGAGAATTGTCTTATGTGATCAAATGAAGAATATATTCATTTTACCTGCTGATAGCACTAATTTTAGGTGATAAGGCACTGTAAAGAACCAAATTAAATTCAAAGTGATCTTATGGGAAAGTAGATCGCTAAAGCCAAATGAAATGTAATAGGGACAATTAAAGGACAAAATATCTCTGAAGGAAAATTCTTGGCTTCAAGGGTTGCACCAGATACCTTCAAGGTTCCTTTAATCTATAATCCTATGAACAGGTTTATTAAAAATAATGGACAAGACCATTTTCCTCCCCAAAGTCCTACTTCAATGCCTCCTCATGGCATAGTTAGGTAATCCTCGGCTCCTAAAGGCTTTGCAAGCAAACTACAAGATCTGTCAAATGAGGATTAAGTGTTTGAAAAAAATCCACACAATCTTCAATAAAATAGATAAAACAGAGGATTCACAAGCTAAATTTAAGCCAACAATATAATACTATAGTCAAAAAGTAACAAACCAAAGAGATGAGTCAATAAAAATGTAGAAACCACACATCCTTTATTACACAGTGGTCAAGTGTTTAAACAAGTAACTTGGTTGATTTGAAATGCCCAAAATCTGAAAGCAGACAGAAAATCTGGAAAGGAACCACAGTATAGCAGGAGAAATTATTGAAGGTCTTACCATACTACCACAGGTTAATGAACTACATATAAGTGGCCTCTATCAGAAGCCATACAATGGAAAGACGAGCATACCTCGTTTGGAAGTCTAAGATCTACTATTTACTACCTGCATGATCTCGAGACTCAGTTTCTTCAATTATAAAATAAGGAGTCTGGACCACAGGACTAACATCATCTTTCCAGATGTAAATCCTATAATCAAGTAATACCCTTAAGAAGTGAAACAGCATAAGGCAACATATTCCTTGTAAAATGCATAATTTTTAAAATCTGCTTTTCGCATGAGTTGAAGATATTTATACTCCACTCCCAAGGAAGTTTTTGACAAGTAGATATGTGCCATTAATGATACAAAAAAAATTGAAACATAAATTCAGGAAACCCTTGGGACTCAAGGTTTTGAATATTCTTAGACCAACTACTGCTGCTTTGGGTCCAGAAGATATCCTGCCTTTTAAAGAAAGGTGCTAAGACATGTTCATAAAAAGTGCTAAGTTTTCTGCTCAAAAAAGGTTCTAAAGGTTTCTATTTGATAGAATTAGAAAAAATAAAAGAACAGTGGAAAATGAACTGCTTTACAAAGCATGCAGTTGTCTCCAATAACTTTTCCTAATACTTGTCTATATTCAGAGATCTCTACAGCTTGTAACCCAGAAGCTTCTGATACTACTACCTTTCCCCATCAACTACATAATCTCTCCTCCTTACTCCTTAAAAGATGCCAACTCTCTTAAATCCTCTTGCCCATTTAACTCCTTTATTTCTCTTTCTGGCTATTCATCTCCTCTTCACCATTTATAGCAAGGGCTCCCCCAATTTTGTCTCTGGGCCTATTCTCTATATACTCCCAGGAATCTCACTCATTTCATGGCTTCAAACATCACCTCTCCAAATGCCTACTGCACATCTTTATCTAGATGTTTCACGTGTAATTCAAATTCAATGGGTCTAAAGCCATGTTCATCTTTTTCTTTAAACCAGTTCCTCCAGCTGACATCATGATTTTGGTAGGTGTTGACACTATTCATAGTCTTTCTTTTGGTAACCTCAAAGTAAACTCTTGACTTTTCCCTCCTTTCTAAAATGCACTGAAATACTGATTCCAACTCTTACTAACAACCTCTCTTTCTCCAATTCCACATTCATGAATCCAGTTCAGAGTCTTCAATTCTTTTCTATTGGTCTGATTAGAAGAGTATCCTAAATGCTCTTTCTACTTCTATCCACCCTCATATCATTGATAAGGTAACATTTGTTAAGCAAAGATCTGGTCATCTCATTGCCTGCTCAAGAATCCATGGGGCTCCTTACTGCCTACTAGTTTAATTTCCTTTTCCTGACATGCAATGACCTTTGCAACTTCAACCCACTCTAACTTTCCAGGCTTATCTTACATTACTTCACTTTATGCATGCTATACTACATTCAAATGAGTTAACTCTGCCCCATCAAACATTGATTGTAGCGTTGTGTTTGTGCCCACTTCCCATCTTTGAGCTCCAACCTGATAACAACCTTTTTTCACTAACAATTCCTATATCAATTCCATTTCAAAACTAATACTCACAATGAATATTGGTATCACAACTACCTAGACTCAGACTCCTATTATAAGCTCCTTGAGAGCAGGGACTATATTACAGTATATGAACCTAGAACCTAGCAGAAGTTTTCTAGATGTTTGCTTTACCGATTTCACCAATTTTGAAATTGTGGAAGCTACTCTAATGAGTCAATTTATTTTAATCAGAAAAAAAGATGTCCTATCACTTCAATAAACTGTGAGTTTGGCTTTACCTTACTTACTGCCGTATACAAAACACTCTACTCACTCAAGGTATTTTCGAATATATTAACTAAACAGATTCACACTTAACAACAGATTAAGAATTGATGATTTGCCAAATACGGCCCCAACTCAAAAGATGAAGTCAAAACTTACTCTTAAGAAAATAATTTAATTTTTTTAAACCTTTTTATTGCCTCAAAAAGAAAATTAGAAAAATATCTGGGAACACAAGCATTATATTTCTATAGTCCATTGACCTCTAAGGTGCCTAGCTGCTCTGAATCTCTGATTCTATGCAGACATTAACAAAACACTTCTTACTTCAGTTGAGCAGCTGCTTCTTCTTGCTGACGTTTCTCCCGTTCTTCTTGCTTCTTTCTCTCTTCCTCTTCGAGCTTCTTCCTTTCTTCCTCTTCTCGTCTCTTTAATTCTTCCTCAGCTTTTACCTTCTCTTCCTCTTTTTTCTTCCGCTCCTTGTCCTCCTTTTTTCGTTTGTCTTCCTCCAATTTTTTCTTCTTATCTTCAGGCACTTTAACTACATCTCTCTTGGTAGTAAGTTTGACATCATCTTTTGTTTTTTCCCGACTATTTACTGGTCGCCTTTCACTGCACTCCTTTTCTTTGTTATTTAATAAAGATTCTTTTTCTTCCATACTTGCTGGCTTTTTACGCTCAGCTGGCATTATGTTATCCAAGACAATCTGCAAAAATAAAAGACCATCAGTACTTTAAGTCTGTTATTTTCCTTAGCAATTTGTAGTATGCCTTTATTTCCTAAAAATTACATCTTGACAGACTGTTAAAATCAAATATTACTCAATTTGTACAAACCAAAGTACAAGTTACTGTGATAATTTTTAGCCAATCACTAACATCTCTACATGCCTTTCAAAATTTTAAAGTATCTTCCTTCATGCAAATATTTCATAAACCTTTGCAAAGGTAGCTTGCACAATATTCCTCCAGAAAAGAAAGTATAGATGGTTTGTCCAGCATTACATGGAAACATGAAAAGACTATAAGATTCCCACCTTTTACTTCACTGATGCAATCAGTAGATCATATTAACTAGCACAAGAAAAACTGATCTGAGTAAAATATTAAAACCAAATTTCTCCAAGCATCACAACAAAGAAACATTTCATGAGATAGAATAATTTTTTTTCAGCTGATACTCTACACCAATGGGTCTTAACCCTATGGTCTATGAACTTGTTTTGTTTTTTTTAATTTTGACAACTATTTCAATATAATTGGTTTTTCTTTGCAATTCAACATTTTTTATGCATTTAAAAACATTATTGAGAAAGTATCCAAAACAAAAAAAAAATGTTAAGGAAAAGGGTGAGGAGGTTGAAAATGACTATAAAGTGAAGGCAAAAATCTAACCATAAGATATATTTATAACATTGAGAAGCAGCTTGGTATAATAGATAAAGAGATTGTTTTAGAGTAATAAAGAACAAGGAAGACTTCAGGAAACTCTAGGTTTGAGATGTGCCTAGAACACATAATGGCTATGTGACCATAGGCAAGTAAATCTTTCAGTGACCAGACAATCATTCTTCAAAATGAAAGCCAAATTCAGGTGCTTTGTTTTGTTTTGTTTTTTTATACACACAGGAAAAAAATGCCAAGATGTATTAAGATTACAAATTTTCTTAAAATGTGCCTTAAAAGTTGCATATGGAATTTTCAAAGTGTTTTAAAATTCAGATTGAACAAGGAATAATGCAAAATATTTATCAAACAAAATATTTTTAATAAATGTTTATAACATTAATTGCAACTTCATGTTCTTCATCAATTACTTCAGCTACTGAGGGCCACAAGGTAAATGTTGATACCATATGCCATATATATTTGTTTCCCATGCTCCTTTCTGACTCTTTCCTTTTCCTTCCAATTTTCTTGGTCTGTGTAGCCTAGCAGAGTTAAGTCCTCTTAGACTTAAATCATAATTTAGAGTCTAGTTTTTTAATTCCTTTAAATACAAATGCACAGAAGTAAATGTAACATTTAAATATCTGGAAATGCATTTGCCAATTCTTATAATTCCAGCAAATAACAGTTTTAACAGGGAATTTTAATAAATGGCTCTAACACATTGCCCTAAAAGCATACAGTGATATTCAGGGTACTAACATCAGACTGAGAGATAAGTTCTGAACATGGCTCCTAACTTGAATAAATATAACTCAATATTGCTTGCTTCAATAAAATGTACTTAGCAAATGACACCTAGATTTAAGACTGAACTAGAGAATACAACATTTAAGAGTTGCATTTTGTTCATATTAAAGTATTTTTAAAATATCATTATTTCTACCCTATTCAAACAATTTGAAATACCTTCTTCCTTTTGGATAGATCCCCTGTGAAATATTTACAGAAGGACAAAGGCAACAATTGGAGGAGTGAGAAGATATTTGACATTGCACTCACAATCTACAGATTATGGATCAATTACTATTTTGAAACAAATAGCAATGTCAACACAGAATTTAGTATTTATTCATTCTAATTTTGCACCCAAACAGATACTACTTAATTTCTGTTTGGAGATGAGCAAGGGACAGAGATATCAAAAATTTAGGACATTAAGTTACAAAGATTATATCTAACGGTTATTTTTCTTCTTAAAAAAAATAATAAAATCTATCAATTACAAATCTATCGGTTCCAAAAAAAATCTATCAGTGACATTTATAATGAGAAATCGTTCATGCTTTAATAGCCTTGCAAACTATATGCACATTTGTACAGTAGTAGAAAAAGTCATCTTTAACCTTAAAAACACGGAACCAACCCCATCTACGTCTCAGAAAGACACCACTCCCCATTTGTCTTACTCTATTAGAATACAAGCTACAGAAGGCCAAAGACTGATTTGCTTGGGGGG
>CM053770.1:131096430-131139953 GCA_028658325.1 Potorous gilbertii
TGCAACGGAAATCTCCTTCACTGTGTTGCTGCGTGGCTTCCACTGTTCCAGAATTTGTCAGGAGTTCTTTTTACTGGAAATCTATGGGCTGTGGGTTCGGACCTAGCATAGGTCCGCCATCTTGGCTCCGCCCCCCATGAAATTTTTTATATAAAATTATTGTAATTAAAATTAAAGTTAGCTAGAGAAAGAAAAAAATTTGAGCCAAGTTCCTCTCATAAAGGTTTGATATTCAAGAACTTTAAAAAACTGGTTCAAATATCTAAAATCAAGTCATTCCCCAATAGATAAATGGTGAAAGGAAATGATCAGGCAGTTCTCAGAAGAAGAAATTCAAGCCCTCAGTAGACATGAAAAACGAAGTCTGACCCACTAATAATCATTAGACACAATTCTGAAGTTCTACTTCATTCTCATCAAAATGACAAAGAAGACCCCCTAAAATGACAATTCTTGGAGCGTTTTAGGGGGAAAGTCATATTAATACATTATTGAAGCTGTGAACTGGCTCAGAAATCCTGGAATGCAATTTGAAATCATACTGAAAAATATTTGAACTGTATGTATCCATTTACTCAGTGATAACACCACTAGAGTTGTACAATAATGAAATCAAGGAAAGAGGAAAAAGACTGATACATACAAAAGTATTTGTAGCAGTCCTTTTAACATAGTAGCAGTGACCTAGAAATTAAGAAAGTGCTCATCATTAGGGGAACAGTTGAACAAGTTATGGTTTATGAATGTAGTGGAATATTATTGTAGCATGAGAAAGAACAAAAGGGACATTTTCAGAGAAACCTGCAAAGATGTGTTTGAACTGATACAGATGAAGTGAGTAGGACTCAGAAAACAATTTATACAGTAACAATAACACTGTAAAGAAAAACAAACTAAGACTTAATTAAGGTCAATGCATGATCAGCCACAATTCCAGAGGATCAGTGATAAAACATACTACCCATCTCTTTTTGGTGAGGTAATGAATTCAAAGTACAGACATATATTTTGGGATAAGGCCAGTCAATGTAGGGATTTGTTTTAATGTATGTTTGAAATAAAGTTTTGTTTTTCTTTCAATTTAGATGAGAGAGGTATAGTTTGGAGTATTGAAGGGTTACCAAAATGGGGAGAAAAGGTAAGAAAAATAAGAAAAGATGGTATTTGAAGCATTTTTACATGCACAGAAGAGAACAGAAAAGCGGTCAGTAGGCAACACAAATAAAAAGGATAGCTTTGAAAATAACATGCCAAATCCATATACTTTAAAGGAAAAGCAAGCTTTTTGTGATATAAATATTCAGCTTCACTGGTAATCTTTTTCTCTTTTTTTTTGCTCATAGAAATGCCTATTATTTGGTGTTTTAGTTCAGAAGTTTTGAAAATCTATAAATGTCCAGGCCATTGCAGCATAATGAAAGCATGATCCCCCATTAGATTGTAAATTCCTTGAAGACAGAGATTGTCTTTTGCTTTTTTTTTTTTAATCCATAGCTCTTAGCACAGGGCCTGGCTAATAGTAGATATTTAATAAATATTTATTTATTGAATGAATTATTATCTCCATGTAATGGATAAATTTCTTAACCTTTCGTTACATATGGCACGGTACAAGGTCTTGTTTCAGTATTCTGTCTCTGGCCGGGAATTTATTCAGGAACGTTTCTGCTTCTCATTCTATCTATGTATATGTCAGAATTGATAGTTATAGAACTGAAAGTGACATCAGAGGATATCTAATCCAGCCCCCTCATTTTACAGATGAAAAAACAGAGGCCCAGAAAGATTAAGTGATTTGCCCAGGGTGACACAGCTAGTAAAGTGTGAGGTGAGATTTGATCCCAGATTGTCCTGACTTCATTTCACTTTACCGTTCTCCTCAAGCATTCCCTCCAGTCTTTTAAAAAATTCTTAGACATTTATTTTTTTTCAGGTGGATGCTTTATAGTCTGATGACTGCCCATAATATTTCAAGCTTACCTAGACTTTTGACAGTGGTTTTGGTATAACCTTGAATGAAGAAGTTTCATATCTTTCATTCATACTCTAGTCTTTGTGTTATCATGCCTGGACATTCTTTTCTTCAGAGCAGTGTTTAGCAGCTTTAAAATGAGAACCAAAACAAAACAAAAAAACACCCTGACCTCCTTGTTCTTCCAGACTTTAAGAAGCCTACACTGACTGCCCTGTAGAGTAACCAATGACAACACTTCTACTCTCAGGTTCCTCCTGTTTTTTATAGATTAAGTAGGCAGTTTTATATCAATAATTTGTCAGTTTGGGGAGCTGTTTTTCATTTTCTACTGCATTCTCCTTTCCTCTTTGATGTGACAAATATTCCATTGTGGGCTTCCATGATCCATAAACTGCTTGATTTTGCCACATAAACAGCGATTTCACCATCATTATCATTAAAGTGCTCTCTTTAATAGCTACCACTTTTAAATATTTCCTTGGAATAACATACACTTAACCACAGAATTAAAAACAACAAAAGAAAGTAATGAGATATGTGTGAATGGCATGAAACCCAACATTCAACTTAGAATTAACAATGGGGAAACCAGCTCAATCTGGTTTCATATGGTCAAGGTCAGACATTATGAGTCAGCCTAGCATCAGTACAGCACGCATGTATGACCATTAACAAAATGAAATCATATTGAAATTACAAAATTATTGCTTGTCCCAAGTAATTCACACACCATTACTATATTTCATCCCTTGTGTACTTTTTTTCTTCCCTTTCCCATCCTGTCTCTTCCCGCCATAGCCTGTCTATGGGATGAACATGTTTTGTTTTTTGGTCATTCCAGTCCTGCCTGGCTCTTCGTGACCCCATTTGGAGTTTTCTTGGCAAAGATACTGGAGTGGTTTGCCACTTCCTTCTCCAGCTCATTTTACAGATGAGGAAACTGAAGCAAACAGGGTTAAGTGACTTGCCCAGGATCACATAATTAGTTAAGTGTTGAGGCCAGATTTGAACTCAGGCAGATGAGTCTTCCTGATTCCAGGCCTGGAACTCTAACCACTATACCACTTTGATGCCCTATAAATAGACAGAGAGTTCTTAAGAAGAGTACCAATAGTTGCTGCACTCTACATCCTAAGATGTTTGCTATGGACTCTGAAATTTTATAGAGACATCAGGAAATATCTGAATCAGCAGTTTAGAGTGGTATTTGTAGTCTTGTTCCAAAAGAAACTGCATGACCAATTTAAAGACAAGTAGTAAGACCGCTAAGTGGTGATGTGGATAGAGTTATAGGCCTAAAGGCAGGAAGACTCTTCTTCCTGAGTTTCAGTTTGGCCTCAGACACTTACTAGCTATGTGACGTGGGACAAGTCATTTAACCCTCTCTGCCTCAGTTTCCTCATCTGTAAAATGAGCTGAAGAAGGAAATGGCAAAACACTTCAATATCTTTGCCAAGAAAATCCCAAATGGGGTCATGAAGAGTTGGATGGGACTGAAAAATGACTGAATATCAACAAGTCAGAGAACCCTCATTCTTTCACTTACTTTCTCCACCTCTTCTGCAGTCATCTTTTATATTATCAATTCGCTTTGCCAAATGAATGATACAGCAATGATAAAGAAATGCTTAACTGGCTAAAAGGTAGCATGTTCTCACAAGTGATGCTACCATATCACACTACCCCCAGTCAAAAACAATAAAAAAAGAAAGCAGGCTCCCTGTCAGACAGTGGCTGACAGATTACATGGTTTATATTTGGAAATATTCTAACCATCACATCTCTTTTTAGGAAAAAACTGAGTTTTGTTAAGTGTATTTTCTTTGAATAGAGGCGTGTAGTAAAAGTCTATACATATCAAATAGCCACTCGTAGAATGGTTAGCTCAGTATTTTGTAGGTAATAATCAGGTAGAGTACTGATTTTTTTTTAATATATGCAGTACTTGTCATGATTTTTTTAATGACAATAGCTGTCTCTCCCCATCTACCTAAAGCTAATGATGATATAATTGATGATGATGACGATGATGATAATTCCATCCATAAACCTGTACCATAGATATACAGATTCCAAGATTGCCAGCGCTGCATCTTTCACTTAAATAAGACCTAAAACTTAAACTCTAATCTAGTGGATTTCTTGGCTTCTCTGTGATTCTGAGCTGTTATGGAACTATAGGTGGAGTCTAGCAATTTTGCACAGGTATATTTAGCTTTCACTGGCCAGACTGTTCTTAGGTCACGGTAATTAGAAGTAAGTTCTGAAATATATACTTCGTTCTCCCTTAGAATGGCAAGGAGGAGAGCCCATCACTTAGTGTTCCTCTTTTACTGAAGGAGCAGGATGACTCAGGCAGTTATATCGTAACTGATTTAATATATTTAGCATTTTGAAACTCTTCTGCCTAAAATATGTTAGCAGTGGCTTCCTAGTATTCCTATATGTGCTGTCTCCCAGTGTACAACCCCCAAAACATACACACACACACACACACTCACATACTCACATGCTCACACATACACACACACCCCCCATACCTCAGAAGGAAAGTATAGTTTCCCGTACACATTGGAGATATTCCAACAAGTGGGTGAGAGGGATGTGAGCAAGTGTGGACATGTGGGAAAGACTTTATTCACTATGTTGAGTATGTGATGATTTGGAATTCTAAAGCATTTTCTTTTGCTTCATGGCCCAGATCTTTATGTAAAAATCCATATTTGTAGGAAGGGAATTCAATTAAAATGAAATAGAGAGTTTGTTTTCTATCATTTGTACTTACTTTTGCAAAGCAGACACACTGAATTCTGAATGAATGGAAACATTGTTTTTTTGCCCCCTCAAGCTCCATCCTATCCTAAGAAACTTTGTGGCCATATTTTCTATTTTATTTTTTCCCTCTTTGTCTTTCTGCTCTGTGTTAAAAGTTGAGTTGTCCTTTCTCATTTGTTGATCATTTAAGAAACTTCTAAGAGTAAAAGCAATGGTATATCACAGGTGTTCGCCAAAGATTTCAGTGACTATCCTTAGAAGAAACAGGTTTATACAAGCCCCTTTCATAGTCAGAACAGAGACCAGGTTGCTCAGGTCAGACACTCTCTCTCTCTTTCTCTCTTTCCTCTTTATCTCTCTCTCTCCCTCCCTCCTTCCCTCCTGCTCATGCTACTGCCAGAGTTATGTTTTTGGAAGGGATATTAGAGATCCTTTAGTCCAACCTTCTCATTACACAAATGAAGAAACTGAGGCTGAAGAGAGGCCAAAGAATTTGCCCAAGGTCAGAGTACCCATCTGAGTCCTGCCATGAGAACTGCCAGATGGAGGAGATTGGGGTGGGATGGGGCGGGGGGGGGGGGGGAAGAAATAGAGGTGGAGGAAAGTCAGTATTTTCTGAATAGTGGCCAAATTTGGTTAAAGCCTTGTTCCTGTCTATGACGGTTAGAGACACTAAAACAAAGGGAAGTGAATGTCTCAGGAGCTTAAGTGAGACTGAGAAATCAGAAAACCTTGAGTGGAATCATCAGGCATCTGTTACATTTGTGAACCAGTGAGCCTAACCTTAGCTAAGAGAGGGCTCATGACCCACCTGCATGAGAGAACAGGAAAGTCAGTCCTAAGAGAAACTAGACGTGTTAAAATACCATTGCCATCAATCACTGAAAGGGACTGAAGCTCCATAAAAGTCACCATCCACCTCGCCATTCACCTGTTTTTCCTAATGCATTTAAGGTGAACGTGTGGGCTCCTTGTCTTAAGGGTTTTCCAGATTTTAAAAAATTACTAGTACAAGGACTTGTGACTAAATGTGTTTTATGTGTTTTGCATGTTCCTTTAAGAAAAACTTTTTAGAAAATATTTAAAGAAATTTTTTTAGAAAACATATATTTTGTTCATAAGATGCAGTGGAGCATGGTGCATGGAAAGTTGACTGGCCAGGTAGGTCTAAGTTCAAGTCTTGCCTCCCACTCACACTGGCTCTATTGTCCCTTAACCTCCCGTTATCCTAGGCAACTCCCTGAGGCAAGGCTATATGAATTTGATGGTGTTTTTTTCTTAATTTTGGTAATTGTGATTCAATATAATTTATTTACTTTGTAATCTTGTGTATTTTTGAAGCATGATTCCAAGAAGGGGGCCATAGACTTTACAGAGTGCCAAAGGGGTCACAAAAACACAAAACACTCAAGAATTCCTGCTCTAAGACTAAGTTGAAAAAAGGGTTTAGATCTGCATTAGTAGAGAGTTCTCTTTTCCAGGAGTTCTCCATAGCAATGAAATCCTAGATTCAGTCCTTACCCTTATGCTAGGATGCCTAAAAGACAAAGGTATTGTTTTCTCTGTCCATACCTGAGTGTTTCAATGCCTCTGAGATCTCAGTCATGTGACCATTGCCTCCATCACTCCACCACCCATAGGTCCCCCACAAAGGGTCCATCCCATATTCTGGAGGCTGTCCTCTAGATAGTTTTGTAATTCATGGGTACCACCACCTTCAAGAAACTCCCATTCTACAGTATGTAGAAGACACCTTGTTGGAACATCTGCTGTCCTTCACTCTTGCTACCTGACCAACTTGCCACCTTTTCTGCTTTCCTATTTCTTTAGTGATATACCTTATGCTCTTTCTTCCTCATTGATCAGGAACAGAAATATATCAATGGTCCTTAATCTCACCAACTTTAGCTCCAATGACATCGAGGTCACCCACAACTTTGATTCTTTAGTGATTGTGAAGTTTCAAAATAAGCAACTATATAGCATCACCTGAAGAACCTTTGTATTAAAAAGGTGCATGTTTGCTCCAAGGAACAGTTTTGGGTCATCAGAAGAACTGTGCTATTTTCCAAATTCTTCCTCTTCAACTCTGGCATAACTCATTACTTATCGGTAGTCCCTGTACTAGATATAAGTACTGCTACAATAACTTAATAAACTGGCTTTACAACTACATGTCCTTGTGTGGACATGTAGCATTTTTCATCTATGTAATTTTCCTGTACAGATTGTTAGGTCAGTCTTTTTTGAATAATCCTCAATATCACAGAAACTTTGTATCCAGTACTTTGGGATTTGATGCAGTCAGCATAATATCATCTGTAAACAGGTGTATCTATCTAAAGGATCCATTTTTTTTCACTTGGACTCTGTGTAAGACATCATCCAGCTCAGAGACTAACATTTTTTTCAAAGTTACATCCAGTAAAGGATGTAGAGAAGCAGTCGTCAGGTGGGTAAGAGGAGAACCAGGAGAGAACAGTATCCCAAAAACCTAGAGAGAAGACAGCATCACAGAGGAGAGAGTGAACAACAGTGTCCAAGGCTGTAAATAAGTCAAGGACAGTGAAGACTGAGAAAAAGTTGGATGAGATTTGTAAAGTGCTTTGCAACCCTTAAATGCTATGTAAATATGAGGTTTTATTTTTTATAATGCATAAGTTGTTTTACTGCTTCTAATCACTTCTCTCATCATCGCTTGCATTCATTCTTCTCTCTGAATCAATTCATATGGGTCTTCCCAATTTTCTCTGAAATGGTGTTGTCGTTTCTTGTGGTGCAATAATATTCCATACCCTAAATAATATTCACATACTATAATTTTTTAGCCATTCTCTAATAAATGGACAGGGTTTTTGTTTTTGCTACTACAAAAAAGAGCTACTATAAACATTTTGTACATATAGGTCTTTATCCTTTTTCTTTGATCTCCTTGGGATATTACCTAGTAGTGATATTTCTGGATCCAAGGGTATGAGTGGTTTAATCATTTTGGGGGCAAAGTTCTGAATTGCTTTCCAGGAATACTGGATCAATCCACAGCCCCACCAACATTGCTTTAGCGTGCCTGTTTTCTAGCAGTCTCACCAACAATGATCATTTTCCATTTTGTGTGATCTTTACCAATCTGATGAATGTGAGATGGAACCTCAGAGGAACAGTGCTAGGTACTGGGCATGAAAAGACAAAGATGAAAAAAGTCCCAGACTTCAAGAATGGAATAAGCATTTATAGAGCACCTACTATGTGTTGGGTACTACATTAAGTGTTTTATAAATATTAATTCATTTAGTCCTCACAATAGCACTGAGAAATAGATGCTCTTATCATCATTTTACAGTTGAGGAAACTGAGGCAAACAGAGGTTAGATGACTTGTTCAGGGTCACACAGCTAGTAAGTATCTCAGGTCAAATTTGAACTCAGGTCTTCCTACTCCAGACCTAGCACTCTGCACCATTGCACCATCTAGCTGCCTCATATGATATAAGAAACTTACATTCTACTGGTCTTAACAAGCATGAGACTCCTTGTTGAAACATTTTGTTCTGCATTGAAGGTTGTTTGCTACTATGTTGTTTTTGCTTTGTAAATCTATTTTTTAAAAATTTTATTATAGACAAATACAAAAATTTAAATACATAATAGGAAAAGAAAAGGAAACATTATAAACAGATATAAAATAAGAAAAGAAAAAAATGTCATGTGTACAGCAGAACATAGGAGAGGATTCAGAATATATAGCAATAACATCATTTCAAGAAAGCCTATATATTAAATACTGTGTGTTATGTTGAAAAGTTGTCCATCTTTTCTTTGCTTCCTTGTAGGTTTTCTTTTGTTCTCTGCTGTACACTTTATACTTGGTTCTTTTTTCCCCCTTCCTCTCCCCTACCCACCACCAAGGCTACAATTGAGTACTATGGATTTATATACACAAATGTATACATATATACATATATAAACATATGCTTTTCCTAAGAGAGTCTACTCCTAATCTTGTTTTTATATTTCTGTGTAAATCTAAAATCTGTGTAAATCTAAATGCACATATTTCAGCTACGTTGTGGGTTAAATTGGTTTTTATGGAATCTGACCAACAGTTATACCATGTTTTCATTAAGCAATTCTAAGTTAATAAACATTCTTCAAGTACCTATTATGTACAAGGCTCAATGCTGGACCCTGGAGGTACAAAGATTAAGTTGCTTATATTCTACTCAATGGGGGAAGGGGTGGGGGAGGGGGGTGGGGATTTAACCTTTTTCCACACATAACTAACTATACAATGTAGGGTGTGATGGGGACAAAGGAGAGATCCTTTAGCTGAAAACATCAGGCACAGCTTCCTGGGGGAGGCCTCTGCATTGAGTCATGAAGTAAGCATGATTTTGAAAAACAGAAAGGGCATGATGAATAGTGGCGGGATGGATCTAATACTGGATATTATAATATCCAGTTTGGGTTATAATTTTTTTCACCACATTATTATCAAACAGTATTGTCAGGGAGAAGTGTAAGGTCAGAGGAGAGTGGCATATTAAATTCAGGGAACAGCTAGTAGACCAGTTGGCTGCAACTTAGAATATGGGAAGACTATGTGAACGGAAGTCATGTCAGATAAGACTAGAAAGTATGGTTGGAACTAAACTGGAGAGGTTTAAACACCAGGCCTACAAGTTGGTATTTTGTTCAATAAGCAGTGGGTTGGGTTGGAGACAGAAGAGGTCAGAGGCCAGCAGGCAGGATGGGGGCTGTTAGAATAACTAAGGTGAGACCTTCTGACCGAAAATCTAAATGTTCGACTAAATATATGCACAATGAGATTCCAATATGGGATTTTATTTTGCTTGACTATGCTTATTTATTGTAAGAACTTTGTTTTCTTTTTTCAGTGGGGAAGGGAAGTAGGTGGAAGAGAGAGAAAAAAAATGCTTCTTCATTGAAAAAAAATTTTAATTGTCAAGGTGAGAGTTGATGGTGATCTGTTTATGGAGTTGCTTAGTAAGTTGGGGCTATGGCAGAGGAATACTTTCAGATTCTGTTTGTGTTGTCAAAGTAGGCGTGTCAGCATTGGAGATCTCAAATCAGAAGGATGTTAAGTCATACTAACCTGGAAAATGGAGGCTGGTAGGAAATGACCAGTGTTAAGTTAATTTGGGGGGGGGGGGCATCCCTAAACAAAACAATTCATTACTTCTTTAACCCCTTGTAGTATCCATCTGCCCCAGGTCAGAGTTTTAACCAGGAGTTTAATTAAAGTTTTGCTTCATGCCCCAGACTTTTCAGACCCTCATAACTTCTTATCAAATGTCACTATTACCAATAATCCATCAGAGTCATTCTAGTTACATCTGTTGGGGAGGAGAAGGTGCACTTCTAAGCAATATGATGATGATAAGCAGGCAGATACTCATGGAAATTCATGCTGCAGAAACTCAGATACTTAATTAATCATCACTAGCAATCTGACTGGCCTCTTAGCCAATCAGCTAGACCACATTACTTTGGGGATTTATCAATCAACAAATGTTTAATACGCTTTAAATGTGCTTAAGCACCTACTGTGTTCCTGGCACTGGGGCTTCAAAAACAAAAGTGAAGCAAGCCCCTGCCCTGAAGGAGCTTCCATTCTATTGAAGGAAATATGTTCATATGAAAGTACAGACAAAATCAAAGTGAGGTCATTGGGCAGGGGCTACCAGCAGCTGGAGGAAGAAGGCTATTATAACATGAAATTGTAATATATTAGGTTTTGGCTCTAAAGAATCCAAGACATTATTCTGAAGAAATGTCATTGTGTGTCCTTACACTATGGCAGACTCACTGAAGAGGTATTTCAGTTCAGACAGTCCTTCTGAAGCCTTTCAGACCACAGGTCACAGCCCTATCTGTAGGCAGGCCTCACCCAACTTTAATCTCCCATAGTTTTATCCATGTTTGAAGCAGGAATAACAAGTATTTTATTATTAGAGTCTGTCTCACTTCTCTCTCTCTCTCTCTCTCCTCTTCCTCTCTTTCCCCCCCTTCCCTCCCTCCCTTTCTTTTTTCTCTGATAAAGCTTGGAGATTACAGAAATGAAGACTAGAAAATAAGATAAAAAAACTGATTTTTCTCAAGAAACTAATGAAGGAGAGCTCACTTTTTTGCCAAGACCAACTCAATCAGCCTGTACTCCTATAGGCCTCTAATGAATTTATCTGAATAATATTTGTTTCAGGCAAGTAAAATGGCAAGCAGGTTAAGGTTATTGATTGATTTACACTGTGGATCAGGCAAACTGATTACCATACTCTCCCTAAGCAAGAAGTTTCAGACAGCAGTCGACTCCTGTCTCCTTTGTATATTGACCCCTCTTTTATGGTATTGTTTCCACTTCATTAAACCACTGCTCTGTTCTTTTTTTTTCTTCATTCTCCTACCCCACCCAACATGTAGGATGATGAAAGCCTGAAGCACCTTACCCATGAAGAGAAGGATGTTATCCTGTTTTTTGAAGAGACCATTGACTCCCTAGAAGATGACTTGGAGGAAGAAGCCCTTTATGATAGTGGTATCCACTGTCACTCTCCAAGGTCGCTGGAAGAGAGTGCCTCCAGTCACTCCGAGCCAGAAGATATCATTGACTTGGTGAAGCCGAAACCTGAGGACCAAGAAGGGAAATGCCTTCGGCACATGGCCCAAGTAGCAGGTGATGTGCAGCATGAAATGCAAACTTAACAAGGCTGTTTCCAGGTTCCTTGTTGACTCAGTTAATATTCCTGAGGACTATTCCTCCCAATCCCCCCCCACACACACTTCATTCACCAAGGCTAGTCAGTGCAGAAACTTGTTGAGACTTTTCAAGTTTTAAATTTGTTTTTTTGTATGGATGAAACATGTAAATGGTAATTGGATTGTCCAGACAAGCCAGCATCATCTTGCCCACTATGATTAAAGAGACATACATGTAAGAGAGTCCCTAAAGGAGCTGGTCGCAAACAGAATAAGGAGGAGTACAAATGACTTTTGAAATTATAATACATTACATTATAAAAATTAAAATTAAAAATATAAA
Source organism: Potorous gilbertii (assembly GCA_028658325.1). Classification (NCBI taxonomy): domain Eukaryota; kingdom Metazoa; phylum Chordata; class Mammalia; order Diprotodontia; family Potoroidae; genus Potorous; species Potorous gilbertii. The sequence goes on from CM053770.1 coordinate 131,108,237, forward strand.
TACTTTTTATTTATTTTAAAAATTAAAAAAGTTGTAACGTTTTCATAAGGGTTTCTAAATTTTTGTCAAGGATTGGCCCAAAACATACCTACCACACAGTACCTTCCAACTTATACCAAATTTATCATGAGGAACAATTGAAAAGAGCTTCAGCTCTGGAATCAAAAGGACCCAGGTTTGAATGTTCTCTCTAATACTGTCTGTTTGACCTTGGGCAAATTATGTAATCTCCTTGTACCTCAGTTTGGAAATCTGTAATGTGAAGGGTTCGCACCAGATGTCTTCTGAGGTTCCTTTCAGCTCTCATTCTGTGATCCGATGCTCCCAGGATGCTGTGCTTCTTTCCATGTTTTCATCCCAGACAGCTTACCCAAAGTTCTCTTGATTGGTTGCCACAATTTTGAAGATAACTCTTCACACTTTTTCTTCTTAAAGGAAATTGGGCTTTTAAGAAATGGAATTGTTTACTCTGTATGGAGAATACCATTTCGCTTCTTTGAGGTGGGGAACAAGAAGAAGCATATGGACAAGGAACTCCATATGCCTTTTTCCTATTGACTGAGAGAGGCCATTGCCATTTTAGAGTATCAGAAAGACAAAGGTCTACGCCTTCAATATATCCAGGCTCTGTCATTTCATTGCTATAGGTGTTGCCTCATAGATACAGATCACCACTCCTCTACAACTTAGTATATGGTCTCTAAGAATAGAAAAATGGACTTCTTTGCACTTAGCAGGACCAGTCCATGAACAACAGACACCTATCACCACAATGTACTCAAAAGCTGTCTATCTTGGTAGGTCCTATCAGACTATGTGCCCTAGCATGCCATGATGAGGCATTCCTTTCTATTCTCTCTCATTATTCCCTCCCTCCTCCAGTTGTAGGACCTCAAGAATTCTGGAAGAAGGTTTTTGAAGGATGGTAGCAGATAATCTCCCAAGGAGTTATTGCTTTACCTTCGTGGTTATTTCTTCAAACTTTGATTTGCCACAGTATTTTAAAACATAAGTGACCTTTTGTGAGATATTTTTACATAAATACCGTTGTGTCTATGTGATTTTTCAAGTAAACAGTTTATTTCCTTACCCTAGTAATCAAGAAGGGAACATGCTGTATTTAGCAACAGAGGAAAGGTGCCTTTTGCAAAAGGGAGTGTCCAAAAGTTCTTTGATAGCAACTTAGGCCCATTATCAAGTAAGAAACCACCATCCAGGTCTTCTCAGAAATGTACTTCTGATGACTACAAACAGACTTGCTCTGCTATTGAAATCTTTAGCTTAAGCACTCAAGGTTACCTCATCTACAACCAGCTGGAGTCTACATTGAACTGTATAACTGAAGTCGCTTTTAAATAAGCCACTTAACCTTCTAGTGTCTACTTCCCCCCCTCTATTAAAATGGCAGGCATAGGTTCTGAGTCTCCTATTAATGGACAGTTTAAAAACTTGCTGGTAATAGTTTCTAGCTGTATCATACAAAATGCTTCACAATCAAGAGTGGAGACTGGGAGAGTAACAAGGCCTACAGAGTGAGTGGCAAAGCCAAGACTCAGGCCAAGTGTTCTGATTTGAAATTCTGTCTTTTTGTGCACCTTACCGTCACTAATGTACTGATCCCAGCCACTCTTTAATAAAAGCAGAGACCAAGGGAACTCAGACATCAGAAGTGCTTTAAAAAATAGCCCTTAATACCATTTAAAATTCAATGTAAAGGAATCAGTGAATTTACTTTCAATTAGGAAAATAACTTATGATGGTTTTCTCTTATCTCATTTTTCAGACTCAGAAAGCACAGAGACTGCCCCAGAAGACAAAACGGAAGCAGCTGATAGCATTTCATTGCCAGCCTCCCCCATTCCTGAAAACAACCCTCCTCCAGCCCCTCCCCTTCCTGTCTCAGCCCCAGCATCTCCCAGGAAGGAGCTTCTTTCATCCTCTCCTCCAGCAGAGCACCCAAAACTCCTGCACTCTGTACCCACTCCACTTGTTATTGCTCAGAGGATCTCTGAGAGATGGGCAGGAAATGAGGGCGCATCCCCTACATCCACTAAAGTGGAAGGGAGGTTCAATGGATGGAAGACTAGGACCTTTGCCTCACCATCTGCTCAAAATGGCGAGCACTCCCCATGGCACCGGCATGCCCTGGCTTCCCAGACTGTCCCGAAGGTTCATCGCTTCCCAAGCAACATCAGTGTCACTAACAGTGCTGGGAAGGATTTCAACAAGACCATCTCCAAAGCAGCAGTCAACGTCCAAGAACGCAAGGCCCAAGTTCTGGCCAACATCAATGGGGTGGCCTTCCTGGCCCCAGGGGAAATGGAAGACCGGTTACAGAAGAATGAGCCAACTGACCAAAAAAGAAGTCTCCTCCCTGAGCAGGTCACGTGTGATGCCCTGAGCAAGTTGAGCATCATCAGGGAAGCCCCAGGTCCAGGAAAAGGAAAACAACCAAGCATTGATCAGTGTTCCAAGGCTGTACAAACAGAACAATCCACAACTCTACCCAATGGCTATCAGAGTATCCATGAGGCTTTGAAGAGTGAGCCCAGCCCTTTCGTCTCCACTGGCAAGACAATAACATTCCGCCCAGATTCGGCTTTTCCCAACAAGATCACGCGGCAGAATGCCGCCAAGAGTTTCTATGAACATCGGCAGCCAGCTGTCAGCCAAGACGTCAGGAGACGGTCCGGCTCCCTCCCAAGAGCTGTAGGATTCCGCCCCCAAGGCATCACTGTGCAATTTGCTGGCCGGGGTTCCACAGAAGAAGCTCGCCGAGAGGCTCTGAGGAAGCTAGGGCTACTAAAGGAAACTTTGTGATGGATGATACAGAAAGGGATACTGCAAGAGGAGAGGTTCTGATGGCCTGGCCCAGTCCAGCAGGATGGTAGTAATACTCACAACACTCCTCTCGCCCTTGAAGAGGCAGAGGCAGGAGGGGGAAGAAATGTCAGGGCTAACACAGAGATCCTTTACCTCACTGAAGATGTCTGGGAGATACTTGGTCTGTAACAAATACAAACACATAAAGGCCAATACACAGCTCCCCATTGCTGTGCCATTTGTGGGGTTGGAGGTTCCAGGAAAATTGGTTTTAGCTGTCATCAAGCTTTGACATTGCTGTCCCACAATCCCCTATTTGAACGTTGGTATCTCCCTGTAGAAGATATGTATCCTGCCACACTTCTAAGTCTTCCTTTTTCCACACACAGGCAAAATCCAAGAAATGGAGAGGGGGAAGGATGTAGAAAACAAACAACAGACCTTTCAAACCTATTGACTTCATGGATTGTAAATGCCATAACCTTTTTTTTTGTTTTGTTTTGGTTGTTTTTATTTGGCGTTCTTGAGCCACTCGCTTCCCAGACTCTTATAATCATCTTCTGTCCTGAAGTACCTGGCTTGAAATACTAGTTCCGACTATACCATCTGTGTTTTTCTTTCTATCTTTTTTTTTTAAGTAAGGCCTTCTGTTCATATTTCTGATCTTTATTGTGCCTGGTAGATCTGTTTTGGAAGGGGAGGCTTGTTTTAGCACAAAACATGTACTTACTCCCCACCCCCTGCAAATGAATGTGCCATCTGGGTTGCATGAGAATTTTTTTTAAGATTTAAGTGAAGGCTTTATAGTTGTATTACTATAATTTCAGTTTGAAGAGTGGAGAGAGGATGGCGAGGACTTTGATAAGAATGGTGGTTTTTAAGAAAACAAGTCTCGTCAGACTGGGAACACCCACCCACACATTTGAACACTGCTTCATAACGTTTGATGGCGTCTCTGTTCAGTATCTACAGGATACAGCCTCTTTTTCCCATAGCTTTGATGCACTTTTAGCTGTGTTGTATTGGGAATGAATGACACAGAAGAAACTCAAAGGCTATTTGAATGCATAACCAGTTTCTAATTTTGATATGTCTAATTCCTATCATATTGCTGCAGCTCAAAAGTGGCTCTTCTTTTCACACTATTTTCTACTTCTCCCCAATTAAAATGTTCCCCTCCACAAACCCCTCCCCCACCAAAGAACCGGGGTGTTTTGGGGACAAAAGGGAACCCAAAGACCACTGGCTGATTGTATTCCCAGAAATCTCTGAATTTTGTGAGCAGTTATGTAACAAGAAGGGTGAGGAAAAGGAACTGACTCTCCCTGATGTATGTCTTGTATGCCAAGTTGTAGCCAAGAACAAGTTTATTAATACTATTCAAGGATGGAATTTTAAACCTTTAAAAATAGATTGGGAGGGGCTGGACTAAAAGACCCAGGCACAGCCTTTATTATTCTCTTAGCCATCATGGTAGCACAGCTATGTCTTTCCTGTAAATGTTGCTTAAATTCAAACTTTTAAATGTGCTGTGAAGGAAATTTTCCATAGTATTCAACTTGCCTCGTAAATTATATAAAAAGATTGTACTTAAAACCACCAGTATTTAATACCTCACCCCACCCATCCCCCATGAATTAATCTCATTTGTTATGGAATCTGGACACTATTTAAGTAAGCATTTAATTTTCACAGCCTTTTTAATAGTCTATTTTAAAGTTAGCCTTGTTGGCAGTGAATGTCTAAGTGATTCATCAGAGCCATATTTCTGCTAATAGAACAAGATGCACTCTGTTTAATCACTCAGAAGCAAGAAGGTGAAAAACATTCCATCATTTGAATCTGAGGGTCTTGACATTGCTGAAACTTTAAAATAATCTGTATTTATAACATAACCTCTTGGTGAGGTTGCTTTGTCTTTGGTTGTCATTCAGTAATTTCACTGAGTTTGAGATGAGTTTTGCTATTTTAGTATATTAATCTTTATGATGTTTCTTGAAAAATAAAGTTGGAGATTTTCTTAAGTCCAAGAGGGTGTTTTGCTTTCTTAAAAACCAGGGCTTTGAAAGTGCCCTACACAAAGTAGGCACTCAGATGTTTATTAAGGTTAAAATCAAGCCATTATACTGCTATCAGATCCTCTTTTTTTTCTTTGAACTTATTTATTTTGGTTTGTAATTATACCCACGGTTACTCTGTTAGCTTGAAATCCTGCTTTTTCTATATGTCTCAAAATGTAGCAATCAAAGCTGTATGTTATACGTCAAATTCAAATTATACCTTCTGATGAACCTTATTTTATTATAGGTTATATTTTTTTTCTGACCATTTAAGAATCAAACTAAGGCAAGCTAAGGGTGGAGTAGATAGAGGGTTGTGCCTGGAGTCAGGAGGACTTGGATTATAGTCCAGCCTCAGGCACTTATATTGGTTGTGTGATGCTGGGCAAATCACTTGACCTGTCTGCCTCAGTTCAAATTAGAAGTCTCTAGGTGTCACAGTATATAGAAATCAGAGCAGAGTTCAAATCTGGCCTCAGGTTCCTCCTCTCTAAAATGAGGATTGTGCTAGCACCTACTTCCCAGGGTTATTATGAGGACAAAATCAGACAAAATTTGCAAAGCATTTTGGAAACTGTAAAATGCTATATAAATGCCAGTTATTTAAATTAAATGTTGGGACTTCATTCCAAAGCAAAACACAGCAAAAAGGGGGCACACTTAAAACACCCAGTTTTCCTGATCCAGTCCCATGTCACCTTTGAGACAGCTCCTAACAGATATCTCCCATCCAAGCCCATGTCTTCAAGCACTGAAAATTCAGGATTAAGTGTAGCTTTGCTTGGTTTTCCCAGAGGGATGTACCATCTTCCCCAATGAGAGTCTTACAAACTACAGATGGCAGAATGATTATATTTAACACACACATCCTTATTCCTTCTTTCCCTTTAGCTATGTCCACCCTGTGGGGATGAGCATACTTACACACTCAGTTTCTATTATAGAACAGTTTAGAGGAGTTTTACTTTTTTATTTACAAGAATAGAAAGAATGTGAGTTGGAGGAATAGCTAATAGGAGCCAGTTGGGCTGGACTGTCGAGTACTTGAAGGGGAATGATGTAAAATAAGTCTGGAAAGGTAGGTCAGAAACCAGAGTGTAGGAAGCTTTCCAAGTTTAGGAACCTTTGGCTCTTCTCCTTCAAGCTACCTTGAATTCAGTGAGATGAAATCAAAAAAGGAAAGGGCTTTATGTCTAACCATGGTTTTGTTGCCTTCACCTAAATTAACTGACTTTTTTTTAGTAGACTGGTTGTGCAGGATCCTTCATTCTGGAATGTCCTGATAGAAAGGTCTTTGGCTGACGTTATCCACTTGAAAGTAGCTGGCATGAAGAATGTGTCTGTATTTGAGTGATGCCCAATGGAACTGAAAGACTTGCATTTTTTAAAATGAGAGCTCTGCCTTTTTCCATGATTTTAAAAATAAATTCCCTATGGGTGAAGCTCTTTACTAAGAGGGCACAAAGGGGCTCAGTGTTGTATGATGCCTCTTCTCAGTTTTAGGATGGTTGGTGAGGAAGAGCAGGGGATAGAGGGTGGGGTGGGTCAGGCCTAGGAGACATAGCTCTGTGTAATTTACCCTTGTCAGACCTTGTCATTCTCATGTAAATGTTCCCCGGTAGAGGTATGATGTGTGTTATTTATATAATATAGCAAGTTTAATAAACATTTCTTTTCCTAAAGGATTTCTTGTATTCCTGAAATTTTGCCAAGAACAACAGTTGTAAATTGTACCATTGAAATAGCAGTCACCTTTTTCTACCCTTTTCCTCTTCTCCACCGTCTGCTGGGAGTTGGTAGAAAAGTAGGAGAGGGAGAGTTCAGATGTGAAGGGCTCATGTCTTTAACCAAACCAACAAATTACCCAATGTGTTTTGGACATCTTCACCAAGTTGTCTTTGTTTTTCTTTTTTCCTACTTCAAAGTAGAGGCAGCAGTTTTGCATCTCCATTATTAATCTCTGTCAGTTAAGCCCTTTTTCAAAAGTCAGAAAAAGAAGATGGGGATGTAAATTATCATGCCCAGGAAACCTGGAAGTGCTTTGAAATTCAAACTGAACCAGCCTTTTTTTTTTCTTTTTAAGGCAGTTGGGGTTAGGTGACTTGCCTAGGATCACGCAGGTAGGTGTATGATGCTGGATTTGAACTCAGGTCCTCCTGACTCCAGAGCTGGTACTCAATCCACCGCACCACCTAGCTGTCCCCTCTGGGAATAGACTTTAAAAAGAAGTATCATTTCTAGAAGTCATATCATGCCCCATTACTCATCAGCCCATCAGATGGCTTATACCTCATTTTTTTCTTATTTTGAACAAAGTAGACTACTTTTTTTTTAAACATTCCTTTTCAAAAAGAAGAATCCCTACAAAATAATTCTAGATGTTTCTCAAAATGAGAGAACTGGACGATAGTATGCTTTTCTTTCCCTTTTAAGATAGTAGCTTTCAGCTTTCAAATGCTTTTCCATATTACCAAGAAGAAAAAAATCATGGATCTAGAGTTACAAGAGACTTGAAAGGTCATCTAGTCCAATCCCCTAATTTTACAGATGAGGAAACTGAGGACCAGAGGCAAAGTGATTTGTTCAGGGTCACAGAGATAAGTGGCAGATTTGGGATTTGAACTCAGAGCTTGTACCTCCTCTTCAACACTTTCTCCACTTCACGCCCACATTCCCCTTAGCACATGCCATATCCAAGATCGTTCAATACTCAACATTAAGTCTACCTTGGGCAGCATACTTGAGCCCGTAACCCCAGACTTAACAGGATTCAGACCCAGTTCTCACTTTTCACTGCTAATGAGAAGTGACTTGACAATTCCCAAGAATTGGGTGAATTAAAATTCAACAGGAGCCCTCCCTGAAGAAAACACCTGAGTGGAAGAAGTGTGTGTCTCACTAGCTCTGGAGGTGTAGTGTAGTGTAGGAGATGCCTGTGTAATTCAGTGGCCCTTTTTAACTTGCATTGTCTCCATGATTTATTCAAAGTAGGAAAGTATTCCTTGGCTTGGATTTTAGAGTCAGAAGACTTGGGTTCAAGTCTAGGGTCGGATACTTAGAATCACAGAATTTTAGAATTGACAGTCACCTTAGAAGTCATTGAATCCAAACTTCTCCCCTTGCAAGTTAAGAAACAGAGGTCTGGAGAGGTGACTTGCCCAAGGTCTTATGGCAAACTGTTGGTAGAGTGGGAAAAATACGCTTTGTCAAGTAGGATGGAAATATGAGCTATCACAGGTTCCGTTCATAATATACCATCAATTTTTTTTTCTTAAATGCATAACATATGGAGCACAGTGCTAAGTGCTGAAGTAAATACAAAGTTTAGATACAATGGGTTATCTGTTCTCATGGAGCTTATAAACTAATAGGGGTATAATAATAGCTCACATTTATATATGGGACAGCTAGTGACACCAGACAAGGAGTCCCTGAGTTCAAATCCAGCCTCAGATACTTACTATCTGGGTGACCCTGGGTAAGTCACTTAAGCCTGTTTGCCTCAGTTTCCTCATCTATAAAATGAGGTGGAAAAGGAAATGGCTAACCACTCCAGAATATTTGCCAAGAAAACCCCAAATGGAGTCACAGAGAGAAGGACATGACTGAAAAATGACTTAACAACAAAGACTATATATTTATATATAAAGCATACATATGCACACACACATACACATATGCTTTAAAGTTTTGCAAAGAGCTTTATGTATATACAGCAGCCCTCAGATATATTATCCCCATTTGCACAGGAAGAACAGGTTTAGAGAAGTTGTCATTCCAGGTTACACAGCTAGTAAGTGTCTGAGGTAAGATTTGAACTCAGGTCTTCCTGACTCTAAGTCTAGCATTCTATCCACTACTTCCCTTGATGTCTCTACATAGCTCTCAAGGAATATATATCATGGTGAAGTATCCTAACAAAAGAGTGTTATTCCAGGTCTGAGGAGAAACTCTGTAACCACCTAGATGTATCAGAGAAGGCTTCATGAAAGAGGCATTTAAGATGGGCAAGAATTTAGGCAATAATGGAACAAAGGTGTTCTAGGCAAATGTAAACAGACACAAAGACTAGAGAACATTCGTCACAGCTGGGAAACACAGACTAGTTCAGTTTGGCCAAAGCATAGAATACATCAAGTTTGGCAATGTAGCTGCAAAGATAAGAATGCTCCAAATAGGGGAGGACCTTGATGTGAGGCAAAGGAATTTCTGCTTGGTGGCTGTGCTCATCAGCTTAGGGTTTCAAGAGACAGAGGTAGCTATACCCACCATAAGCTAATTGTGGTATTTATTGAAGGAGTGATAAACCCCATGGGAATATATTCCTTTGTTCAGGGAGTGTAGCGTAACAAGACAGCCATTCCCTTGGTCTACCTTGTTTGAATGCCTCTCTTTGGCCCGAGAAAATACATTTATGCTCAGAAGGTCAGCTCTGTTGTCTAGACCAGGACTGGGTTTGTTCTGTGAAGTCTGGATTCAGTTAAATGTGAAGACTGGATTCAGTCACTTGAGGACCTAGAGGGCCACATGTGGCCTTAAGGCCCCTGGATAATAGCCAGCCATGACTCTGACCACAGATTTCGGGGGCTGAGAGGTTTTATCCTGAGGAAGACAAGAGAATCTGTCTTGCAATCACTTGCAAATGCACAAATCTAAACCAGGTGAGATAAAGCCAAACACAAGGGTTGCAGAATTGCTTTGGAGGCAAGGGCTATTATACTCATGATTACTTGTTAGTTAATTCTGTTGTCTATCCCAGGGTGTAAAATACTATCCACATCCAGAGGAAGAACTGATGGAGTCTAAATGCAGACAAAAGCATGCTATTTTCACTTTATTTTTTTCTTTTGGCCTGTGTCTTTCACAACATGATTAATGTGGGGGAAAACTGTGTCTATTTACACAGGTCTCTTCCTCTAAGCAAATATGGCACATAGCTTAAGCGGTCTATCTCAAAAGCAACTGTTCAATCATGTTTGACTTTTCATGACCCTGTGGACCATAGCACATCAATACTGTCCTTGGGGTTTTCTTGGCAAAGATACTGCATGGGTTTAGCATTTCCTTCTCCAGTGGATTAAGGTAAACAGAGGTTAAGTGATACGCCTAGGGTTACATAGCTATTAAGTGTCTGAGGCTGGATTTGAACTCACACGTTCCTGACTTCAGGACCAGAGCTCTGTCCACTGAGCCATCTAACTGCCTCAGGGGCAAACAGAGATTAAGTGATTTGCCCAGGGTTACAGAGCTCTTAAGTGTCTGAGGCCAGATTTGAACTCACACATTGCTGACTTCAGACCTAGAGCTCTATCCACTGAGCCATCTAGCTGCCTCATCAAAAGCCATAGAGAGCCCCTAAAATTTTCTGATAAACAATGTGATATATACATGACACAGGTTGTCCCAAAAGTTTTAGTGCAGCTTTCAACTTACTAAAGCTTAAAACTTGAGACTTTTCAGACAACCTACATTTCAATACTCCAAGTATTTGTGACTTTTTGTCAGTATGGACCCCACCACCAACACGAATTGCAATTCCACCATAACTTAGTAGAGAACATCTTTGGGAATTACTATGGTCCTAAAATCAATCAGTCCACAATTAACCCGAGGATGAGTCTCCCTGAATTTAGCCAATCCTAGACGACAGACATAGTCACTGAGCTCACACTTGAAGCCTTTCCTTGGTGGATCTTGGTGCCCAAAACTTACATTCTGTTGGCATAACCTTGAAGAACCAGGATCACCTTCATATTCAGGAAGAAGCATGAACGTTGACCTTTAAGAGATTGTAGACTAGCTCTCCAGGTAAGAAAGATGATTTAGATGAACAACACTTTGGAGGTTTCCCCGGAGTAACCTCAGGATGCACCAAAAAAGGAAATGGCCCTTATGAGGGAGGACTCCAGAATGGGACTCCGTCCATGGGAGCCCAACATCTTTGGGGTCATAGCAGCATTGATAAGACCATGGACTTAATTTTCAGAGGCTGAAGTTTAGAAAGGATAAATTAGAAGAGAGAAATACTGCAGGAGGCTAGTGAAGTAATGATAAAAAATAACAATAGTCAGCATTTATATAACACTTCAAGGTTTTCAAAACACTTTACCTATGCTATGAGGTAGCTGGGTGGCTCAGTGGATAGAGCTCTGGACCTGGAATCAGGAAGACTGGAGCTCAAGCACAGCCTCAGATACTTACTAGCTACATGAACCTGGGCAAGTTACTTAGTCTGTCTACATCAGTTTCACCACCTGTAAAATGGGGATGATAATAGGCTGCAGTGTTGTTTTAATGAGATAACATTTGTAAAACACTAAGCACAGCAGCGTAGCGTGTTTTTGTTAGTTAGTTGTATTTAGTCACACGGACTCTTCATGACCTCATTTGGGGTTTTCTTGGCAAGGATACCGGCTGGAGTGGTTTGCCATTCCTTCTCCATTTCATTTTACAGATGAGGAAACTGAGGCAAATAGGTTTACATGACTTGCCCAGGATCACACAGCTACTAAGTATCGGAGGCTGGCTTTTAACTCAGGAAGATGAGTCTTCCTGACTCCAGGCAGGTACTCTATCACCTGTGCCACCTAGCTCCCACTGCCTGGCATATAGGAGGTGCTTAATACATGCTGGGTTCCTTACCATTATTTCATTTGATCCTCACAAGAATATTGGGAGAAAGGTGCCATTATTTTCCCCATTTTATGGGGAAACTGAGGCAAAGAGAAGTGACTTGCACAGGATCGCACAGCTAATAAATGTCTAGGGCAGAATTTGAACTCCAAATATTTTATTCCAATATTTTATTCATTATACCACTTAGCAGCCCAGGAGTCAGGAAGATAGTAAAGGAGGCTTGAACCAAGGTAATGGCAGAGGAATGAAAAAGGAGCAGCTAAGATTGGGAGGAAGTAGAATTGACCATTTCTAGGTATCAGAATGGGACAAGCAACATGAGAGGTAAGAGGAGGTTCAGGGGAAAGGTCACGGCAACTATCATTGTAACTTTACATTTGAACTGAATCTTTCTATCCCAATATACATCTGTGCTGCTCAGATTCTCTCCACTTCACTTCACCAAGCAAACGCTCTTTATCTCATTGATTGGGGGCAACTCTAGGCTCTGCCACTCTTCATTACACTTTTGCTAATGCCTAGAATCTGTCTGCTGCCTCTGTGCCACCCGCAGGTCCACAGGAGGGCACGTGGGTACTACAGTCATGGGAAGACTTGGGAGGGTGGAGGCTTTGTCTATCTTACCTGATGGCAGAATGCCTGCCGGGCCTGACTCAGGGCCATTGGGCTCCTAACCTGCTTCATTTGGAGTATGTCGGGAGAGTGAGAACTGGAGAGAGTAGCTATTTCTAAGTGATGACTTTGGTGCAGAATCTCTCCTGCCTTCTCCCTTCAGTCACTGCTCTGGTGGCTGGCGGTTCTGACACTGACCGCTTGCATGGACATGGTACTGCAGAACCAGAGGGAATGACTTGGTTATTGATAACTGGACCACACTTTACAAACCTTACCCTCAAAATATTAAGACATGAAACCTTGAGTAAATGGTCATTTTAATGCTGTTATAACCTCAGAGATTAGGGAAGCTAGGTGGAAAGAGTACCAGACCAGGAGTCAGGAAGACTCATCTTCCTGAGTTCAGATCTGGCTTCAGATATTTACTAGCTAGGTGACCCTGGGGAAGTCACCTAAACCTGTTTGCCTCACTTCCTCATCCCCATTCCTGGAGAAGGAGATGGCAAACCAGTCCAGTATCTCTGCCAAGAAAACCTGCCAAGGGTCCCAAAGAGTCAGACGTGACTGAAAAATGACTAAACAAGGCCTTACATGAGCCGGGTCCAATCTGGGGTCCTTACCCACAAAAGCCAATTTCTCTTTTTGCACATTATGTTCCCACCCTGAGATTACTCTAGGGAAACCTCCAAAATAAAGCTTAGGCATAACTCATTTGTAGGCTTTCTCATATGTGAGTAACTGAGTCTTCAGCGCCTATATATAAACATGCAAAGTCATCAGTGAGTGTCATGGATGACAGCCTTTATTTCAGCCCAGAGAAAATGCAGAAGAGGGAAGGACTCACAAGAATTCATAAACAGATACAGTGAATAAAAACAGATACAGCAACCATGCAGTAAATAGTAGTTCCCACATTTTGAGTGAGTTCCTATTTAATACTACAAAGACTTTCTGAGGTCTTGGACTGCTCTGGAAGGGAAAACAGAATGGAGCTGCCTTTTACCCCCAGGCCTAGTCAGGCTGCCTCAGAATTCAAAATTCTCCCTCCTCTACACAGGAGGCTGGAATCCAGCAACTACCCTCAAGGACAATGTGAGTGAGCACCTATCTGCTCCTGCCATGTCTTGTCTCCCAGGTGTCTGGGCTGTGATCTAAGAGAACACAAGGAACTCCCATGTATGTGTTCCTGCTCCAAGGAAGTCATAGCAGCTCCTGGGGGAGGAGAAAACTGTGAATGCACAGGTATCCATCAATAAATCAATCAATATATATTTATTAAGCACCTACTATGTACCAGATACCACGTTAAGCTTTCCCCAACCTTCATCCCCCATGGATGCAAATTCACTCTGATTAATCTGTCTCTGGAACACAGAAAAAGGCAACAGGTTAGAAAGGGACCAGTCAATCAGCCGGTATATTTTTATAGACCATGGATGGAGATGGCCAGTTCCTCCCACAAAAGCCTGGGCTCAACTTATAATGGAAAATGCCATCCACATCCAGAGAAAGAACTTTGGAGTCTGAAGGCACGTGGAAGCAGACTATTTTTTCTCTTTTGTTGTTTTCTTTTGTTTCTTCTTATTGGTCCTAATTCTTCTTTACAACATGATTAATGTGAAAATAGGTTTAATATGAATGTATATATGTAGAGCCTATATCAGATTGCATGCCTTCTTGGGGAGGAGGGAGGGAAGGGAGGGAGAAAATTTTAATACTCAAAATCTTCTGGAAGTGAATGTTGAAAACTAAAAATAAATAATTTTTTTAAAAGCCTATACTCCTGAGTGCCAGCTAGCCAACCATCTTGGGTGCCATACTAGTCACTAAAAATCAATAAGAAGGTGTCTGACTCCTCTAAACAAGGTGCCAGTATCCACGTCTATGTAATCCTTGAGGGAACACCCCAACAGCATTTAAGTGGATGGAATGCTGGACCTAAACTCAGGAAGACTTGAGTTGACATCTAGCTTCAGAAACTTAGGAGCTGTTTGACTCTGGACAAATCACTTAACTTCTCTGTGCCCCAGCTTCCTCATCTTTTAAAAGGGAAAACAATAGGACCAAGGTTGTGGGAAGTCCCTTGCAACTTTAAAGGACTATGAAAATTCTAGCCATGATTATTACCCAGTGGGTCTTTTTAGCATCTCAAATCATAGGTCACAAGCCCCCACCGAAGAGTTTCCCTTTGTCAGTCAGTCAAGGGATAAGATTTGTTCAAAGCAGAGGCATTTAATGAAGTACCATAGCAAGAAAAGTTGCAACAAAAACTTCCCCCATATATGTGGAGTGTACTTTCCCTTAAAGAAATATGGCATCAGAGGGCAAGAAGGGAAGGGGGAAGAAAGGGAAGAAAATCAGCATTTATATAGTGCCTACTATGTGCCAGGCTCTGTTAAGTATTTTACAAATATTACCTCCTTTGATCCCCACAATGACACTGTGAGGTGAATGCTGCTATATAGTATCCTCATTTTACAGTCGAGGACATTGAGGCAAACAGACTAGACATATTTTAGAAAGCAGCCAGTGTGGCCAGGGTATATACTTAGGAGAGCAACTCATGCCCACAACACTTCAGGACTGTCTGATGTCTTCTATTTCCCAGGTATGCTCCCCATTCTAAACATTGATCTTTACTGCATGGTTGTAAGACCCTGCTCCCCCAGACACTGCTGTGCTACATTCATAGTCTCTGCTGAACACACATTCTCTGCCAAACCCTGCTTGATCAAATGCTGCTCTACTGGGAAAAATCCCCTAGAGACTCAGCTTTACCATAAGCACTGGTACAGTGGATAGAATTCTGAGTTTGGAGTTAGGAAGACCTGAGTTCAAATCTAACCTCAGAAACTTAATAGCTTGTGATCCTGAGCCTGGCACATAGTAGGATGCTTAATAAATGCTTGCTACCTTCTCTTCCTATCTTTCCCCCCTCAGTTTCTGACTCAGCTAAAATGCTTGTCTATGTCATCCTTGAGGAAATAGCAGATACTGCCATGATTTATTTATTTAAAGTCCATAGCCATCTTAACTTCTTTTATGAAAGGCAGAAGCCCTTGTAGAGGAATCACTCCCAAAGCCTCTTTCTGGATTCTAAATGTCTTTTTTCTCCAAGAACCTTGGTCACTAGGTCCTGTCGTCTCCCCAATAAGATCTTCTCAGTCTTAAATACCAAGCTCTTGGGAACAAAAGATCAGCCCTCTAGCCAATGCCCTTAGAATTTGTCTTTCCTTTGTACTCCTCTTCCTATAAGCTCCTTGAGGACAGGGATTGTCTTTTGCCTCTTTTTTATCCCCACTGCTTAGCAGTGTGCCTGGCACATAGTTGGTGCTTATTAAATGCTTATTGATTGACTGACTAGTCTAAGAGTTTGGGTTTTCAGAGACCTCACTTATGGTCAGCATTCCATATCCCTCCCAAATTTTCATCTTAAAGCTAAACAATAAGCAACTGGGAAACTACCAAATAGCTCTGGAATTTGAGGTTCACCAGTTTTCAAACTCTTTGTATCAGAAAGGAAAAGATGGAGGAGGAAAAGAGAGTGAAGCAAAGCCAAGTTCAGCCCAAAGGCAAGGTCACTGTTTCTTCCATGTTCTTAATTACATTCTTGTCCTTTCGTATGTGGAGAGGTCACCCTCCAATACCTGGAGGTGCTTTGGGATCCTTACACCAGCAACCATTACATCTTTACTCCATAAAGAAAAAGGTATGTTCAAAATGTATCACCCTTATAGACTTTCCTTACACAGTCTCAAAATTGTTAGTAGCTGCAAGGAGTGGGATTAGAGAGATAAAAAGCACTGCCTGGAATCAGTCAGTTTCTACCCCTCAACTGACTAGCCTGAATCCAACCATTTGCCCTCTCTGATTCTATCTGGCCATCATCAGGTTGTTTTATTTTCCATTGTGCTAATCAACAGTGGGACTATCTATCACTGGAGGCATTGAGAAATGTTCACATTCATCTTGGCAAGTGACAAGCCCTCTTTGTGGCTCATTTTCATGACTAATGGAACCTTTTGGTTTCCATAGCCTTTCACTGAATTACATCATTTCCTTCGTCACAGTTACGGGTAAGTCATTGTGCTGGTGGTGAGAGAACCCAACCCTCCTCTGGTTCCAACTTGTCCTCCTCCTGTAGCATACAATGGATTGCCACATCATAAAATAGGCTAGAGGGCTCATTTTTACTTGATTCCTTCATACGGTACTTAAGAGATACCACCCCAGCTTTGGAAGACAATTGTTACACTCAGAAAGCTACTAAGTACCCTCTGATACATAGTGTAGGCTAAGTACTGTAGTAACACTGTGAAGCTAAAATAAGAAAATCTCCCTATCACCCAACCTTTAGGATCTTAGGTTCTAAATAGGCAATATACTCAGGGAGATTTTCCTCATGCATGACGGTCTTCCAGCAAAATCTTCTTCTGATGCCTTAACATGACTTGAAGATGACTCTGTATTGTCAAAGGATATTTTAGTAAATCAGGAGCTACTTCCTCTCCTCTCACACTTCTAAACCTTCTGCAGTCTGCCTTTGGACCTCATCAAGCAACTGAAACTGCTTTTTTCAAAGTTACTGATAATCTCTTAAATTGATAAATCTAATGATTTTCTCCATCCTCACCCTTCTTGACCTCTCTGAAGCATATGACAATATTAACCACCTCCTCTGAGACTCTCTTCTCTCTAGGTTTTTGTGACACCTCTCTCTCTCTCTCTCTGTCTCTCTCTCTGTCTCTCTCTCTGTCTCTGTCTCTCTCTGTCTCTCTCTGTCTCTCTCTCTCTGTCTCTCTCTGTCTCTGTCTCTCTCTCTCTCTCTCTCTGTCTCTCTCTCTCTCCTCCTCCTCATCTGACTGCTCTTCCTCAGTCTCCTTTGTTAGGTCTTCATTCATGTCACAGGTCCCCCAAAACTCTATCAGTTCAATTTTCCCTCTATGTTATCTCATTTGAGATCTCATCAGCTCCCAAGGATTTGATGATCATGTCCACATAGACGACTTCAAGATCTATCTCTAGCCCTAGTCTCTCTCCTGAGTTTGTCCTCCATCATGAATTGCCTATTGAATAATGCAAACTAGATGCTTTGTGAGCATTTCACATTCAACACATTCCACACAAAATGTATTATGTTTCCCTCTAAACCTCCCTTTCCTTTGGATTCTCCTATTTATTATTGCCAGGGGTGTTGAGTGGGCCTAACACCAGTACTGTGTTAGTTCAAGTTCAGTTTTGGGATGAAATGAGGCTCTCTTACAGTTTTAAACATCTAACAAAAGGAGGTTTAGTTCACCCTAACTCAGTAAGGACATGCAACAAGGATGCAGCAGCACCCTATTTCTATAGACAACCCCCCCCACCCCAGCCTACAATTCATCTCTCTATGGAAAAAAGTCTAGTCAGGATGGCAAGATAGGGTGACTAGTTCAGACATCCACCAAGTTGAAGAGGCCCTGATGCCACTTTTTATGCCCTCAAGTGACATGGGACTTTTTAATACCCCTAGGTGACCAGAAAGCTGTATGGAGGGAGCCAGAGGTCAATCACCAGGCTGCAGATTGGGAAAGCTGAAGGAACCTTGGCCCTCTCACAAAGGACACCAGGTTCCTCCAACTCACCCAGGCTCACAACTTCAGTGGCATCCCTCCTTCCTTCCTTGCTCTCATTACATGTGTTCAATCAGTTGCTGAATCTTGTCATTTCTACTTTCACATCTCTCATAGAAGCCCCCTTTTCTCCACTCACAGCCACCCCCCCAGCTCAGGCATTCATCACCTCTCACCTGGACTATTACAATAGGTTTCTAACTGATCTCCCTACCTCAAGTCTCTCTCCACTCCAGTTTATTTTCCACAGAGCTGCCAAAATGATTTTCCTAAAGCATAGATGTAACCATATCTTCTTCTTAGTCAATGAATTCCAGTAAATAAAATATTAACTCAGGATCAAAAATGAAGTTCTTTGCTTGGTATTCAAAGCTCTTCACAACTTTCCATTCTTTTTTTTTTTTTAGTAGTATTTTATTTTTTCCCCAATTTTATGCCAAGACTATTTTTGGCCCTCATTTTTACAAGATTTTGAGTTCTTCCCTTCTCCTCTTCCTGAAATGGTAAGAAATTTGCTATAGGTTATATATGTGCAATTATGCAAAACATATTTCCATATTAATAACATTTGTGAAAGAGGAAACAGATCAAAAGAAAAAACTGTAAAAAAGATAAAGTAAGTGAAAAAAGGTATGCTTCTATCTGCATTCATTCAAAGTTCATCAGTTCTTTATCTGGATATGGATAGCATTTTCCATCATGAGTTCTATGTAGTTTTCTTGGATCTTTGTCTTGCTGGGTCATTCATAGTTAATCATCACACAATGCTGTAGATACTGTGTACAATATTTTCCTGGTTCTACTCATTTCACTTTGCATGAGTATGTACAAGTCTTTCCAGGTTTTTCTGAAATCTGCCTGTTCATCATTTCTTATTGCACAGTTGTATTCCATTATATCCATATTCCACAGCTTGTTCAAACATTCCCCAATTGATGGGCATACCCTCAATTTCCAATATTTTACTAACACAAAAAGAGCTACTATAAATATTTTTGCACATGTAAGTCCTTTCCCCTTTTTAATGATCTCTTTGTGATACAGACCTAGGGGTAGTACTGCTGGATCAAAAGGTATGCACAATTTGGTTGCCCTTTGGGCATAGTTCCAAATTACTCTTCCAGAATGGTTGGATCAGTTCACAACTCTACCAACAATACATTAGTGTCTCAATTTTCCCACATTCTCTCCAACATTTATCCCTTTCCTTTTTTTATCTTATTAGCCAATCTAATAAGTATGAAATGGCACCTCAGACTTGTTTTCATTTGTATTTCTCTAATCCAAAGTGATTTAGAGTATTTCTTCATATGCCTATCAATAACTTTGATTTCTTCCTCTGAAAATTGCCTGTTCAGATGCTTTGACCACTTATCAATTGAGGAATGGCTTGTATTCTTTAAAATTTGACCCATTTCTCTATATATTTGAGAAATGAGGTCTTTATCAGAGAAACTTGCTGTGAAAAATTCTTTCTCAGCTTTCTGCTTTTCTTCTAATCTTGGTTGAGTAGGTTTTGTTTGTGCAAAAGCTTTTTAACATAATCAATATTACCTGTTTTACATTTTGTAACGCACTCTATCTCTTGTTGTTCATGAATTCTTCCCTTCTCCATAGATCTGACAGGTAGACCGTTCCTTGCTCTTCCAATTTACTTATGGTGTCACGCTTTATGTCTGAATCATGCACCCATTTTGACCTTATCTTGGTATATGGTGTAAGATGTTGGTCCATACCTAGTTTGTGCCCTACTGATTTCTAGTTCTCCCAACAGGTTTTATCAAATAATTGAGTTCTTATCCCAAAGACTGGGGTCTTTGCATTTATCAAACCCTCAGTGACTATGATCATTGATTGTTGTGTCTTGTGTACCTAATCTATTTCACTGATCCACCACTCTATTTCTTAACCAGTGCCAGATAGTTTTTTTTATTACTGCTTTATAATACAGTTTGAGATCTGGTATTGCTAGGCCATGTTCCTTTACATTTTTTTCATTAATTGCCTTGATATTCTTAACCTTTTGTTCTTCCAGAAGAATTTTGTTGTTATTTTTTCTAGCTCTATCAAATAATTTTTTGGTAGTTTGCTTGGTATGGCACTGAATAAGTAAATTAATTTAGGCAGAATTGTCATTTTTTATTATATTGGCTCAGCCTACCCATGATATTTTTCCAGTTGTTTAGCTCTGACTATTTGTATGAAAAATGTTTTGTAATTGTTTTCATATAGTTCCTGGGTTTGTCTTGGCAGGGAGACTTGCAAATGTTTTATATTATTTATATTTATTTTAAATGTAATTTTTCTGTCTCTTGCTGCTGGGCTTTGTTGATTATATATAATAAGAAATGTTGATGATTTATATGGGTTTATTTTATGTTTTGCAACTTGACTAAAGTTGTTAATTATTTCAAGTAGTTTATTAGTTAATTCTCTAGGGCTTTCTAACTATAATATCATATCATCTGCAAAAAGTGATAGTTTTGTTTCCTCATTGTCTATTCTAATTCCTTCGATTTCTTTTTTCTCTTATTGCTATAGCTAACATTTCTAGTACTACATTGAATAATAGTGGTGATAATGGACATCCTTACTTCACCTTGATCTCATTAGGAAGGCTTCTAGCTCATCCCCATTGCATATAATGCTTACTTGTTGTTTTAGATACTGCTTATCATTTTAAGGAATATTCCTTTTATTCCTGTGTGTCCTAGTGTTTTTAATAGGAATAGGTGCTGCATTTTGTCAAAAGCTTTTTCAGCATCTATTGAGATAATCATGATTTCTTTTGATTTTGTTATTGATATAGTCAATTACATTGATAGTTTTCCTAATATTGAACCAACCTTGTATTCCCAGTATAAATCCCAGTTGGTCATAGTGTATCGTTCTTGTGATGTATCACTATAATTGCCTTGCTAGTATTTTGTTCAATTTTTTTGCATCAATATTCATTAGGGAAATTGTTCTATAATTTTTTTCCTCTGTTTTAGCTCTTCCTTGTTTAGGTATTAGTAACATATTCATGCCATAAAAGGAGTTTTCTTCACCTATTTTTCCAAATAGTTTATATGGTACTGGAATTAATTGTTCTTTAAATATTTGGTAGAATTCACTTGTGAACTTATCCAGCCCTGGGGATTTTTTCCTAGGGAGTTCATTAATGGTTCATTCAATTTCTGGTTCTAAGATGGATTATTTAGACAATCTATTTCCTGACCTGTTAATCTGGGTAATTTATGTGTTCACAAATATTCATCTCTTTGGCTCAGACTGTCAGATTTATTGACATATAATTGGGCAAAAAATTTCCTAATGATTATTTTAATTGCTTTTTCATTCATAGTGATTTCATCCTCTTCATTTTTGATAGTTGTTATTTGATTTTCTTCTTTTTTTTTAAATTAAATTAATCAATGGCTTATCTTTCTTATTGTTTTTTTCATAAAACCAGCTCCTGGTTTCATTTGTTAACTCAATAGTTTCTTTACTTTCAATTTTATTCATCACTCCTTTGATCTTCAGGATTTCTAATTTGTTGCTCAATTAGGGATTTTTAATTTGGTCTTTTTCTAATTTTTTTTTAGTTATATATCCAATTCATTCATCTGTTCTTTCTCTATTTTGTTGATGTAAGCATTTAGAGAAATAGATTTTTCCTTAAATACTGCTTTGGCTGTATCTCATATATTTTGATATGTTGTCTCATTGTTATCATTCTCTTTAATGAAATTACTGATTGTTTCTATGACTTGTTCTTTGACCCGCTTATTCTTTAGAATTAGATTATTTAGTTCCAATTAATTTTTAATCTATTTTTCCACTGTCCTTTGTTGAAAGTATTTTTTATTGAATTGTGATCTGAAAAGAATACATTTAATATTTCTGCATTTCTATATTTTATTTTGAGGGGTTTATGCTCTAATACTTGGTCAATTTTTGTGTAGGTGCCAAGTGTGGTGAAGAAAAGGTATATTCCTTTCCACTCCCATTCAACTGTCTCCAGGGGTCTACCATATCTAACTTTTCTAAAATTCTGTTCACCTCCTTGACTTCTTTCTTATTTATTTTTGTTTGGATTTATCTAGTGCTAAGAGGAGGATATTGAGGTTCCCCACTAGTATAATTTTGCTGTCTCTATAACTCACTTCTCCTTTAAGAATTTGGTCTATATCACTTGGTACATGTATGTTTAGTATTGATACTGCTTCACTGTCTGGACTCAGATGGCTCTGGAGAAAACAGTGAGGCTGATGACCTTGCACAGCTCTCCCTCACTCAAATCAAAGTCAACTGCAAGTCATGTCATCATCTTGATGTCATGGTTCTCTTCGAGAATGAAGGACAAATACAAGCAACAAGTTTCATTGTCTATGGCACCTTTTAGCATGAAATAGTTTCCTTCCTTATCTCTTTTAATTAGGTCTATTTTTGCTTCTACTTTGTCTGAGATCAAGATTGCTACTTCTGTTCTTTTTCTACTTCAGATGAAGCTTAATAGATTCCACTCCAGCCCCTTACCTTTATTCTGTGTGTCTTTCTGTTTCAAGTGTGTTTCTTGTAAGCTACATATTGTAGGATTATGTTTTTAATCCACTCTGCTATCTGCTTCTGTTTTATGGGAGAGTTCATCCTATTCACAGTTATGAGAACTGTTTATTTCCTGTCCTGGACTGAGCGCTCCCTTTACCCTAGTAAGACAGATCTTTCCTGCTGATCTTCCAGGTTTGTTGGGCTAAAAGATTATTTCACACCATCTTTTTGCTGGTTCTACTGTTTCAGAATTTGTTTAGAAGTGCTATTTTATGTTTTTTTGAAGGTGAATATGGGAGAGTTATGATGATTTCCTGTTTACTCTGCCATCTTGGCTCCTAGAAGTCCTTCCCTTTCCAACTTTTACATACTACTACCCTCCACTCAGTGACTCCATTACACTGGCCCATTTGTTGTTCTTCACTCAAAGTACTCCATCCTCAGTCTCTGGGTCTTTGTACTGACTGTCCCCCACACTTGGAATACTCTTCCCTTCTCTCCACCACTTCTGGATGTACTTGGCTTCCCTCAACACTCAAGCTTAAATGCCACCTTATTTAGGAGGCTTTTTCTTGTCCCCTCAAACTATTCAAGCCTTTCCTCAAGGCCTTTCCTTCACTCTGCCTCTGTTCTATCTCTGTCTCATATGTACCTATTTATATACATTATCTCCCTCAATGGAATGTAAGTTTCTTGAGGGCAAGGATTGTTTTTTTGCCTTTCTTTGTTATTCCCAGCCCTTAGCACAACACCTGGTATATAAGAAATGTTTGCTTAATAAGTTTATTGATTGATTGATTGATTTTGATCATGTCAAGCTGAAATAAGCTTGGGTGTGGGCCTGATAAAGCATATAAGCCAAGGACATACCTAAGTAAGGCTCTTTACCAGACAGTAGGTAACAAGGTAACTTTTTTGTCCTTTTTTTCTTTCTTTTTCTTTCTTCCTTTCTTCTTTTCTTTTTTCTGCCACAGAACTTTATGAAAACATTTATTAAGGCAGGGAGGGGTTATGATCTTAGTAAACATGGAGACATGCCTTCACTGATGAAAGCATAGATTTTTTGAAGTATTAACGATCTCCATGGAAGATCCTTTCTGCTGTGACCTTTTATTTTTTAGTATAACTGAAAAAAATCAGTTTTTCAATTGGGAAACAATTTTTTAACCAGTATCTCTGATAAAGGTCTCATTTCTAAAATATATAGAGAACTGAATCAAATTTATAAGAAAACAAGTCATTCCCCAATAGAAAAATGGTCAAAACGATATGAATAGGCAGTTTTCAGATGAAGAAAGTAAAACTATAGGCATATAAAAATGCTCTAAATCACTATTGATTAGAGAAATGCAAATCAAAACAACTCTGAGGTACTTTATCACATCTATCAGATTGGTTAACATGACAAAACAGAAAGATGATAAATGTTGGAGAAGATGTGAGAAAATTGGAACACTAACGTATTGTTGGCGGAGTTGTGAACGGATTCAACCGTTTTGGAGAACAATTTGGAACTATGCCCTTATGGCTATAAAAAATGGGCATACCCTTTGACCCAGTAATGCCACTTCTTTATCTCAAAGAGATCATAAAAATGGGGAAAGGACCTACATGTACAAAAATATTTATAGCACCTCTTTTTCAGTGGCTAAGAATTGGAAATTGAGGGGATCCTCATCAATTGGCTAACAAGTTGTGGTATATGAATGTAATGGAATATTATTGTTCCATAAGAAATGGTGAGCAGGGGGAATTCAGAAAAGCTTGAAAAGATTTCCAAGAAGTGATGCTGAATAAAGTGAGCAGAACCAGGAGAACATTGTACACAGTAACAGCAACACTGTGAGATGACTATCTTTGCAAAGATCTAAGACAACGATAAAAGACTCATGATGGAAAATGTATTTACATCCACAAAAAGAACTATGGAGTCTGGATGCAGATTAAAGCATACTATTTGCTCTCTCTTTTTTGTTGTTTTCTCTTTCTTCATGGTTTCTCACATCGGTTCTAATTCTTCTTTACAACATGACTAATGTGAAAATATATTTAATATGAGTGTATATGTAGAGTCTACATCAGATTGCATGTTGTCTTGAACTGGGGTGAAGGGAGGGAGCAAGAGAAAACTTGGAACTCAAAATCTTATGGAAGTAAATGTTGAAAACTAAAAATTAATTAATAAAAACAAAGAAATATGAAAGAAGAATTAAAAAATCAGTTTTTTAAAACATAAAAGATTAGAAAGTAAAAAGGTTTGTTATAGTTTTAATTTTTTTTCTTCTTTGATATAACTGGTATTTGAAAAAAGGGTCAGGCAATATTGAGCTAAGTACACCGACAATTTTAGTTGCATTCAGTCAGTTAACATGCATTTATTAAGCTTGCCAGGCATAGTGCTATATATGGGAGTGTATAAACAAAGAAGGGAAGGAGTCTTGACCTTATGGCATCAGGGCTTTTTTCTTGACCCAAATGTCATTATGATGCTGGTGAGGTAAGGGGAAAGAGTGTTTAAAAATAGGAGAATGGTTGTTTAGCATGGCCAACACTCTATGCTGTCGCTTTTGGGGTCCAGTTGATTCCTGCAAACCTACTACCTCTTACACAAAATAAAGCCTTTCCTAATCATCTTCCTCCTCGGGCTTAATAGGGCACTTTCTTTTACACCTTTCTATTGGACTTCCTTATTTTGTGTTAATTATCTGTATATGTCTTATTCCTTTACTAGGGTTAGAATTTCATGAGAGCAAGGGTCACATCTTATTTAAATGTTTTATCTCTTCCAGCACCAGGACAACAGTAAATATTTAATAAATATACATTGAATTCAATTGGGTTGCAGCCAGGGCTAGAGGGATTCAGATTGCACCTATCACCTACTAGGGAAAAGGACAAGCATTTATCTTGTGCCTAAAATGTGCCAGGCACGATCAAACCCTTGATAAATATTATCTCATTTGTTTCTCCTAACAACCCTGCAATGCAGGTTCTGATATTACCCCTACTTTACGACTGGAGAAACTGGCAAATACAGATTATTAGTGACTTGCCCAGGGTCATAATGCTAGTCAGTGTCAAAGGTCAAATATGAGTCAAGTCTTCCTGACTCCAGGCTCAGTTTTCTCTGTGCTGCTCATCCAACTGCCTGCCTACTGCAGGCTGGAGAAGCCCTCTCTTCTCCTTCTATGGCATCTGAGTGACAACAATAGCATTTATACAGGGCTTTAAGTTTTACAAAGTACTTTACATATGTTAACTCACAATAATTCTATGAAATGGGTGCTTTAATATATGTGAGACCATGTATATATACGAGTGTGTGTGTGTATGTGTGCACATGTGTGTGTGTGTGTGTGGCTGAGAGAAGTTAAATGACTTGCTCGGAGTCCTAGAGTAAGTAGGTGAGTGTCTGAGGCAGGACTCTAACTCAGGAAGGCTCTAAGTACAGCACTCTATAACTGTGCCAACTAGCTGCCCATGAAGACGACGGGACTGTGGGATCCAGTGTGAGCTTGCCACATCTGGGCAGTATAGAGCATGGTTAAAAATGGGGAGGGTTGTGGCTTAGTATGGCCAGCACATTACCCACTTGGTCACTTCTGGAGTCCAGCTACAGTTTTGTACCATAAGGATGGGGTCCAGGGAAGATAACAAAAAGGTGGCTCACTTGGCCTTTCCTCTCCCTTCCTTTAGACTTTTAGTTTGAGATTCCAAAATCGTCCTTTCTTAATTCACAGCATCCCTTCTGTAGATCTCCCATACGTCTTAAATGTTTGAAAGGAAACTGCCCATGAGGATTCCTAGCTGTCTTCCTGAAGTCATGCTTATTTCTGGAAAGCCAACCAGGACCTAATGGAAAGTACACGACCCTGGATAAAACTGAGTAGTAGTGTTTGAGAAGAGATATACCAAGACTCAGAGCTTTCCTAAGCAAATTTCAGCCCAAGGAAGCTTGTGCTCTTGGAGCTAAGTACCAGGACTTAGCTCTCTTAACCCAATAAGACAGCTAGGAGTAAGGTCCCAGGAAGATCATACAGAAATATAAGAGATGTGATTTTGATATCCATGGAATACACAAATCTTTTTGTGTTGTCACACATTTTTGTTACCATGAATGAATCAAAACTCTGTGATTCCATAGGTGCAGGAATGCTGTCCAGACACACAGATGGGCAACTTGGGGAATGCCTTAAGGAGTAACTTGAGAAGGTAAGTAACTTGAGTGTAGTTCTAGCTTGCAAGTGTAGGAGATGGGATGTGAACCCTGGTCTTCCTGAATCTATCCAGTACTTGGTGTCCAAATGTGGATAATATAATGAGATTCACAATACAGAACACAACCCATCCATGCCTGGTGATACTGTGCAACTCACTTAGTTCCATCCAAAACAAAAAGGAGAGTGGGTTTTTGTTCACTGGTCACTCACCCCAAGCACAGAGGCAGCCCTCAGAGTGCCAAGGAGCCTCCTGGAAGTAAGGTGATGTGGGCATCAAGGAATAGGTGTGAATCTTCCCAGTGGTACCTACACAGTTGCTGTTGTGGATCCCTGGGAGAAGCTAGATTATAATTGCCCTGAAGCCCTGAGGGAGCCTCAGAGTAGAGAAAGTGGAAAACTTGAACAAGGAAGGAAATATCAGATTGGGAGAGTGCTGGGGGATGTGTTTTCAATCAGTTGAAAAACTGATTTTTTTAATGTGTCTCAACACAACAAATTTGGTTGTGTGAGAGACAAATCCTTCAATTGGCTATGGAAGGGTGAGTAGGACAGGACCCATCTTCCCACTCTGTCTTCCTATTCTCCAGCTGGCTTATCACATACACCTTACAGATAGGCCATAGTCCCAATCTGGAGACTGATACATTATGCCATGCTGCCTCTCCTTTAGCAACAAGACAATGAGTATGTTGCGAAAACTACATTTTCTGGCTTGCTACTTTTCTATAGCACTATTATCATAATAAAAATGATGGCTACCATTGATGTAAAGTTCATTTGATTCTCACTACAATCCAGTGAGGTAGGTGCTATTATTACATTTTATAGATGAGGAAACTGAGGCTGAGAAAATATAAATAATTTGTGCAAGGTCAAACCTTTCGTAAATGTTTAAGACAAGATTTGAACTCAAGTCTTCCTGATTCTAAGACCAACACCCTATCCACTGCACCAACTAGCTGCCTCTATAGCAAGCTATCAGGTCACAGTTAATAGCTATGTTGTATAGAAACTTCCTTTATAATGAAATTTTTACCTGTAATAACCTTGATAGTTAACTATATGATCATGATCACAGGCATATTTAAGACAACCTCCCAACAATCACTTGTGCAGGGAGCGTATTGGCTGGCTACTATGTACCTAGCATCAGCTGGCAGGGTTCCTTTGACTACAGGGAATAACTAGGGGTGCTCACTTTGAGAGAAAGGGAATATGGGAAAAGATGGCTTGCGAGCTAGTGCTAAAAAAGAAAATGACACAGGTCTATGTCTAAGAAAATACAGATACACACATAAGGGAATAGGATAAGGAATAAGGGAAGAGATGGGCTGTGCACAGAATTTGGCCCCTTTCCCAGTCTCAACGCCCCCTCTGCACAGCCATGTTTTGGTGCCATGATGGATATAAAGCAACTAATCAATGCTATTTCAATAACATGCATATGTTTTAGTAACCAATATTTATTTTGTAATAAAAATAATGTTGGAATAGCCTAGCACATGATTTAAGGGTGTAACATTTCACCATCACCCTCTGTATATTTTTTTCCTTTTTTATTGTGTATGTAATCAAGTTTACACTAGTAAACTACATCAAAAGAACAATAAAGTTTCTGTGACCTCCCTTAGTTCTTATAACTTTACACATGTACTTTTCCCATAGTTACCATCAGCATTTACATATCATTTGTCATTCTACTTTTCTTTCAAACTTTGCATTATAGGTTAGCCCCACATAATGCCACTGGGAGCAATCACTGCTAATAAATGGTAGCTCTTCCTTTAGGAATATTCTCCCAACCCCCATTCACACTGGCAGTTTGGGTCCACAGAAGACTGTGAACCACTTCTCCCCTCGGGGTTCTACCGCTGAGTAACCCTAAGGGGCTAGCGTTTCTATTACTGTTGCTTATATCTGGTATACTCCCCCAGTATCAATTAGCCAGCTAACTTCTCCCCACTATCCATCAAACAGCTGATATCAAAGTACTCTTTTACAGAAGGGTATTTACTGAGAAGGTATAGCAAGAACAGTGGTTATAAAACAATCCCCAAATCAGGAGACAACATTCTCCTCTTGTCTATGCACAAGTTCTCTGGGAAGAATGAACTAAAATTGAAAGTACAAACATAACTTAGAGAAGACATGGTGCCAAGGAGTACCTCTCAACTCCTGCCCCTGGGAGTCCTTTTCTCTCTTCTAGGGAACCCCACCAAGTTTTCTTTGGGGTGAGGTATCACCAATGGACAAGTCACTCCATTGCATAGCTGGAATAGCTTCTGTTATGACTCAGTGTCTTGGCTGATAGGTCAATCCACTTCTGGGCTGGGTCAAGCAGGTCATTTGGCTGCTTTGAGGGCTCCTCACTGGACTCATCTAGTGCTGCTATTGGCCTCTGGTGATCTCTGTTATCGACTCTGGTTGCTGAGGGGACCTTTTGTAGCTCTTCCAGCCTTGTGAAGCTCTTGTAACCTGGTCCATTCTGACTTTGGATAATCATTCACCTAAGATCAGGAAGGAAGAAACACAATAGAATGGAAGTGCCAAGTAGTCAAGGACACATGGTGACTAGGTAGGAGGTATGATCTGCTGCCTTATTCCTACCTGGGAGCTCATGGCAGTCCTTTCACTTGAAAACTGGGAAGGAAGGAAGGAAGGAAGGAAGGAAGGAAGGAAGGAAAGGAGGGAGGGAGAGAGGGAGGGAAGAAGGAAGGCAGGAAGGAGGGAGGCAGGAAGGAAGGAAAGAGGGAGATTGTTCAAACCTTTTTTATGCACATGCTTTTCTAGCTCAGTCTCTACTGAATTAGTACTTCCAGCTTCTTATCCAACCCAAAGACTTTTCACTATATAGCATTAGTTCTTCAATCACTAATGGCTGGAAACTGTTGTATTATTCTGTCCATTTGTTCAAGATCATTCAACTACTTTGCTGCACATAGCTCACAAATGTTCTTCTCTCCCCTTTTCTGCTTTCAAACCAACAAAGACTGTTTCCTTTCTGTGAGATCCTTATGGACTGCCAGCCCATAAGATAAGGGTAAGGATTATCTTATAACCTTTACTGAATTAACAGTAGGCAAAGAATATTGTATATACTCCGTATAATCCACATGTAAGGGTTAATCTAAGTATGTACTAAGAACTGGGATATCACCCATTACACTCTTTCTCCCAATCCCCTCACCAACCCCCCAAAATTGCTTTCAACAAATTAGCTGCAGTACACTTTAAACTTATTTTCTGTAACTCCAATCCAGAATAGTTCTATGGGGTCCTAGAAAGGCTTAAGCATTTTCTTTTGATTGCTTCCCTTACTGCCACATATAGACAAAAAATGTCAAAACAGTCAACTTGATAGAGATTTTATGTAGTACCTCATGCATAGATAAAAATTGTAATTGCTCCCCAAATCTAGGTTTATGCAGATTTAATAAACAAAAAGCATTTTGCAATTTTTATCAGAGGTTGCCTACTGAGTTAGAAATCTCTGAACTTCAGGGTTACCCAATCAAAGAACCCTGATGACAGAAGTAGACTGAATTTCAGAGTAGAAACTGGAGAAGTAGCCCAGATGAGGTTCTACATGTGGAGGGTTCATCTCAGATAAGTCTTGGGCCCTCTGTATTTGTGAGGAACTTGTGGAGAAACTCCACATCTGGGACTTTCATTACTGCATACCCCAGTTTTCAGCGCACCTTAGAGAAAATAAGCATTTTCCTCTTAAAAAAAAATATGGTGGGGGGGCAGAGCCAAGATGGCAGAGTAGAAAGACACAGATAAGGAGGCTCTCCCCACACAGCCCATAAAAAACCTGTAGAGAGAGACTCTCAACAAATTGTGGAGCAGCAGAAGTAGAGAACAACAGAGTAGAAGAGATTTCAAGCCCAGGGTGACCTGAGAGGCTCACAGAAAGTCTGTTGCATGGGAAGCAGAGCGGAGTCCAGCCCAGCCTTGGCCAGGCACCGTGGCTCCTGAACAGCCCTTGGGGGCAGAATCTCGCGGAATCCCCAGTCCCAGTAGCAGCGGTTCCCAGATCCCTCAACCCACAGGCTCCAAAGGTCAATGACAGGGTTTTCTCAGCTGGCCAGGAAGGGAGAAGGGCCTTCCCATAGCTCTGGCAGCAAGCAGTAGCCACAGAGGCTGCATAGCAGCCCTTACAGACAGCTCCATTGTTGGAGTGTAAAAACCCCTAAGGGCACTGAAGAGCTGAGTCTTACCTCAGCCCTGAGTAGAGGCCCTGAGGCAGCTGGTCTTTGTTTCACACTGAATGGTGGCCTTGCCCATCCAGTTTATCTAAAAATCATCCCCCAGTGCTGATTTGATGGAACTGGAGGCCAGGTGGCTGTAGAGAGGAAACTCTGCTAAGATTCTGGGCACAAAAATTCCTCTCTGCATCCAGACCAGTACACACTTAATCATGCCACCTTGGAAGAACTGAGATCTTACAGATTCCAAGAGTATATCCTACTCTTCACAAAGGACCCAAAAGCCAAGTAACTGATTGGGAAAAATACCCCAAAAAGGGGAAAAAAATAAGACTATAGAAGGTTACTTTCTTGGTGATCAGATATCTTCTCCCATCCTTTCAGGTGAGGAAGAACAATGCTTACCATCAGGGAAAGACACAAAAGTCAAGGCTTCTGTATCCCAAACATCAAAAATAGAAATTCAATGGGCTCAGGCCATGGAAGAGCTCAAAAACGATTTTGAAAATCAAGTAAGAGAGGTGGAGGAAAAATTGGGAAGAGAAATGAGAGAGATGCAAGAAAAGCATGAAAAGCAGGTCAACACCTTACTAAAGGAGCTGAAGAATGAAGCTAAAGAAGAAAGAAGCTAAAAAATGCTGAAGAAAATAACACCTTGAAAAATAAGCTAACTCAATGGGCAAAAAAGGTTCAAAAAGCCAATAAGGAGAAGAATACTTTAAAAAGCAGAATTAGCCAAATGGAAAAGGAGGTTCAAAAGTTCACTGAAGAAAATAGTTCTTTAAAAATTAGAATGGAACAGATGGGGGCTAATGACTTTCTAAGAAACCAAGAAATCAAAAAACAAAACCAAAAGAATGAAAAAATGGAACTTAATGTGAAATATCTCATTGGAAAAACAACTGACCTGGAAAATAGATCCAGGAGAGAACATTCAAAAATTATGGGACTACCTGAAAGCCATGATCAGACATCATCTTTCAGGAAATTATCAAGGAAAACTGACCTGA
>CM053770.1:131140053-131191223 GCA_028658325.1 Potorous gilbertii
ACACACACACACACACACACACACACGCACGAGAGCACAGGGTGAATTGAATAGGATGGGATCATATCTTTAAATAATGAAACTAAGCAATGAGAGAGAAATATATTGAGAGGAGAAAGGGAGAAATGGAATGGGGCAAATTATCTCTCATAAAAGAGGCAAGTAAAAGACTTTTCAGTGGAGGGGAAAAAGGGGGGAGGTGAGAGAAAAAACATGAAGCTTACTCTCATCACATTTGACTAAAGGAAGGAATAAAATGCACACTCATTTTGGTATGAAAACCTATCTTACAATACAGGATAGTGGGGGAGAAAGGGATAAGCAGGGTGGGAGGGATAATGGAAGGGAGGGCAGTGGGAGGAGGTAGCAATCTTGGGGAGGGATAGGATCAAAAAAGAGAATAGAAGAAAGGGAGTCAGGATAGGATGGAAGGAAATATAGTTAGTCTTACACAACACAACTATTATGGAAGTCATTTGCAAAATTACACAGATATGGCCTATATTGAATTGCTTGCCTTCCCAAAGGGAATGGGTAAGGAGGGAGGGATGAAGAGATGTTGGAACTCAAAAGTTGGGTATTGTTCTTGCAACTAGGAAATAAGAAATACAGGTAATGGGGTGTAGAAATTTATCTTGCCCTATAAGACAAAAGAGAAGATGGGGATAAGGGAAAGGAGGGATGTTAGAAGGGAGGACATATTGGTGATAGGGGTAATTAGAATGTTTGGCATTTAGGGGTGGGGGGAGGGTAGAAATGGGGAGAACCCAAAATTTTGTGGAAATGAATGTTGAAAACTTAAATAAATTTAAATTAAAAAGTAAATAAATATATATATATGGAATGAACAATTATATAGTTACTGTCATATATACTACTATATATACACCATAGTATATATATATATATATATGCATATGTATACTGTTATGTACTATATAAAACTAATATATATGCATATATATTAGTTATACAGTAGTTCATTTTCTGATGCGTTTTCTTACATGTCAGATCAGTTTCTTTGTGATAACATTTGTATGTTGGAGTGCTCACACACTAATTATCTATTGTATTATTCTGCCATTTGTTCAAGATCTTTCAACTATTTAGTGGCACATAGCTCATAAGTGTTCTTTTCTTCCCCTTTTTACTTTCAAACCAACATAGACTGTTTCCTTTCTGTGATATCCTCATGGACTGCCAGCCCATAGGATAAGGATCAGCACTATCTCATTACCTTTATGCTTTAAGTCTGAGGCTACTCAACTCAGGTGCCAAGTATATGTAGAGGGCACAGTGATCTCCCCTTTTGGAATGTTTTATGACTTCTGTACCTTCTCAGTAAATTCCTTTTTATAAAAGTTCATTAACTGATTAAAAACTATTGGAGGAGCACATCGGATGGGGTCTCATGAGAGATAACATTACAAATGGCAAACTTTCAGGGTTATTCCTAGATCTTTAAGAGAGGAGTATTTACCTGCCCTCTAGAGACTTTGGGATTGAGAGAATGAGCCTGGAAGAGATAACTACAAAAGCATGATGAAAGCCTCCTGTAATGTTCCTCCAAAATACACCATCATGAAAGCATCCATTTAAATACTTATAACATTGATTCTATGGAACCAACTGTCTATGATTACGTTGTTTTGTCTGAGTGCTTTATCTAAACCATTTAATGGCATTACTTAGGGTTGGCCTGTACGTCAACAATGTCCAAGAATTTTTATTACACACTTCTTAAGAACAAGACAATCTATTAGCCATGAGATAATGAAATGGCAAAGTCCCTGCCCTTGATTTATAGAGTAACAAATGTGATAGCATATATAAACAAAAAGGTATGATACAAGAACAAATATAATAAAGACAAAGGAGAAATACAGATAAAATGCTGGAGAATTTGAATAGGGAGAAATTATTTTCTAGTGACAGCAGGAAAGAGGTAGCACCTGAATTGGGCCTTGGTACCATGGAAAGAGTCTTGGAGAATGTAGATTCAAATTCTACCTTGGACATATAGCTAATCTGTTACCTTCAGCAAGTCACTAAAACTAGTTTCCAAACCTATATTTTGTTGGACTAGATGATCTGTAAGGTCTTCTGTAGCTCTATTTATTATTTTCCTCTCTTTGGTGCTTTACCCTCTTAATGCAGCCTAAAATCAAATTAGTTTGGTTTTTTTTTTTGCTTCCATAATAATAAATTGTGGGTTCATACTGCATTTATAATCTGCTAAAACGCCTAGATAATTTTCACGTAAACGATTATCTGGCCAAGTCTGTTTCATCATATACTATAAAGTTGATTGGTTTTTTATCCCAAGCATGAGACTTTTTATTTACTGATATTAAATTTTACTTTATTCTATTTTGTCCTACATTCTCGTCTGATGAGATCTTTTTGAATCCTGACTTAGTGATCCAGTGTATTAACTCTCACTTCTAGTTTTGTGTCATCTGCAGATTTGATGAAGGTGCCCTAAACCTTTATTGAAGCCAATGACCCATATAAAAAGCATTTCTGTTGTTCAGTTGTTTCACTCATGTCCAGCTCTTCAAGACTCCATTTGGCAAAAATAATAGGGTGGTTTGCCATTTATTTCTCCAGCTCATTTCACAGATGAGGAAACTGAGGTAAATAAAGTGACTTGCCCAAGGTCACAAGGCTAGTCTGACACTGGATTTGAACTTAGGAAGATACTTCCTGACTCCAGGCATGGCACTTGATCCACTGTGCTACCTAGCTGTCCCTATTAAAGCAAAGACGGTGAGGTTTTATGATCCTAGGATCAGAGACAGAGAACTACAAGGGATATCAGAAGCTACCTACATGATCCTATTCATTTTACAGTCAAAGAAACTGAGATTCAAAGAAATTATATAGTGTTGAAGTTGTCAACCTCTTCCGAGTCACCCAGGCTTGGGTCTTCATTGTCATCCTCAACTCCTCTCTTGCCTTCATTCCACATTTCTGATCTGCTGCCAAGTCTTGCTGTTTCTTCCTTCCCAATATCTGCCCTTCCCTTTCTGCTCTTCTCTACCGCCTAGCCGCCCTGCTGGTCCATGCCCTCATCACCTTACACCTGGGCTCCTGCAATAATGTCCTGGCTAGTCTAACTTCCTCAAGCGTCTGCTCGCTACAATCTCTTCTGATCAACTGTCAAAGTGATTTAAACTGCCTAAAGGCAATTTTGTTACCTCCCTTCCCAGTCAAAGCTACTTGATAAACCCCAATGGTTCCCTGTGATCTCTAGGATCAAATATAAAATCCATGATTTGGCATATAAAGCCCTGGCCTCTTCCCATCTAGGTTTCTCGAACATTCCTCTATATGCTCTAGGTGGCTTTGCGGATACAGGGGGTGAGGAGAGGTGCCTCGAGTCAGGAACACCTGAGTTCCAATTCTCCCTCCAACACACACTGACTGTGGGACCCTGGGCAAGTAAATGGGGATGATAACAGCACCTACTTCCCAGGGCTGTTGTGAGTGTCCAATAAGACTCTGAGCATAAGGTCTGGTGCACAGTAGGCTCTTTAGACATTTTTCATTGTTATTATGCAAGTCCACGGTCCTACTTGCTATTCATTCTTCATACAGGACAGCCTATCTTTTGACTATTCCTTTTCACTTGCCATCCTCCATACTCGCAATATTTTCCTTCCTCACCTCTACCTCTTGGCCTCCTTGGATTCCATCAAGGTTCAACTCAACTCCACCTCTGCTTCCTGTCCCCGACTGCTAGCACCTTCTCTTTGAGGTTATTTCCCATTTGCTATGTAGAACCAGTTAGGTAGCACCGAGGATACAATGGTTTTGAAACAAGGAAGACCCAAGTTCAAATTTGACCTCAGACCCTAGCTAAACTTCTGTCCTCCTCAGTTTCCTAAACAGTAAAATGTGGATAATAACAGCACCCACCTCCCTTGTTATGAGGATTGAAATATGTTAACATTTGAAAAATGCTTAGCTATGTACCTGGCTGTAATAGTAATTTAAATGGGAAGATCTTTTCCATCCATTAATAGGTCCATGTGACCTGCATGAGTCACATGGAGCCTGTGGTGGGAGCCTGACAGGTGGAGGAGGAAGGGGTAGAGCAGCAAGGGAGTCAGAGTAGTCCGAGCTAGAGAAGAGAAAGAGCAGGCAGCAACGAGCATGAGTGGGAGAGCTTGTTTGTGATTTGTTTAAGGGAGCTGGTTTGTGGGAAGCCTAACAGAGGGAAGCCTTGGGAATGGCAGTGCCCCCTGCATTGTTATTGTGTATAGATTTCTTTGTTGCTATGATGGATTTGGTTTTCTGATGTTTGAATAAATGTTTTGGTTCTGTCTTCCAGGTTATATTTTGTGATTCAGAACTGTGCTGGCATATTCATAGCCACCATAGACACTGTGAACATCACATTGGTGCTACATTTAGCAATATTTGGACCTCTATTTGGAGGCAGAAGGATTTTAGAGCAAGAAATGAATATCCCAGCATAGCAAGAGAATAGGCTAAAAGTGCCGGACTCTGTGAAAATTGGGAATTGAGGCTACGGAAAGGAGAACCTAGAGATCTGGAAAGATGTTTGCAAGGAATACCAATAGAACTGGGGAAAGAACTGGCAGGGGTGTGTAGGAAAGGCTGAACAAGTTATTGCCTATGTGCAAAAGCAGAGACAAGCTGCTGGAAGAGAAAGCTCAAATGGAAAGGGAGTTGGTTGGTTTGTGTGGGAATCTTTCTGTGCCACAGTGTTCAGGCTCACCTTTAGAAGAGCAAGCTAGGGGGTCTCAGGTAGTAGAAGAAACACAACTATTAATTTAGCTTTCAAAAAGAAGAAAAAAAAACTAACAAAAGTAATGTGCATGCAGTTTTGCACAGTCTGGACCTAGTTGCCCATTCTCCCAAGGGAATGCGTGGAAGATTGAAACAAAGTTAGATGAGGAGACTGATGTTTGTCCAGTACTAAGAAGAAAGTAGGAGAATCAGGGGTCACACAGTGTTTGGGGAAATAATTGAGGATCTTACTCAGAAGGAGGTCAAAGATGTTTTGAGTTGATTCACCTAAAGGCTGGGAGAATTGTTGGTATCATAGACGGTGACAATCAGTGAAAAAGATAAATTTCCTCAAGAGGGAAGAGTAAATAGTCAGCAAAATTAAAGTCACAATGGATTGACAAGAAGAGAATTTGTTTACTGCTCTACTGAGAGCAAGGGCAGATTTTGGAAGAATAGATGGCATTTCTACTAATGAACTACAC
Organism: Potorous gilbertii; assembly: GCA_028658325.1. Lineage (NCBI taxonomy): Eukaryota > Metazoa > Chordata > Mammalia > Diprotodontia > Potoroidae > Potorous > Potorous gilbertii. The sequence goes on from CM053770.1 coordinate 131,145,297, forward strand.
AAAATATATCAAGAAAAGGAGCTTTATATTAGACTGACCAGGGAAATAAGAACTGTCCCTACAGATCCTCCCAAAACATTCAAGTTTGTCACACCTGAAGGGAGACTAGGAAATAAACTTGGCCTCAGCTCAGATTAAAGAAAGTACCCAACTAGCCAGAATGATGACCCCAAATCTGCAAATTAGAAAACAGTAAACAAAAAATGAATGTCTGTGACAGTGGGTTCATGGACTCCAGAAGCATGGCTGTCCCTATATCTATCCTGCTTCTGGTTACTGTCTTCTTGTTTCTTTTCAGTTTTTTGTATGTTCACTTTGTTTGTCAGATTTGTTTTCTGCAGGTTACCCTCTACTTGTAGATTCCTGATTACTTAAGTCAAATGTCACCCCCTGTCCAATGTGCTATGTTATTCCTGGATTTGGCATTCACCAGGTTCCAGATGCCGACTGAGGAACTGACCCCTTGAATGGGATCTCTTGGGGCAGGAGCAGCTTTACATCCAATTTTAGCAGGAAGGTATTTGGGGTCCATTTGTTCAAGGGGGAGAAATGATGGAGTGCTTCTGCTCAAGCCCCACCTTGAGATATTGTTCTGTATGCTTATTTTGTTATCCTTGTTAAAGTTCTGTTGGTACCTGTTGCCCCATCAACCTACGTAATGAATATGAGGCTGAATGTAATGGTAGTTTAAATAGGAAGATCTTTCCCATCCATTAATAGGCTCATGTGACCTGCATGGGTCACATGGAAGTCTGAGTCACATGAACCCTGTGGTAAGAGGAGTTTGCTAAACAGGTGGAGGAGGAAGGGGTGAAGCAGGAAGGGAGTCAAAGCAATCAGAGCTGGGAAAGAGAGAGCAGGCAGCAACTAGCATGAGTGGGAGAGCTTGTTTGTGATTTTGTTTAAGCAAGGTTGTTTGTGGGAAGTCTAACCGAGGGACGCCTTGGGGATATGGGAAATGCCCCCTGCACTGCTACTGTGTATAGATTCCTTTGTTGCTAGGATGGATTTGGTTTTCCAGTGTTTGAATAAATGTTTTGGTCCTGCCTTCCATGTAGAGAATCTTATATTTTGTGATTCAGAATTGTGCTGGCATATCCGTAGCCATTGCATTGGTGCTATACTGGCACATAGAAAGTGTTATATTTTTGTTGTTCAGGCATTTCAGTCATATTCAACTCTTCATGACCCCATTTGGGGTTTTCTTGGCAAAGATACTGAAATGGTTTTTCATTTACTTCTCCAGCTCATTTTATAGATGAAAAACTAAGGCCAGCAGAGTTAAATGACTTGCCCAATATCACACAGCTAGTAAATATCTGAGGCCAGATTTGAACTAAAGAAGATGAGTCTTCTAGACTCCAAGGCTGGCACTCCAGCCACTGTGCAACTGAGCCATCCTAACTACTATGTAAATTTGAGGTATTGTTATTATTTGCACTGTATATACCTTGTATGGTTCTAATTATTTATATGTTGTCTCTTCCATTAGAATGTGAGCATCTTGAGGGCAAGAACCATGTTTTTGTCTTTTTTTTCGATCTCTATCCCTTAGCACACTGCCTGGCTTATTGTAAGAGCTTAATAAATGCTTATTGCCTGACTGGCTTACCTTTTGCTAGAGGCCTTTCCTGGCCTGCTTACTATCTGTGTGACCCTACACAAGTCATTTAGCCTCTGTTTGCTTCATTTTCATCATCTATAAAATGAAGATAATCTAGTCCCCACCCACAGAGCTGTTGTGAGGATCAAATGAGATAATTGTAAAGCCCTTAGCGTAGCACCTAGCACACAGTAAGTGCTACATAAATGCCAGCTATTGTTATGATTGTAATGCCTTTCCTCTCAGATTACTTTCCGCTTACCCAGTATGTATCTGTTATGTAGATAGTTGCTTGCATGTTGTCTTCCCCCATTAGAATGTGAGCTGCTTGAGGACAGGAACTCTATATAATAAGCACTTAACGAATGTTTGTTGACTGACTAACAAGTGTTCCATAAATTGTTTTTTACATGAATATTTTGTCTTTGATCTCTTTGGGGTTTGTGCCTAGTAGTGTTATCACTTGGTCAAAGAGTGTGCATAGTTATAGTTACAAATTGATTTCCTCAATAGTCGGGTCAGTTCTCAGCCATACCGATGGTGCATTCATGTGCCTGTTGTCCCAAAGCCCCAACAAAAATTGCCTTTTTCCTTTTTCATCATTGTTGTAAATCTGGTAGGTGTGATGTAGAACCCAATTGTTTTAGTTTGCATTTCTCTTATTATAAATGATGAAGTATTTTTTCATTTGACTGCTGATGCCTTATATTTTTTTTATTTGAAACCACCTGTTCATATCCTTTGAAGATATATCTGTTGGGAAATGGCTCTTGTTCTTATGTATTTAAATCAGTTCTCCACATAGGTTGGATCTCAGAACTTTATCAGATATACTTGCAGCAAAGATTTTTCCCCCAGTTAAGTTTATCCCTTTGAATTCTAATTGCATTGATAATCAGGGCTCTCTGTATCACTGCCTCCTTTATCATAGACTTTCCATGGTTTTGCAAAACATTCATATTTGTCATATTTGTTCATATACTACATATGGCAATATAATGGCAGTACTGAATTCTTTTGCATTAATGTATGCTGTTTTGAGAACAGCAAAAATAGATATACCTAGATGCACATATTTTTGTGCATCTTGATATTAAACTTTTCTAGGACAAAAGTATCTAGATAACTCAGACATCACAAAATCTAGAAATGTTGACAGATGTTATTGTTTCCATTTTAACTGCATGTCTCTGTATCTCTAGCACCTCTGAAATGTTTGTATTATTTTCCACAAATGCCTTACAACTTACAAAGCTGAAATTTTAGAACCTATTCTGCCATTTTCAATCATTGCAATAGATGCAAATAATCACTTGTATGGGTATCCCCCTGGGCTCTGTCCTGGGTTCTCTTTTCCTTCTATTCTTTCTCTTGTGGTAATATTATCAACTCCCATGGGCTCAGGCATTACCTCTATACAGATGATGCTATAGATATAGCTATAGATATGGCTACAGACGCAGATATAGATACAAGTACAGATATAGCTATACAGTTGTGATCTATAGCCCCACTCCTTTTCCTGAATACCAGTTCCACATTACTAAGGTTCTACTCTTTGTTTCCAAGTGAATGTCCTACTATCATCTCAGACTTTACATATCCAAAAACAGAACTCATTATCTTTCTCTCATCACACTTCCTTCCTCCAAGCTTCCCTCTTTCTGTTGAGGATACCATCATACTTCTAAGTTATCTAGCTTCATATCCTCAAAATCATCCTCCACTCTTCCCTGTCTCTCAGTTGCCGACCAACTAACTTGCCTAGCCTTGTTGATTTTACATTCGCGATATCTCTTACATCCTTCCACTTCTTTCATGTTCACTACCACCCTAAGTCAGGCCTTCATCACCTCTTGATTAACCTGTGACAAAATCTTCCCAACTAGTTGCCTCTAACTATCTGCTTCTCCCCTTCATCATCTACACAACTGCCAAAGTGATATTTCTAAAGAAACATCTGATCAGTTTCCTGGCTCAAGAAACTCCTGACCCTCTTTCTTGCTTGTTTCTTGGATACGATATAAAATCCTCCATTAAGCTTCTTTAATTTTTTAATTAAATGTTCTTTTTTACTTTAAACTTAACAATTATCAACACACATATTTCAATATAAAAAGAAGAGCAAAAAAACTATGAACTTCTATGCCTACAGTTTACCTTAACCTGATATTTCACTGGTATAGGAAAGTCCCAGATGAGAAAAAACACATTTACCATTACAGGTCAGCATCTTCTCTACAATCTACATGCTTAAAAATTCATCCAGAACAGTGGTGTCAAGTTGCATAGAAAGATCTCAGCAGGTTGCACATTGACTTGGAAAACCACAAATTAACATCATCTGTTTTATTTATTTTTTAAATATTTCCCAGGTCCATTTTAACTTGGTTCAGGTCATACTTGTGTCTTTGGTAGTGTGTTTGACACCTTGGCAGCACTTCTTAAGACCCAAAGTTTAAGAAGTGTGGGAAGGGTCTCAAGTGGAAAAAGCTTAAAAAAGCCTAGAGCATTAATAGGTTAAGTGACAACCTGGGGTCACAAAATTAATGTATCACTATGAATCTTTCTAGTAGTATTCCCAGTACTGAGGTTGGTTCTCTATTCACTTTAACACATTGCCTTCTGTATCTATACATACACATATGTATACAAGTGTGTGTATATTCACATACACACATATATTTGAATGTGTGACATATACATAATATACATATATATTTTTATATATACACACATACACAGCTATATCTATTACCAACAAGGTAATAACAAAACTAATTCATTTGTTTGGCTCTTAAAGTTCTTCCCAATCCAACCTAATTTTGCAGGCTTATTGCATATCCTCCTTAATTTTTTCCACATTTCCCACAAATGATACTGCTTCTGCTTGCTTTGCCCTTCAGAATCCCAAGCTTCCTTCAAGAGTCAGCTCAGGTGTTACCTCCTATAGAAAGCCTATCCTGTAAGGAACCTAAGTCAAATTTGTAAGAACAAGAGCCCCTTCCCCAAGAGATAAATGGTCAAAGAATATGAACAGGCAGTTTTCAAAGGAAGAAATCCAAGTCATCAGCAGAAATATAAAAACAAGATTATTTTGAGTATTATTAATTTGAGCAATGATTCTCAAACTGTGTCCTGGGTATCCCTGAAGGTTTCCAAGATCCTCTCAGGGATTTTTGTAAACTATTTTCATAGAAATAGCAAGGTATTTTAATTTCTAATATGACACATATCAGTACACGTAACTGACATAAATAAAGCTCATTTGGGGCATATTGAATAATTTTAAGAATGTAAGGGTCCCGAGACCAAAAAGTTTGAAAACCCAATGATTCACAGAAATGCAAAATAAACTCCATAGTTCTACCTTACATTTATCAGATTGGCAAAGATGAAAAAGTAAAACGACAAATACTGGACAACCAGTTGGACCAATATTGAGCTATAAACTGGTCCAACCATTCTGGATTGCAATTTGTAAATTTGCCCCACAAAGTTACTAAAGTGTGCGTACTCTTTGACCCAGAAATAACACTATTAAGTACATATATACACATATTATATATGTATATATACATAAGTGTGTGTATATAATATATACACACACATACAATGAATAAGTCAAAGAAAGTAAAAAATAATTATAGCATCTTGTTCATTCAAAAATAATAAAATTAAATAAAAAAGAAAGTCTGTCCTGTTTCCCTCAGTTATTAAGTCATTTTCTCCAGAAAAATCTGGTATCCTACATTAAGGATCTATGGAGGTTTCAGTAGGAATTCACCAATCAGAGGAGGGGCTGTAGGGATGGAAGGATGTTCACCTGCCCATGATCCATTAGACTAGTAGGAGAATAGGGGAGCAGGGGGGAAGATGAGAGAACTGATTATGTGCTAGGCACTGTACTAAGAGCTTTACCCATATTATCTCATGGGGCAAGTCTGAATCGAATCAGCCCCTTTCCACTAGTATCCAGACTATGGGATGATTCCTGGGGTCAAGGAGGGGAGAATGGGATTATTTCTGCCCCAACCAACAGGCATCCACCTCTAGCATCCTGATCTCCTTAGCAACTCAAATAAAGAGATATATACATGTATGTATATATATCAACTTTGATACTTAAGAGCTAATACACACATACACATACAGGTAAAGATGTAAATGTCACACACTCACATAGGTATAGATGCAAATATGGATACAGAAAATGCACATTTTTTTTCTTATGTATAGGGTGGTTTCTTTACTGAATGTCCAAAATGTGAAAGATCTGAAAATTGAACTTACACTTTTTCATTTCTTCTTCCCTTTCCACAGGGGATTCCCAAAGCTTTTCTCAGAACTGGACTTTCCCTCCTGCCTCAGGGTGACACCTCCCAGATTAGGAAGTACCTGCCCTAAACAGTCTCAGGAAAGGCTCCCAGCCCAACCGGGACTTGATTGTCCACAGTCCTCCTCTTGGCAGCCCTGGGGGCCAAGGAGGAAGTGGTTATTTTGGGTTAATGGCTTGATGGTCACACTCCAAAACTCATATTTTTCATTGAATCCAGCTTGCTCTCCTTGTGTTTTACCTTTGAGGAGCAAGATATAGGAAAATCTGTTCATCCTGCCCATGTGACGCGATCTTGACTAGATCCTCTGATTCCATCCAAAAACTAAAATCTGCCTTGTAACTTAAACTAGCATTGGAAAAAGCTAGGTGGTACAGTAGATAGAGTGCTGGAGTTAGAGTGAGGAAAAGTTAAGTTCCAATCCCTGTCTCAGACACTGACTAGCTATGTGACTCTGGGCAAGTCATTTGACCTCTGTGCCTCAGTTTCCTCATCTGTGAAACAGGGATAACAACAGCACCTAATTCACAGAGTTGTAGTGAGGATCCAATGAGGCAATGTGTGGAGTGTTCTACAAACATTAAAGTGATATGTAAATGGGGCTATTAGAGGCGCTGCACTTTGGCACTAGTCTACCTTTCTAGTCTGATTTCCTACTCCATTCTTAGAAGAACCATCTGATCCAGTCACACTGGTCTACCCTCCCTCACTGCTCCTCTATTCTGCTTACTATTTCACCTCCTGCCTGGAGTGACTTTCTTCTTGGCTGCCTCTCCACCTATACAAATATAGCTGTGGGTTTATTATCCCAGGGTTAGGTTGTGACATTTCTCTGTCAGGGTTCTAAATGAGGTTGGAATGTCTCTTCTCTAATTCTATTGGCTTGAGCCCCCATTCCAGATATTCTCCCCGACTGTCAGTTACCAATTACTAGCTAGCACCTCAGCTCCATTCAACCAAATAACAGCAATTAGCTTTTTACAAAGGGATAATAACTTCGAAGATGTAACAAGAACAAAAGTATCAACATGTGCCCCCAACACACTGAGGGCACACACTCTCTTTTAAACTCTCATAGAATGGTGTTGTATCTGTATAGCTAACTACATAGCTTATGTCCAATCAGCGCTGGAACCTCAAGGATTTGGGTATAAATCATGGGGAATTTTCAATGGTATATCACTCTCTGTTTTGTCACCCCTCACCTACCCTAATCAGTCAGAAAACTGGACATTTTTGAAACCAACTCAATTCCAGACCCAAACAAGCAAAAACATAAAAATGGTCAAACATTCATTTCAGATAATATGAGTACCAAAGAAGTTCTCAAAAAAGCTTCTTCAAGGAAGTCAACAAGTTAATCCAGAAGCATCTGTTAAACTCTGACTAGATACCTGACCTGTGCTATATGCTAGGGACACAAAGAAATGCAAAATATGATCCCTGCTCTCCAGGAAGCCCTCTATCCCTCACACCCACCCCCAGCCTCCTCACTGCAATGTTCTGCACAAAGTAAAGTCTCAATAAGTGCTCAAAGAGTTCCCTATTCTTATATGCTATAATTTTGCACAGAAATGGGCATATATTTTAAATAACAAAGACCATCCAACCTGGCCTATGACATAAATAAACAAAAAAAACTGGTTTTGGCACAAACTTGGTAGGCCTGCCTTTGATGTATCAAGGGGATGCCATGAAGATCTTCTACCCCTCACCCTCAGAAATCAAGACTAGAACTTCTGATGTACTTATCATATTACATCATAAATCATAGGTAACTGCATCCTTTTTATTAGAATGTAAGCTTCTTGCTGTGAACTGATACAACCATTCTGGAGAGCAATTTGGAACTACCACCTCTAGATCTATATTCCAAAGACATGCAGAAAAAAGGGGGAGGGGGGACCTATTTGTACAAAAATAGCTATAGCAGCTCTTTTTGTGGTGACTAAGAATTGAAAACCAAAGGGATGCCCATCTGTTGGGGAATGGTTAAACAAGCTGTGGTATATGATTGTAATGGAATATTATTGTGCTATAAGAAATGACAAACAAGAGGATTTCAGAAAAACCTAGAAAGACTTATATGAACTGATACAAAGTGAAGTGAACAGAACCATGAGAATGCTGTAAACAGTAACAGCAACATCATAGGATCAAGAATTGTGAATGACCTAGCCATTCTCAGCAATACAATGACCCAAGACAACTCTAAAGGACTAATGATGAAGCATTCCATCCACCTCCAGAGAAAGAACTGATATTATCTGAATACAGACTGAAGCATGCTATTTTTCACATTGTTTCATTCTTTTTCTTTTATTCAAGTCTTCTTGTACAAAATGACTAATACAGAAATGTTTTACCTGGTGGAATATGTACAACCTATATCTGATTGCTTAGTGTCTCAGAGAGGGAGGAGAAGTAAAGAGAAAGATAAAATCAAAACTTAAAAAAATGTTTAAAAATTGTTTCAACACATAATTGAGGGAAAAATAAAATATGTTAAATTAAAGACAAAAATAGAATATAAGTTCCTTGAGGGCAAAGATCGTCTCTACTTTTTTATTTGCATGTTTAGTGCTTTACAAAGTGCTTGCCAAACAGTAAGTAAACACTTGTTCATTTATTCATTTTATTCTACTAAATTCCCCTCTTGTACCTTTCCTGTAGGCAGGGACTATGTCTTAATTAGACTTGGTATCTTCCCTATGCTCTAACCCAATGCTTGCACACAGTAGGTGCTTAATAAAATTTTGATGGATGTTTAGAGAACTTTAGAGGAAAAGTTTATGAACAAAACAGCATGGGATTCCATTGAGTGTGAGGAATGAGGGCGGGGACCAGGAAGCTAAAGATTGTTGATGTCACCTGGTGACTTAAGTGTTAGAAATGTCTACACTCACCTTCTCCCTTCCCCCCACCCTTCATGTTATCCTTGGAATCCATAACCCTGATTTTAATATAGTTAACAGCTCAGTGTGAAATTTAAAAAAGAAGGAAATCTCGACAGATACTTGTGGTGAAGGTACCTAAGTTGTAGCTAAGAAGACAGCAAATGAGCAGCATTTAACTAGCACAGGGGTTGGGGAATCTGCGGCTTCAAGGCTCCATGTGGCCCTCTAGGTCCTCAAGTGTGGCCCTTTGTCTGACTCCAAACTTCACAGAATAAATTCCTTAATAAAAGGATTTGTACTATAAAACTTGAACTCCATCAGAAGGCTGCACCCAAGGACCTAGAAGGCCACATGTGGCCTGGAGGCCACAGGTTCCCCAACCTGAGCTAGAATATGGTATGATGGGAAAAACATTAGGTGAAGAAGCAGAAGACCTGGGTCCGAGCCTTGCCTCTGCCACTTACTTATTCACTGTGATGCTGGCAAGTCATTTCACTTGGGTCTTGGATGCTTCATCTGTAAAATAAGTAGGCTGGACTAGATGCCTCTTCAGGGCTCTTCTCCCTCTAACATGGCAAAAGTGACAGTGCTATCTTCACTTGTACTCTAATAGTAACTCCCCAGACTCAGGTACAGTGTCACTCACAGTGAAAGTGTAAGGGGAGTCCCAAGTCCTTGTTCTTACCTTTCCAGGGGACAGAGACCTAGAATTGCACTGGGAGCAGCTAAGCCTTGGGCTGACACCTACTCCCACTCCAAGACTAGGTACAGAAAATTCTAAGGGAGGTAACCATTGCCAGGGTGGGGGAGAGGTGAATACAAAGGAAAACTATGTGGAGCACTCATTCAAGCTAATGACAGTTAATGGGAGAGCAGAGTAATAGATACCTAGCTTTGCTGGTCTGCTGCTCTCTTAATGAAAGGCCACAGAGAAGATGTTTTGAGTGGGTGTGTCTCGAGATGGCCTTCGGAAGGGTGGTGGTAGAGAATAACCACGGTTCTAAATTAAGTACTTAAAAAGAAAACAGGCCTTCTCGGTTTCAGATTTGACTTTAGATTGAACAAGGGAGAGGCTGAGAGGGAAGGAAATCCAGGATGAATAATGAAATCTAGGAGAGTGGGCAGCCTGGCATCCTTGAAGGGGAGTGCTGGGCTACATGTGCTGTCTTGTTGGTCTGAAGCTGGGGATGGAGAGAGAGATACAGAGACAGACAGACATAGAGAGGGAAGGAGGGAGGAAGAGGAAGAGGATGGGGGGGGGAAGAGAGCGAGGCGGAGCATAAAGAGAGAGAAAGAGAGAGACAGACAGACAGACAGACAGAGAGACACAGAGAGAGAGACAGAGACAGACAGACATAGAGAGGGAAGGAGGGAGGAAGAGGATGAGGGGGGAAGAGAGAGGGGGAGAGGACAAAGAAAGAGAGAGAGAGAGGGAGGAAGAAATGGGGGAGAAGAATGGAGAAAAAGAGGCAGTAACAGAAGGGAGAGAAAAGCAAGGATGAAAAGAGAAACAAGAATTTACTATGTCAGGCACTGTACTATATACTAAGCACTTTACAATTATAATTTCATTTGATCCTCTTAACAACCCTGGGAAGATGTAGTGTTGTCCCCATTTTATAGTTGAAGAAACTGAGTCAGAGGTTAAAAAAGAGAGAAAATTTCCCAAAATATGAATTTTAAGCCAGGCAAGACATCCAAAAGAATATCTCCCTTGGGAAAAGCAATGTACAAAGAAAGAAGATGTTAGAAGCCCTCCCATCTTGGGTACGGTGGAACACAAACCTGCTAAAAATCTCGAAATCATGAAAGTAAAAAAAATGTTCAGAGCTCCCTCTAGACCAAAAGGATATTGACGGGCTAGATTATTGGACTGAATCTAATTAGGTGAAATTCAATTGGAGATAAAATGAAATTCAATTTGCACTTGGGTAGAAAAAAATCAACTCTACAAACATAAGATGGGAGCAGCACGGATGAAAACAGTTGTTCTGAAAAGAATCTAGGAGTCCCAGAGGACTCCATATGAGACTGCAGTGTGATGTAGCTGAAGCCATGTTGGCCATGAATGCAATAGTGAAGGCCTAGGTTCCAGAAGTGATAATCCCTATGACCCTCTGCCTCTTCAGGGGCAATCTGCAAGAAATAAAATCAAAGTCAGAAACAGCCCTAAGACGTAGAACTGTCCTAAAGTGAAATGGCTTAACTGGAGGATTGCTGACTTCCCCATTTCTGGGAGACACTCAAGCACAGGCAGGACAGTCACTACTGGGTATGTTTTAGGGAGGATTCCTTCCGGTATAGATTGAATTCTATGGTTTGCTAAGGTCCTTTCTGACTCTCCAGATCTGTGATTCTACTCAGGGAAGGTAAGTGACTTTTCCAAAGTCATTTGAGCAATAAATGACAGAGCATTAGATGTGAACGCAAGTCTCCTAACCCCAAAGCCACTCTTCCTTCCAGTCTACCCCACCATCTCCTCTGGCCCTTTCATTGCCTTTCTGATGACCAGGATTAGAAGTAGCCTTTCTTCATTCAGCAAAAACCCTGAAAACTTCTCCCCATCCTGATTGGGGCAGGGGTGGGCCAGGGAAGGATAGGTTTGCTCTTTAGGAGTTGTTGGGCTGCCTCTTTAGTCTTCCTAAGCATTCCCACGCTGAGACCTTAGGTTCCCATGACTTCAGGACAGAAAACAAGATTAACTCGAGGTCAACCAATCAATGAAGTAACAAGCATGTGTTAAGGACTTACTATGTGTCCCATACTGCACCAGGCCGTGAGAATAAAACAAGGGAAGCAACAATCTCTATTTATAAGGAACATAGTAAGTTCTAGAGGGGAGACAAGATAAATACATAAAGAGAATAAATACAGATGAACAGAAAGTCACTAAACACATGACACTCAGATACTTACTGGCAGTGTGACCTTGAGCAAGTCACTTCTGTTTGCCTTAGTCCCCTGGAGGGAGAAATGGCAAACCACTCCAACTGTCTTTGCCAAGAAAACTCATGGACAGTACTGGCATGATATGGCCCACAGGGTCAGGAAGAGGCAGACATGACTCAACAACAGAAAATAGCTTGAGAGGGAAGGGACCAGGAAAGGATTTTTTGTAGAAGGTGATGCACAAACCATATCTTTAAGGAAGAGAGGGATTCATCCAACAGGGGTGAGGAGAGAGCACAGTCCAGGCGTGAGGGACAAGTGGTATATCGGTGAAAAGAGAGACTTAACGACATGAGAGAGGAACAGAGAAGAAGCTGTCAAATAGGTAGGCAATAGTATTAAGCACTTACTATGTCAAGAGCTGGGGGTACAAATGCAAGCAAAAAGAAGGACCCTGTCCTCAAGGGACTTACATTCTAATGGGGGAAAACAACCCATAAAAAGCTGGGAGAGGGAAAGACGGTACTTCACCCCACCAAGGAGCATGGTGGCAAAGCCCAAAGTCAGATGCACAACCAGGAGGAGAAGGAAACATGACTGGCCCAGAGCCAGCCCCAAAATAGAGACCCCCAGGAGGAAACCACCAATGGGAGAAGGGGCTGGCATGGAAGAACAATGTTCTAGGATGAGAGAGGCCCCAGGTGAGAAGGGGAAAGGCCAATTTGACTAGATTGCAGAGTATGAGAAGGGGAGAAATAGCCAATAAGGATAGAAAATAGATTAAGATATGGTTCTGAAGGACTTTAAAGCTACTCAGAGGAACTATTCTGGAGACAGGGATCCATAGGAGTTTACTAAGTTGCAATAATCTAAGCAAGAGGTGATGAGAACCTGAATGAAGGCTCCAATGTGAGAGATATTGTGCAAGATTTGGCAGCTGGTTGGATATGAGAGGTGATGAAGAATGCAGATTTAGGAATAATTCCAAACATGTGAGACTGGAAAGGTGGTGATGCATTTGATTGAAATAGGGAAGCTTAGGAAATAGGGATATTGAAGTAAGGAGGAGAAGTCTGAGATTTCACCAAGACAATGAATTTGAAATGTCCCACAAGCGACTGGTGATGCACGTCTGGAGCTTAGGAGAGAGATGGAGGCTAGGTGTATGGATCTGGGAGTCATCTGAGTAGATATATAGAGGAACAAAGATTCAGAGCTGGAAGTAACCTCAGAAACTCTGTAGGAGCTGTAGAGCCCCTCCCTTGTAGGCTGGCCTAAGATTTCCTTAAAAGAGAATGAAACTATCCCCACAACTTAATTGACCCAGGGAACTATAATTTAGACCACTGATATAGCTTCTCCTTGACTTAAGTACGAAATCCATTGCAGGAGAAATAAAGACCCCTCTTTATTACTTATTACTTACTTACACTGTCGGACTAGCATGGCAGATGCTATATCCTTCCTAAGTATTCTTTCCATGCAATGTCTAAATTAACTTTTAGATGGCATTCAAATGACTCCCTTTGTTCCCTTCCCAAACCTGAACTACCAGACTGGCCAGAGGCAGACCAGCAGCCATCTAACCCAAGTTTGTCATTTTGCAGATGAAGGAACTGAAGCCCAAGGAGGGTTACATGAACTTGTCCAAGGCCACACAGCATCAGAGCCAGTGTTCCTTCCAGCACCAGTCTGCTTCTGTCTAAAGTTCCCTCCAGCTCTAGAATTCAAGGATAACACACCAGCTCTAAGGAGTCAAAAACCATCCTGGTCCAATCTCCTCCTGTTCTAGATGAAGAAAACTGAGACACAGAAGTTAAGTGACTTGACCAAGGTCCTACAAGTAGTAAGCATGGAAGAGACAGGTTATATTATTTGTGTATGATATATGTGTGTACACATGTATGTAAATGTAACTGTACATACAAACACATGTATACATGACAACAATGATAAGAGCAAACATTGATATAGCACTTGCTATATATAAAGCACTCTGCTAAGTGCTTTAGAATAACTATCTTACTTAATCTTCACAACAACCCTGGGAGGTAGATGCTATTATCATTTCTATTTTACAGATGAAGGAATTCAGGCAAACAGAGGTGAAGTGATTTGCCCAGGCTCACACTGTTAGGAAGTATCTAAGGCTGCATTTGAACCTATGACTTCCTGACTCCTGACCTAGTGCTCTATCCATTGCACAGTCTAGCTGCCCCTGATATGTGTGTGTACCCATACATACATGCATGGGGTGTATATATATATACATATATGTATATATATGTATATATATATACACACACACATACATATATAAGTTATATAAGTGTGTGGTTGGCTGAGTCTTTTCTATCCAATAGGAAAGAGAAACAGTATCCCCAAAAGGGAAACTGTGAGAATATAAAAGGAAATCCAAAAATAGTTCCTCATCACCCTCCTTCACTCAGTGCTAGCATGGTCTGGAGTCAGTGAAGCTGTGGGTGGGATTCCAAGAGGGAGACTTCGGAAAGGAGTGTCCCTGCATGATTCAGCCTGGGAGGCTCTGAGCACTGGCAGTACAGTTTCTGTGAAAGTCTGAAGAGCCCCAGAGAGAAGTGAAACACTTTCAGGCCAGACCCAAAGTTAGAGGAATTGTTATCACTGAACACAACCAGGGTCACAGATAGGCCCAGACATGGTCGTGACAGAAAAGGGAGGAGGAACACAGAAGGAAATGCAGGATCAATTTCTTTCTTGGCTGTGGAAGAGGATGACTCAACCCAAAGAGTCTAAGAGACTAAGGGAGAAAGGAGCAGGGAGAGCATTAGCCCCTGGGAAGATGGAAATGATCCCTTAAGGCAGTCACATCCTCTATGACTACCTCCTATTGTCAGAATCCATCCCTGTCACCATCTGAGGTACCTTCTACATATCAACCATCAGAAAATTTCAAATATTGAAAAGATTTCAGAAGGTCACTGAGTGTCATCACCAGCCTGTAACCACGTAGTTTTCTTATCTTCTTTTTGTAGACACTAGCTTTCTTGCTAGTCTTCCAATATCATGCTCCATCTCTTCACTTTTTTGCTGAGATGTCATGGGTCCTCTTCAAGAACAAAGGTCAAACAGCCACAGCCAAGCAACAACCTCATGCCTGAACTTCCCTCTCCCCTGGTGCCTTCTCTTTGACATGGTTATTGCTCAGTCATTTTTCAGTCATATCTTTAGGGGGTTTTGGCAAAGGTGCTGGCGTGGTTTGCCATTTCCCTCTCCAATTCACTCTGCAGAGAGGCAAACAGGGTTAAGTGACTTGCCCAGGGTCATATAGCTAGTAAGTGTCTGAGGTCGAATTTGAACTCAGTTCTTCCTGACTCCAGAGCTGCCCTTCCTTTGAGATTGTTTCCCCTATAAATATCCCACATGTGTAATTCAGCATGACGTCACCTCCATTTGAATGTGAGATCTTTGAGGTCAGGGACCATGTTTTTGACTTTCTTTTTGTCCCCAAAGTTCAGCACACAGTAAGTGTTGAATATGTGCTTGTTGAGTGACTGATTGACAGATGAGTTACTTATCACCCAAAAGAAGTATGTGTCTTGCTCCAAGTCATAGAACTAAATAGGATAAACAAGATGAGGGAAGTAGATCCCAGATCTCAGCCCCCCAGCGCACGGATATTTCACCACTCCATCACGATTACACAGCTCAGACAGACAAACACTTACCAGGTCTTTTATTTATGATCTCTGTGCTGCTCTAAGCCACCCCTGAGGGTCATGAAGAAGTCAGTCAGTCACACCTGAGATCAGTGGATCAGGGCCACAACCTTGCCGGGTCATTTTCTCTACCCTTTGCTTCTGGACAGGATCATGTCTGACAGATGGGGCATTGTCCTACTTTTAAAGATTTTCAGGCTTGGAAATAATCGAGACTCTCTCACTCACCAATCCCTTCTAAGCCCCAAATGCTCTTCAGTGACCACCATTCTTCATGTGCTCCCTTGAGGGCAAAGATTGTCCTAACTTTTGTACGTATGTATATGTAATCTATACATATATCACACATACACATGATATATACATACAAATCACATGTCTATATCACAAACATATACACATATACATATAGTCCCAGTACTTACATAGTAAGCAATAAGGGCTTTTCCATTTATTCATCAAATATAAATGACGGGGCAGATCAGCTACTAAGGTCCTACGCATTCAGCTAATAAGCGTGCCTTTCTAGGATGCCAACTAAAAATAACTTCTTTTCCTCCAACTTTAACAAATTTAAGTACAAACTTATTCTAGGAGCACACTGGACTTGAGCTGGACTCCAGGAAATCTCTAAAGAAGAGTCCCAGCCTCTCACAGTGACTTCTTCTAGCTTTTTAACAGCTCTTTCTCTCTTCCTTTCTCTCTCTCTCTCTCTCTCATATCAATTTCTTCCTTAAATCTCTTGGTCTGTCATCTGTTGAACTGGTTAAGTTGCAAATACCCTTTGTAATAATGTTTAATTTACTTCCCAGGAGGGTGGGTGACATGAGAGGTGGGATGACTTCTGCAAGATACTGGAGGTTCCTTCTGCAAAGGCCACCTTTTAAAGCTAATAAATTGGCCTCCAAAGTTGTCCTCAAAGGCAGCAGCCTGAAAGCAAGAGTCCTGGGGGTTACTGCCAGAGGTAGGGGAAAAACCAAAATCACTTCCTGCCTCCATGTGTACTGCTCACAGCAGATACCCAAGAACAGCTTTAAGACTGGCAGCTCCTCAGGTGTGGGGTTGAGGAACAAGTCTGATTTTTCTTTTTATATGATTTTCAATTCCACCTACTTAGGACATCCTTATGGACAAATTGGAACAACAACTGAACTCACTTTAAGGTTTACAAAGGACTTTTCCCTCATCTACCATGTGAATAAGAAGCATAAGTATCACTATCCCTATTTTGCAGATGAGGAAACTGACATTTAGAGAGGTTAAATCGCTTGCCTTTGGTCATACAGTTAGTGAATATCAAAGCCTAATTTCAATCCCATGTTTCCTGATGCCAAGCCAAAGAGGAATGGAGTCATAAATCTGGAGCCAGAAAGGACCTTGGAGACTGTCTAATCCAACTCCCTCAATTTTACAAATGGGGAAACTGAGACTGGGTGCCCAGCTAGTAAGTGTCAGAAGCCCAGTCCAGCACTCTCTGTCTTTCCACCATGCCTTGCTGCTATTAGCTATCTGAGTAATTCTGCCTCAGGCCTATGGCTCTTAGCTTCTCCATCTTTACCGTAAGGAAACCAATCACTTTCTATTTCCTTAACAACTGTTTGTCTCAGCCTTGCTGGGATCACCATTTTAACAATAATAATACACATTTCTATAGCACCCACTATGTGTGCCATGTTAAATACTTCAAAATATTATCTCAATTGATGTTCACAACTACCCTGGGAGACCAGTGCTATTATTCCCATTTTACAGTCGAGGGAATTGAGGTTGCCCAAGGTCACACTGCCAGTAGGAATCTGAAGCCACATCTGAACTCAGGTCTTCCTAAATCCTGGCTTGGAGCTCAATCTGCACATTTTAAATGACTCCCTCATTTGTGAGTCAGAAAACTCCTTGTCTATTTGCCTCACCTCAGGACTTCTCTCCTCTCCTCAACTCCACCGTCCTCCCTTTTCCATCATTTCTTCTCCCATGTGAGCTTCGATGAACTGCAGCAAGACCAGAGCAGTGGTCACATCCAAACCCTGTCCCCTTTCCATAGTACGAGTCACTGGTAGGTCTAACTGTTCTCTCTGCAGGCTCATGCTCTGCTCTCCCCAAGTGGTGGTGAGTGTATCACCAGCAGAATTAGCTTTATGGAGAGGAGGGAAGAGTAAACGGTGCAAAGGGCTATGGTTATAACATTGTGCTGTGACCTCAGGGGATACAAGGAATGCTCCTCAAAACACTTCCCACGCCCGCTGGCTCACAGAGAAAGCTTATGTCTGTATAGAGTTGGAGCATGTCTGTGACAAACACAGGTGTAATTTTTAAGGTATCAGCCATTTATATCCTGACGGGAAAATTATTTCAGATCCTATTCTGGAAATACATATTAATGTGGGGAAGGAAGAGGATACAGGTTGTCCTGGGCACCTGAAATTAAGGAAGAGGTTGTCAGTGAGGGAGGATGAGAAAGGATGGCCAGTGTGGGGACAGGGAAGACAAAGTTAGCCACAGTGTGTGATGACTGACTTTGATAGACTTAGCCCTTCTCAGCAATGCCTAAAACATTTCCAAAGGACTCATGATGGAAAATGCCATCCACACCCAGAGAAAGAACTATGAAGTTGGAATGCAGAGTGAAGCAGACTATTTTCTTTTTTGTTTTATTTTGTTCGGTTTTGTTTTTTCTTTCTCATGGTTTCTACACTTCGTTATAATTCTTCTGTGCAACATGACTAACGTGAAAACATGTTTGATAGGAATGTATGTGTAGAGCCTATCAGACTGCATGCTATCTTGGGGAGGGAGGGGAAGAAAATTTAAAACCTATGGAAGATGTTGAAAACTGAAAATAAACTGGGAGATAAAAAAAAGACTATGCAATAAATACTCCACATTGTGTTAAAAAAAAAAAAAAAAAGAAGCAAGGACGAAGTTTCACCTACTACACAGTTTTGTCCATGGCCAACCATGCCTTATAAACCAGTTATTTATTCAGTCACACAACAAGTATTTGTTATGCCCATATGTTCTATGCCCTGCTTCCATGTGCTGCCCAGTGCACTGAGCCCAGAAAGAAGTCCCATCTGATGCTCAGCAGTGAAGCCTGCCTAGCCTGAGGCTCTTGCTGCTGTCTGTACCACTGTAATAACTACTCTAGGCAACCCTGGGCTCTTTTAATGTTGTATCTACTGATCTTCAAAATCCCTGTCATTAAGCAACTGGCTAACCACTGGTGTTATCATTCTACAATTAGAGAAGTGTCTCAGAGAAGCAGGGGGACCTGTCTAACTCTAGGGATGAGTCCCAAGGCTATCAGCTTGGGAGCCCCGACTCTGTTCTCTTGTCACCTTCCCCCACTAACTTTTTGCTTCATTCCAAGGACCCAAAACGGTAGCTAGGTAGCACAGCAGATAGAGTGCCAGGCTGGGAGTCAGGAAGACTCATCTTACTGAGTTAAAATCTGGTATGAGACACCTACTAGCTGTGTGACCCTGAGCAAGTCACTTAACCCTGTTTGCCTCAGTTTCCTCATCTTAAAATGAGCTAGAGAAAGAGATGGCAAGTCACTCCAATATCTTTGTCAAGGAAACCCCAAATGGGGTCAAAAAGAGTCAGGCACAACTGAAACAACTGAACAACAACAACAAATCTAGCACGGTGCATGATACCTAGTAGATGTTTACTAAATGTTTACTGAACTAATTGAATTGACCAGCTCCTAGGAAACTATGATCCCTATCAAGTCACACACTGGGGAAAGTTATTCACTTGATCTTCCCATTGCATATGATTGTTCTATGTCCTGAGCTCTTAAATTGTCCCCTGCAGTCATCACTTCCTATCTCTCCTCTCTTCCTTTCCCCACTCCTCAGACTCTCCTTTGTGCTCTAGATTACTTCCAGGAACTCCACCCCTCCCAGTACTCTCCGTCCATCATCCCTACTCTGGCCTCATTTTCCTATTGTCACAGACGTGGCTCTCAGCTTGATAACTTTAGTAATAACCTGTCCTCTCCCTTTTAATCTCTTCTTTTGCCAATCTTCTGTTTACAGTCAACCCGACGTCAACCATGGTTGAGAGTTCATCTAATTGAATGCTGTTCCGTGGCACCAGAGGAAGTCATACAGCAGCGCAAAGTGGGTCTACTAATTTATGTTAGTTAGCCTCAACTCAGCCCTCATTGATACATGGCAATTGTTTGATTTATTTCCTAATTGACTCTAAGGAAAATTCTCTGCCACCCTTGACAGCCTCGTAATCTCACATAGATACAGTGGAAATGAGTGAGAAGACACATTGGGCAGCTGGGCATTTCTAGCCAGCGTAAATTCTATAATGTGCTTCTACTCTCAATTATTTGGATGCCAATCATCCAAACAAAGCGTTTTTGGGGCCCTGGCTTTTTCTTCCTTCCCAATCAGGATCCAAATACAAGCCAGAGAGAAAATGAGCAAAATTTTAATCAGTCAATTTTGCTACTTAGCAGCAGTTCTGGCCTAGAACCTCAGACCATCACCTAACTCCTCATTTTACAAATAAAGAAAATGAGACTGTGGTAGGATAGTATCATAACATCTCCTTCCCCGCCCCCTCCCCCCCCTCCCCCGAGTTAGGTTAGTTTTTTCCTTAAAGGACATTGAGACATTCCATATTGGGTTTGTTCAGGTTTACTTCCTCATTGTCCCAATACAAAGCAGAGGACCTAGGGAAGTTCTTGGAACTGGTAGAACATGATGAACAGGCAGGGGAACTCTAATCAGCTGAAACAATTTAAGGTATCCCCAAGGCCTATCCTTACTGAATCTCCTCCTCCTATGGCTAAGTAAATCTCCTTTTGTTAACTGTTGAAAGGCTTAAAAATTTGTTATTTTTTTTTTTTTATTAAACACAAACTACTGGAGTCCTGGACCTGAGTCAGACTCAGGCTAGAACAGAGGCCTTAGGTAGTAAGTGTCAGAGATGGAACTGAAATTCAGTTCTTCTGACTCCAGAACCTTTCTGATACCTTTTTCCACCTCATAAGTTGGGGTATGGAAGTAGGTTAAAGCAACTGAATCTGATGAAGTTTGTGATGAGCTTTCAGTCACAACTGTCTGTAAATTCTCTAGAGTGTGGAAGAATTGGGGTTTGTTGAAAAAGAGAAAAATTTCTGGGTTTCGGGAGTTCTCCAGACTGGACAACTCTCCTAATGAAAAGCCACTAGTTGCTAGGATTCCAAAGGCCCCACTCTCTCAGAGGCAGTCTCAGAGTAGAGAGAGGACTGACAGACTCCTGGCACAGAACCAGCTTATTAAATACTGAACTTGGAACTTCGCCTTACCTGCCAGTTCTCCAGCAGCCCCACCCACTTCTACTTCAGAATCTGACCTTGTTTCCCAAATCTATGCAGACAAATCTACAAATACAAACAGAAAAAGCAGTTTATCTTCATTACCTAATCATGGTAAACAACCCTTGACATTCCCTTATTTCCTGATGTTTCTGGTTCCCAGATTCCCCCAACAATCCCCACTCCTGCCAAGACAGAATAGCTACGCCAAGGTATGTACTGTAAGATTTTCAGGCAGCTATTTCCTCTTAGCCAGACTTCCGGAATCACAAGATATTCAGTACAATAATTTCCTAACCACCATCATCTTAAGCCTAGAAGGATTTTAAAGAAGTCACTACAAGGAAGGAAGTTACAAGAAGACTCAACATAAATAACTGTTCAGTAATTAGAACTGTGTGAAAATGGAATGGGCTACTTTGGGCATATGCTCTGAAATGGTTGTCAAAAGCAAAAAAAAAAATTAGAACTTGATATTCAAAGATTTTCATAGCATCATTATTTACATAAATTGCAAAAAATTTGGAAAACAACCTAGATATCTGACAATATAGTATTGACCCGAATGAATGAGTGAAAAATCATTTAAAAATCATTTACTATATGCCAGTAGGGCAGCTATATGGCACTAGGCTTGGAATTGGGAAGACTCATTTTCATTAGCTCAAATCTGGCCTCAGATACTTACTAGCTGTGTGACCCTGGGCAAGTCACTTAACTCTGTATGCCTCAGTTCTACCTCTATAAAATGAGCTGGAGAAGAAAACAGCAAAATACTTCAGCATCTCTATCAAGAAAACCTCAAATGGGGTTATAAAGAGTTGGATACAATTGAAATGACTCAACAACATGTGTCAAGAACTGTACTAAACACTGGGAATTCAAATACAATCAAGCAACAAAGTCCCTACCCTCAAGGAACTTACATTCTACTGTTGGAGACAACATATACAGAGGAGTAATGGCCAGGGAAGGATATTTTGGCTTGGAAAGTAAAGGGGATGATGAGTAGAAGCATAAGAGAGTAGACTGACACAGACTTTCCAGAAGCCATGGCAGTATTAACTTCCTTATGATTTCAAAGCCAGATGAGAGGAAGTGGGTAGGGGAGAGATAAGTAATGGCAAGGCGTGTCGGAGCTGGCCTACATATGGTAGGCATATGAGACATTCACCAATGAGGACAGGTGAGGATGGGGGAGAGAGGTAATTGAGCTGAAATGGTTATATACTCCAGGGCAGGATCTCTGTTCCCTACTAAATACAGTTAAAATAAGAAGAATACAAAGAAATGTGGAAAGGACTTTATCAAATACTGCAAAGTATCTGATAATATTGCAATAATACTGCAAAAAAATCAGATCTAGAAGAACAGAGTACACTTTGTTATAAGAACAAAAGTGAACAAAAATGAATAAACCAAAAAATCTGATGGAGAGGGAGAGGGAGTCACTGGAAATTTGCGATGTTTTATTCATTGAAATTAATTTACATAAAGTTACAAATCAAATTAAATTACTTCTATTGATATTTAACATTTAAATTAATTTCTGCCTCTGGTTGGCATAGGAAGCTTGGTATAAAACTCCCTTTTACCAGTAAAGATTGGCAGCTGCCCTGAAACTTCATATTTTTAGACAAGAATGGTTAGGTGATTTGCCTAGAATCACAAAGTCAGTATTTAGTAGTGACAAGACTTGAACCCAGGCCTTCTTCACTCTAAGGCCTGTTCTCAATCCACTCTAAACTACATGCTGACTCCCAAATTTACAAGAAATCATTTGATTATTTTAAAATACTTTTTTAATTGTTGTTGTTCAGTTGTGTCCAACTCTTTGAGACTCCATTTGCAATTTTCTTGGCAGAGATACTGGAGTGCTTTGACAATTCCTTCATTTTACAGATGAGGCAAACAGGTGGATTTGTCCAGGGTCACACAGCTAGTCAGCATCTAAGGCCAGATGTAAACTCAGAAAAATGAGTTTTCCTTACTGCAGGCTGGCACTCTATCCACTGCAGCACCAAGCCACCCCAAAACATGGTTTGGGTTGTCTTATTAGGCAGTGAATTTCCTATCACTGGTGGCCCAACAGAGGATACAGAGAACCAATGTGGATAAGATTCATAGTTGGGGTAAGAGGATCATATTAAATGATGTCTGGCCCCTTCTAGATTAGGGATTTTACAAAATGTCTAGTAAGTGGAAGAATGATAGCTAAGCCTCTCTTCCATCCACCACAAGGCGTAATAATAAGAAAGGAAGGCAGTCTTTCATAGAACTTCCTGATAATAACATCAGTCCAAAAATAGAATGGGCATCAATGGACATCTTTAAATGGAGGATGGGTGTTGTAGGAGGGATGCCAGCTACAGGCAGACTGTTGGACTAGATAACATTTAAAGTTCTTTCCAACTCTTGAGATTTTACGGATTTTATCCATCATCTTGCCATTGAGCAAAATGATACTCCAACCATCACAGGAATAAAAGTACTATTTTTGATTTCCTTCATTTTCAGAGAATGAGACCCTCTGCTCTCTGGATAGCACATTCCAGATCTCCCAATCTTGAATTAGGAATTTCTCCCTAACCTCTAACCTATATCCCTCCAATTTTAATATAATTCTATTCTCTCCACTTCTGTCTCCTATATAAATAGAAAATAACTGCTTGCTGTAACTCCAAAAATATCCCATCACATGTAACAGTAATGGGAAAAATATTTTGCCCTTCAGTATTTACCTTTGCTTTTCCTGAAGACTTTGGAAGTCTTTAGTCAGGAATTCAGGGCTCTACTCTCAACTGTGTGATGTTGGTACACCTTTTAAAAGCAGGGCTTCAGATTAAAGATCCTTTTTTCAAATCTAAGATTCTGCATTTCATAGAGATTGTCATTCCATTTATGGTCCAGGAAAATTATGTGGCTAATCAAAATCTCCCCTTTCCTTTTTTCTCTGTATTCTATTTCCCTTCAAGGAATGTTAACCCAGGAAAACTATATCTGAACTTCAGAAAGGCATTTGAAAAGTCTCTTTTCAGTGGAGAATAGAAGAAAAGTAGGCTGGATAAAAGTAGATTTAGGTAGATTTAAAAGTAGCTAGATGTCTCGGTGGATAGAGTTGAGTTTGAATCTGGTCTCAGATACTCACTAGCTGTGTGACTCTGAGGAAGTCACTTAACCCTCTGTTTGCCATATGCCACTGGAGAAGGAAATACTGAACCACTCCACTATATATGCCAAAAAAAAAACAAACCCATTTGGAGTCACGAGGAGTAACACAAATCAGTAACAACAAGGTTGATATAAAGACTGAATTCCGAAATTAATAGGTCAATGTCACAAAGGAGGATGGTCTCTAGCAGACTGTCTCAGTTCTATCCTGTTCAACATTTTAATCACCTTTAATAAAGACATAAAATGTCTATTTATCAAACTGCTACTGCTAGAAAGGTGAGAGGCTTAGTTAATGTGGCATAGGATGGAATTAGGACTCAAAAAAAGACTACAACAATAGAGTAAGTCTATAGGGACTAAATATATATGAACTAACTGAACTAAATACAAAGTTTTATTTTTTTAAAAATGTTAATATAAACTTAATCATCAACAAAATGAACAAAGATATAAAAACAAAAGCTCTTTCTAAGGCAAAACAAAATAAATTTTTAAAAAAACAAGCAAAGAAGATGCCTTTGTTCTATGTCTCTGCCCAGAGTTGCCCAAAGTCCTGCCACTTTTGGCTCTAGAAAAATGAAATTAAATTAGCATAAATATAAAGACTTACATTTAGGCTCAAAAATGTAAACTTCACAAGTATAAAATGGGAAGGACACAGCTTGAAAACAATTCATATGAAAAAGACCTGAGGGTTCTGCTTGACCACAAGTTCATTATGAACTAATTCTAGGATACAACTCTATGACTAATCACAAATCTAATATAGAGTGAGGCCAAATCAGTGGAAGTATAGGATCCCCAGATGAAAGAAGATGATAGTTCCCTTTTACTCAGTATTGCCCAGACCACATCTGGAGTATTAGAAAAAATCTGAAGTATATATATAGTGATACTCTGTCTAAAGGACACTGAAAAATTAAAGAGCATTCAAAAGAACACGATCATAGTGATGGGGGAGAGGGACATAAAACCATATTGCTTTGAGCATTGGTTACAACTAAAGATGCTTAACATGAAGAAGAGAAAATTCTGACTTCTGTCCCCATCATTATATAGAACATTCTGTTTTAAAGATAACTACTGAAATCATCAGATTCAATAGTCTTTTCTCAGTCTTCATCCTCCTTGAATCTTTCTTAATAATTTCTCCTTGACTACTTCCTTTCTTCTAAAATAAGACAAAACAAAAAACCTCTCCTCTTTTGGATTCTGCACCATGGTAGTAATCTTCCTACTTCTCTGACCCTTAAACTCCACTGGCTTCTCTTCATCTTCCTGTCCCTCTAGGACCTGGCACTGTTAATGGTTCTATCTGCCATCTTTTCTTTCCTCAATCTACCAATAAGCATTTATTGAGTGTGAACTCTGTGCCAAATACTGTATTAGGGCTATAAATACAAAAAGTAAAAGCAGTCCCTGCTCCCAAGGACCTTAAATTCCAGTGGAGAAGACCACATGAACAATAGAAATCTTGGAGGCAAAGGTACACCGATCTGTGGGTAGACTGGGAAAGGGCTCCCAAGTTCTGAGCTGAGTGAGTGCTTGATCTGAATCATGAAGAAAGCCAACGACTAAGAAGAGGAGTGGAGAAGAAGAATATTGCAGAAATGAGGGACAGCCAGTATAAAGACACAGAGATGGGAGATAGGTTGTATTGGAAACAGAATGTTTGGTTAGAAAATAAAGTCTGTGACCACGAAATGCTGTAAGCCTGGGAGGACAGGCTGCAGCCTGTCTGAGAGGGGCCTTAAATGCCAAATAGAGGAGTTTGGTTTTCATCCTAGTGGAAATAGGAAACCACTAGAATTTATTGAGAAGAGAAGTAACATGGTCAAACTTTAGGAAAATCACTTTGGGAGCTGTGTGAAGGATGGGGAGAGACTTCAGGCAGAGAGAACGGTTAGAAGACTAATGAACAAATTCAGGCCAGAGATGAAGAGAAACCTAACGGCAGAGGCTGGGTGAGTGTGAAGAAGGGCACACACACTAGGGAGGTTGTGGAGATAGGAATGGCAAGATCTGGCCATGATTTGGATAGGAGAAGAACCTGGTGAACTAGAAGGATGGCAGGGTCCTCAACAGTATCAGGGAAGCTCAGAAGAGGGAAGGATTTGGGGGGAAATAATGAGCTCTGCTGAGGCAGCTAGGTGACTAAGTTGGTAAAAGAACTGGACTTATCAAATCCTGCCTCAGACTTTTACTAGCTGTGTGACCCTAGGCATGTCACTTAACCACTTACCTCAATTTCCTCTTCTGTAAAACAGGGGTCATAGAGCACCTTTGTCGCAGAGTTATCATGAGGATAAAATGAGACTACACATATGCAGCAGTTTGCAAACTTTGAAATGCTACATAAATGCCAGCTGCAATCGTTCTCATTATTTTGGACATGTTGCATTTGAGATACTTTTACAACATCCAGTTGAAAATATCTAATAAACAGGTCATGACACTGAAGTGGAGTTCAGGAAAGAAAGTACATGTGGGAGCCAACTTTGTAGAGATGAAAATTGCTTCTGAAATCACCAACTGAAAGAAGAGAGAGAGAAAAGAAAAGAGGGCCCAGGACAGAGCCTTGGATATACTCTCAATTATTGGGCAAGAAATGAGTAAAGATCTAGCAAAGGAGGCTGAGAAGGAACAGATAGTTATACAGAGAGGACGAAAACCAAGAGAGAGTATTCTCCCAAGGATAATCTCCAAAGGGCAAAGTGACCAGAAGATGATCAATGGTGTTAAGTGTTACGGAATGGTCACATGGATAGATTTACAGAACATAAGAGCGAAATGAGCAAAACAAGACATTGTACACAGTAATAGCAATAGCGTTTTAAAGGACAACTTTGAGTGAGCAAGTCATTTTACAAATACCCAAATCACCTACAAAGGATGTATGAAAGAAGATGCTATCAGAACCAGAGAACCGATAAATAGAAGTGTGTAGAGAATGATTTTATATACCCGTACTCACACATATACTCATATTTATGTCTAATGACAGTCATGTATAGGGAGGATGGGAGGGAAGGAAAAATATTACATGATAACTTTATTGTATATTTAAAAGGAATACCAAGTTGTATATAATAGATTTGCAGTTTCATGTGAAATCATATTTTTTACTCTATTATGGAAATGCTTGTTTCATTTATTTAATTTTAAAATAAATAAAATTTTAAAAAATTCCAGTGGCTCCCTATTGCCTCTAGGACAGAGGTTCTTAAGCTAGGGTCTTTGAACTTTTTTATATATATTTTGGTAACTGTATTTCAATATAATTGGTTTCCTTTGTTAAAAAAAAAGATAAGGATTGAGAAAAAGGTTAGGTTTAGCAATTAAGAGATCATTGCTAATAACTGGAGAGCATTTTTTTGTTTTATGATGAGGTTAGAAGACAGAAATCAGAGTTGAGAGGAGAGAGTAAAGCAAGTAAAGGCACTGATTATAGATGGCTTTTTCAAGGAGATTAGTTGAGAAGAAGAGAAGAAACATGGGACAATAGCTAGCAGGGACATCAGGTTTTAACGAGGATTTTTTAAGGATGCAGGAGATTAGGATGTGTTTGTAGGCAGCAGGGAAGGAATTAGTGTATGGGAAGAAACTAAGGATTAGAGGGGGGATGATGGTGGGAGCAATTTTTCAGAGAAGATGGGAGGAGGGGACAGAGCACACGAAGAGGGAATGACCTCGCTAAGAAGAGCTACATCTCCATCAGAGGCCATACGACAGTAAAACACAGCAATGGATTTGTAGTCCAAAAAGTTGGGGTGCAGTCCCAGCTCTGTCCCTCTTAGTGTGGCCTGGAGGCTATTTCACATCTCTGGATCTCAGTTTCTTTGCAAAGTGAAGGCACTAGCGATAACCTTTAAAACCCTTTTGATCTAAATCTTATAAATCAACGCATCTATGTTAGAAGTCAAAGGTCAAAGTACTACCAACAAGTCTATATCTAGCTTCCATCTCTTGATGGGTGTTTCCAGCTAAAGTTCTGCTATGTGCAAAAGGGGTATCATGTTATTTCAACCAACTACTTTCCAGGGTTGCTGTGAGGAAAACCTTTCGCAAAACTTCAATGACAATATACATAGGCTCTATTATTCAAATATCAAATCAATTGCCAAATTACCTTCCTTGTATTTCTTCCACCCGCCTTCTCCTTTCCTATTTTCTCTGTGCATTTGCACACCCTGTATCTCCTGCCTGGAATGTGCAACTCCTTACCTCTGCATCTTAAGATCCCTAGTTTCTTTCCAGCTTCAGCTCTGCGGCAGCCTCCTACATAAAACCTCTCCTAATTTACCACGTGGTGCTCTCTCCCTCTTCCAATGACCCTGCTTACATATATCTGTGCCAATGTTTTAGGCCTTTGGTAAAAGCTCAGAAAGTTCTTTGAGGTCAGGGATTGTTTCTTTTTTTTCTCTAAGTGTATACCTAATAGAATGCCTTGTACATAGTAGGTTCTTAATATTAAATGTTTGTTAACTTGAATTCCAACCTAAACCAACACCCTGTGGAACAGATCTCCAGAATTTATGCTCCCAGGTCTGAAGGCATTAATCTACTTAGCTTTGGAACTCTTGTCCTAGGGCTGAGTCCTTGTGAGTGGATGTAAGCTTGCTTGGCCCACTCAGCGGAGCTGATTCCAGGCCAGCCCAGGCCATATTTCACATTCTATCCAGCTGACCAACTGGCAATCTACTCTGCTGCTAAGAATGGAGCTCCCTCACCCCACATCTCCACCCTATTTTCCATCTCCCAACCTGGTCACAATATTCAAATCAGCAGCATTACTTTTGGAAATGGCATACCTGTTGACTTCTTTATGGCTTCACTCATCATTCCCATGATTCCTAAGACCAAAACACCCTTCCTGGCAACCACATCCACATGTGTCTTGTCTCCCCCATTGGCCTGTAGGAAGTGTCTTACTTTTTGTATTTGTATCCCCAGAACTAAGCACAGTGCCTCGCACATAGTCAGTACTTAGTAAAGGCCTTCTCACTTATTTATTCATCAAGTGAATTTCTACATTCCAAATTAAACCTTCACTCTATGTTTTGCCAGCACTGTGCCCACCTGAAGTATGGCCTATACACATTTGCACATTGTCATGAGCTTCTTTTGTAAATGCTGTCCAGTCTTTTTTGTAAGTGTGACTTCTTTTTCTCCTTACATTGTAAACTCAGAAGGAAGGGACATTTCTTCTAGGTCCTCACCTCTTCCTCCTCAACCATCCACAGTGCCCTGTACACAATGTATTCATGAATTATTTTTTAAGTGGCTGGCTTTTTAGGAACTCAAGAATGACAACATCTCCTCCTAGGACCCTCTAAATAGTCTGTCACCAACTGACTGTGTGCCTTAAGCAGATCACTATTTCACTGGTCTTGGTTTCCTCACTTTTAAAATCCAAGGCTTAAACTAGATGATCTCTACAATCACTTCCAACTATGATTCTCTACCTTTATTCTAATGCTGTGTCCCAACAGACTTACATTTTTTAAATTCCCAAATCTCCCTTCCAATATTTCTTTGTTCTTGGTTATAATCTCCAGATCCTTGTTTCTTTTTGCTTTCTCCTCAATAACTGCTGTCCTTAAATACTGTTCTTTTAGAAAACGGATCCACCACCCTTGAAGAGTGAGAACCAAGAGGCTGCTGTGAGGTAGGGATTGGAGCTTTGATCTTGCCTCCAAGTAGGTAAGCGAACTTGAGCACTGAAATTCACTGAATTTTAAGTCCTCCATCTTTAAAATGGTGATGAGAATATCTGCAATACCCACCTGTGAGGTCATTAAGAGGAACAAATGGTGATGATGATGTGGGTAGAGCCACCTCTCTAAATGCCGGCTTGGAGGCTTGAAGCACAATTACTTAAGTTTTCCTTCACACCAAGGAATTCGCCCACTTTACTGGGGCTCTCTTAAGTATTAAACTCCCCTGGGATATTTTAAAATAATCCATGATTAATCCAGAACTTTTCAAAAAGGCATCTCTTGTATTCTTGCCTACCTGGAGGCATCTTAGCGCAACGAAAGGGATTTACCTAGGAAACATGGGACCTCAAGTCTAGCTCTGGCTCTGTTACTGACCAGCTGTACGGCTTTAGACAAATCATTTAAGCCTCCGTTTCCTCATCTGTAAAAGAGATATAATAATAATAGCTCACCCATTTGTCAATAACAACAGCTCATAGCTACACAGTACTTTAAGGTATACAAATCACTTTCCTCATCTGCAATCCTGTTAGGCAAGTGGTAAACGTATCATTTTCCCCATTTTAAAACTGGGTAAACTGAAGTTCAGAAAGAGCAAGGGATATAACTATCATCACAAAGTTCAGAAATCTAAGAGAGGGAGTTTGAATCTAGCCTTCTCCTGTCTCTAAGACAGGGAGTCTTTCCATTTTTCCACTTTCCAGTGAAAGAGCTATGTGAAACCTGGGACCCCTTGAAAGCACTACAGAAAATTGTCATATACTATATGTATACTATATGGTACAGTGGGTAGAGCACTGGGCCTGGAGTCAGAAAGACTCATCTTCCTGAGTTCAAATCTGATCTCAGATACCTATTAGCTGTGTGACCTTGGGCAAGTCACTTAACCCTGTTTGCCTTAGTTTCCTCATCTGTAAAATGAACTGGAGAAGGAAATGGCAAACCACTCCAGTGTCTCTGCCAAGAAAACCCCCAAAAGGGGTCATGAAGAAGCAGACACAACTGAAATGAGTGAATGACATACAAAACATTGCTCTGTATATAACATATGCAACATGGAGCCCTATATCAGGGAATATGCATGAAGACAAGCTTACACCCTGCCCACATGTAATCAGTTAAGTTCTTTGTCCTCTTGATAAAAGGCATACACAACCAGAGGCTTCTTTTGGCCCCATATACTACCATCCCACCCTTCCATGATGAAAGGGAGGGGCTGTATCAAAAAGAATTGGCCATTCAGCAGCTATAAAAATGCTTATACGGTGCTTTAAAAGAATGACTCCACTCTCTTCAATCGCTTCTTTTTCTCTTTTAAATACGTAACTTATTATTTGAATCCCTAGTGAAATGGGGAGAGGGTGCTTCTATCCTCCTTACTCACATCATCTATGGCATGGGCCATTAATGCTAGGCTATTAAAAAGATATGATTCTTCAGGGAATTACCTGGACGGTAGATCCAAGGTAAAAGCAAAATGCCTTTTTGAGCTTTAAGTATCTGTCAATGTGCATTTACAATTTTTTTTCTGTGTTCAAATATTTCTTTTGTCATGAAGAAAATAGTATCTTCTATTTGATCTGCTTTGTACACTGAATGCCTTTCATGAAAGCATCTTATTAATCCCTTTGAGGGATGTCTAACACATGAACCAAGATCCCTGGGAAGAATAAGTTCAAATTTAGGGTACACTGGTGGTAAGAAATACATGGGGCCAAAGTGGGTCCTTTCCAAGTCCTGACCCTGGAAGGGAGTCTTTGTAAAGTTCTCCATAGGTAGAGAGATCTGATAGACAAATCATCTACTGCTCCTGGGTGCGGCTGCTTCTATGCAGCAGGCACTCTCCCCCTTCTGCCCAGCTGGGGTACAGTGATCAGGCTGCAGGGCAGGCTTCTTGTCAAACTGGGTTACTACTAGCTGAAACTGCTTAGCCACAGACCTACAGTTTCTTCAGACCTCCTACAAGGCTAATTCTCAGTCACCCTCTGCCTCTTTTGGCTACTATCACCATCTCCAGTAGATTCTACTACTGACTCTGGTTTCCAGTGGGACCCCTGATGGAACAGAGGTAACTCCCAAATCCACCAGGTTGCTGCCTAGACACGTCCACTTCCAGATATTCATTCACTTAATTTCAAGGAAAATCTAGTCATAAACTTCTCCTCCCAGATTGATATTTTTGTGATAGTAAATTAGGCCATCTTTTGTCTCAATTCTTAGCTATTCTAGTCATTGAAAGGGTGTTGCCTCAGAAAATCCGAGGCCTGGGAAAGACCTTAATTTCGAAAGGTCAAGGTCACCCATTTCATCCCAAGCCATCACCACTCATCTTGATTTATGTTTTGCCACTGGACTTCTATGACTCTGGAGCAGACAGTGAGGCTCAGGACTTTGTACATCTCTGTTCCACTTAAATACCACTCATTCACAAGTCAAGATATCACTCTAGTGGATGTCATTGGTCCTCTCTAAGAACAACAAATAAAAAATAGACAGGCATCACATGCTCACAGACACATGGCTGCCATGTCAGGGGATGTGGTCAGCCCTTTTCCAATTTGGCAGTTCAAAGCGCATCAAAAGTCACTCAGAGCCACCAGGGAAAGACAGATGAACAAGTTACATCTTTTGTATGTACATTCAGTTCAAGCTCAGGACTTTTTGAGTCATAGATTCTTCCAGCTTCACAGCCAATCCGAAGACTTTCATCATCACACACCAACAACTCCTCAGCCATTAATGACCAAGCAGGCTAACCAGAGTTACTAAGTGCTTAGACTGGAAGTAGGCAGCTTCCAGGATAGTTACACATGATCTAAGAAGTGGACCCTCACTGGTTAGTCATCCCTCCATGTCCCTTACACAGACAAATGCAATACTGCACAAAGTAAAGCACATTCTATATTCCTATTCCAGTTTTCCTTTCTCCTTTCTCCAATTCTTTTTTGTTGAATTTGATAACACTAGCTTTTACATTTATCAGCCTAAGTACAGTTACTACCCAGAACTTCTACAAGAGCCAAAAGGAAAGGAGAGAGTTCCACCTCCATCCAGAGCCTCTCAGCTGGGAGAGAGAAAGACTAATGATTATGGAAGAATCTTTGTATTCTGAGTAGCAGATGCAACCCACTGGTATGATACTATTAATAAGTTAACAGAAGTCAGCAGGTAGCTCTGGCCTGGATAAGCAGAAAGGTTGGTAGAAAGCAAAAGGCATAAACAAGGGACAATTGCCTTACCAATATGAAGGTCCCTTGGCATGCTTCCTACACTCATTTAAGAAGTTGGCAGTACTATCTTGACTTAAGCAGGGTTCTACTTCCCCAAAAGAAAAGAGAGAAGGGAAAAAATACTTTCTGAACATGTAGGAGTAAGGGAGAGTCCAGTAGCAGCCAATCTACCCTTAGGAATTCTGTGCAGTAGCCTATTCTCCTAGGAATCTCTCTGACCTTCAACAAAGCCCTACTTCAGTGCCACATTGTGGCAGCATGGAAAAAGCACTTGGGTTTTGAAGACTGTGCCAGAAAGATACAAGCGGTTAGATCCAACCAAGGTGGAAAGATGCTAAGTGCAGGTCCAGAGGACTATGTCCTTGGTATATGTCTTCTGCTCAAGGGTCAATTTAAGGTGGAGGGAATATCAGCAAAAAGTTGGACAATAAGACTCTACCCCTAACTCCCAAGGTTCTAATGGGTAAGCTTTTGCTTTATCTTGCCTGGGCCTAGGGTTCCATGGTACTTTCCTGTCATCTTGTCTCCTCACCATGCAGTTAGGAGAATCACCCTCTCCTTTCCAACATCCCTTTATGGGTTGTCTTCCCTCATTAGAATATAAATTCTTTAAGGGTAAGGACTATAAAGCTTGTTTGAATTTGTATCCTCAGAATTTAGCACAGTGCCTGGCACATTCTGTTTAATAAGTATTTCATCTATCAATCTATCCTTATATAAATATAAATAAGAATCCTAGGTCTAGAGCTGGAAGGGACTTCAAAAGTCATGTAGTACAACTCTCTCATTTTACAGGTGTAGAAACTGAGCCCTAGAGGTGGAATAGCTTGCTTGGCACCCAGTCTAGTGGCAGCTCAATCATCTGGCATTGTCTGGAAGCCACTGACCAGCTTGATAGAAACCCACTCTGGTGGAGAGCCAACTCAGCCACCAAGTGAACTACATAGTCCAGAGCAGCATCATATTGGCCCATACAGCCATCGTCACTACCATAAGAATGTTGTCAGGTCTCTCTGGAGAGAGAGAAAAGACATTGAAATTCTGCAGTTGTGGAGTTGTAATGACCTTAGCCACATGTGTTCCATACATATACATATGAACATACATATATTCCATACACATATACATACACATACACATACATATGTATGTCTGTATGTCTATATATTTGCATGTATATATGCGTATGCATGTATGTATATATTTTGTGCCTCACTGCCACTGTATATTAAGTTTATTCCCATACTTCTTCCCCCATTTCTGGGTATATCTGTGATAAAGTATACATCTGGTACTGGGAAACTACTGTCTTTATGCCATGTGAGTAAATGCCTTTGCTAATGTTCTAAATCTGCTGACTGATTATTAAGGGGCAGCACGCTGATGGGGGTTCTTGAGCTAACATTAGTTAGACAGCCAACCACATGATTACCCCTAGAACCTTGAAAGCACTAGTAGCCAGCCTTCTGTGGAATCAAACTCCCAGTATGGGGAGGAGGGAGGGAGCATTACTTCGAGGGAGGGAGCATTATACTTCTTCAGCCACAACTAGAACAGAGTAGCTGGAACTATGCTCTAGGTCCTGACATGAGGAGGGTATACACTTCCTCCCAGGGGAGGAGAAGTCCACATGTCCATATTCCACATATCCATCCAGTTGCCAAGTTATCTCTTCTGTTTACTCACACAACCAACCTAATTCAGGCCCTCATTACCTCCCTCATAGATTATTGCAATAGTCTCCTAATTAGCCCACCCATCTCATTTCTCCCCTTTCCAACTGATCCTCTACCCAGCAGCCAAAGTGATATTTCCAAAGTACAGCTATGACTATATCCCTCCCCTGCTCATTAAGCTTTTGTGGCTCCCAATTCACTCAGGAGCAAAGCTAAACTCTTCTACTGGACATTTAAAACTCTTTACAACTGACTTTGCCTCCTTTCCAGACTTGTTACAAAGTATTCCCCTTCATGAACCCAATGGTCCTTCTTTGGTTCCTCACACATGACAGCTTCCCATCCCCGTGATTCTGGATAGGTTGGCCCCTGGCCCCCCCCCCCCTCATTTTCGCCTCTTAGAATGCCCCTCTGGCTTCACTTGCTCTGTAGGCACGTTCGTATCTCCCATTGCTGCTCGTGCCTTTCCCTCCTGAAAATGACACTGTATTTATTTTCTCTATAAGATAATGTGTATACATTGTTTCCTCTGATAGAATATAAACCCCTTGAGGTCAGGGATAGTTTTATTTTTATCTCTGTATGGCCAGTGCTTAGGCACACAGGAGGCACTTAATAAGTACAGACTGAAGCGATGGTTCCCTGGGTAAAGGAGTGGGGAAGAATATATTCAGAAATGCAGGTGATTAAAAAAACTTTCAATAAAATAAAGTTTAAAGAATAACTGCTACTTGATTGGTTTGGATGGGAATTTAGGAGACTGATATCTCCATACCTTGAAGTCCTCTTTTAAAAAAAAAATTACTTATTTTTAGTTTACAACATTCAGTTCCACAAGTTTTTGAGTTCCAAATTTTCTCCCCTTTCTTCCCCTCCCCCTGTTCCTATCCTTTTAGGAGGGGAAAAGACTTCAGAAAAGGATGAGAGAAGTCATGCCAACAAAGGTCAGAGAAGGCATGTATTTCAATGTGATGGTTTCAACTTGGGTCCATTTACTGCCACCCTCAACTCAACTTGTACCAGGTTCCTGGATTCCAAATTCTACTTCTAATATTCTGGTATGATCTTGAGATTCCTAATTCCTGACCTTCTAGCTACCTATTGAGGATTGGTGACGGAGTATCTACTGATAACCAAAACCCTACAATTATAGGACGTTGTTAGATTGTTTTGTATTCTAACAATTTTTCTACAACCATCATAGCAATCTTACAATGACTGTTGTAAACATTTTTTTTAAATCAATGAAAGAAACAGTGACATAGTGCTGTACTGGGAAGCAGGAAGATCTGTATTCAGATCTGTATTCCTTTTATACCAGCTCTGTGTACCTCTGAGCACTTAATGTATATTTGCCTCAGCCAACTTAACTCCCTACGACATATCACTTATGAGTGTTTATGCATAAATAATTATAACTATTTAGGAGTGTTTTAATTTAACCATTCATTCAACAATATTGAACACATGCACTGGTGCCCTCAGAGGTCCCTTTCTAGATGTGACACTCAATGAATCACCTTGGAGAAAATGAAATCACTAAGGGAAAGAATATGGAGAAAGAGAAAACTGGGGTAAAGACAGAACTTTTGGGAACATCCACACATTGAGGTAATAAGAGGAAGACAAAGCAAGTTACAGAGACAGGAAACGGAAGAGCTGGAGCAGTAGAACTAGGATGCTGTACTGTTCTGGAACATTCAGAGGGAGCTTTAGGAGTCAATGGAGGATCAGGTGCTAGAGAGAAATCAAGAAGATTAAGACAAGGCTTGAACAGTGAGCCAGTACTCTGGAAACCTAGATTCAATTTTAATTCCACAAAGATACTGAGGCTGAAAGAAGTTAAATGACTTGCTCAGGGTCACACACCTAGTGAGGAGCTGAGGCAAGTTTCAAATTCAGGTCTGTCCTCACTCCAAATTTGAAATTTGACGTGATAATAGAACATTTGAATGGAGGTAGCGAGAAGGTAACTGATAGTGTGTTATTGGCATTGAAAAGAAAGATATTTAGATTCAGGAATCATCTGTGTAGAAATGGTACTTGAGTCTTTGGAAGCCCTAGGAGAATAAGGACTCAGAAAAGGCCGTTGGATCTAAAAGCTAAGGTAAACTTGGAGACAACAATTGCAATATAACAGTAGAGTCTGAGAAGGGTGAGACTGAACGCAGCGTACAAAATCAGTGGGTAGCGAGGAAGCTGAGTCAGCAAGCGTGAACTCTAGCAGTGTGGCTGTGAAGGGAAGAGAGATAGAAGATGATAACTTAAGGAAATGACGAGTGAAGAGTTTTGTTTTTGTTTTTCATCATGGGGAGACCTAGGTGTGATTTTAGGCAGCAAGATAAGAACCAGGAGAAAGAGAGAGACTACAGGTAAAGAAAGAAGTGACAATCAAATGGGCAAGCTCTTGAAAGGACAGGAGAGGGGTGAGATAAGGGTTAAAATTAGAAGTGTTAACTTGACAAGAGCATCTTCTCCTAGAGCAAAGGAGAAGGGGGTGAATGAAAGGTTTTGAAATATGGAGAAGAAAGAAAGAAGGAGCTCAAGACAGAAGGCCTCAGTTTTCTTAGTAAAATTAGATTTTTTTTGAGAAAGAAACCATTTAGGATAGCCACGAGGGTGAGCATGAAAGACAGTCAGGTAAGAATAAATGGATTGTCCTGCTTCAGTGCCTACTCGGTTAGAAAGAAATAACATGAGTTGTAGTGGATCAAGCTGCACAGAGTTGTGTAACTTCCCTCCAGTTGTGGTGATCAGCATAAGCCCCAGAATAGAGAGGGCAATAACTGAGAGGCAGTCAGGTGTCAGTAGTGGAATGACAAAGGGACAAAGGATTCAAACGTGGAGGACAGTATATGGTTCAGTTGGTAAAGAGGGGAAAATGAGGCCAACACAGGAGTAATCAACTGGGAGAACATGGAATAAAGGAGATAAAGTGAAGGTGAGAATGGATAATAGGTTTAGGGGAAGTGAGGCCAAGGGAGAGGTAGGGTAGAGGAACATGATTGATGAGGGGAATTTCAGAGTCCAAGACCATGGAAATATCAGCTATGGGTGACAGTAATAGTGTGGTAAGGATCTAAGCATGGGACTTGAGAGAACTGACAAACTGGGAGATGGGGAAGTTCAAGGGGATATCAGTGAATGCTGAGGTCCTCCTCCAAGTAGTAGGAGGAGAGGACAAGACTGTGAGCCAAGTTCTAATCTCCTTGAGAATGGAACATGTGAGTGACCTTGAGGCAGGGGGATGACAGCACCAAGGACTTGGTCTGAGTGATATAGACAGATGTGGTGAAGCTTAAAAGACAAGAATTTTCAGAGTGTGGCATCAACAAGTAAAGAGCATGTCAGAAGGCACAAGAGAAAGCTGATCCTATGGTGGGGAAGGTGGCCTGGCATACAGTGTCTTCTAGAGATAGCAGTTTCTTCAAGCACAGAAGATGGAAATAATGTGTAAACAATGAGCTCTGGGATGGAGAAGAGTTTGTTAATGATAGTAACAAGTTCTAGGGGGCACAGTATACACCCCCTTCTTTCCTTTGACACCATCATCCCTCTTGTGCAGGCCCTCATCACCTCATGCCTGGACTAGATGCTGGTTGATGTCCCTGCTTCAAGTCTCTTGCATTCCAGTTCATTCCTCACTCAGCTGGCCAATTAATCTTCCTAAAACACAAGTTTGACTATATCACTCCTCTTGCCTTCCTTTTTTTTTTTTTGGTAAT
This sequence comes from Potorous gilbertii, assembly GCA_028658325.1. Classification (NCBI taxonomy): domain Eukaryota; kingdom Metazoa; phylum Chordata; class Mammalia; order Diprotodontia; family Potoroidae; genus Potorous; species Potorous gilbertii. The sequence goes on from CM053770.1 coordinate 131,183,563, forward strand.
CAGGTCTCAGTGACTTGCCCAGGGCAGACAGTAAGTGTCTGAGGCCAGATCTGAACCCTACTTACTTTGGACCACAGCTCTATCCATTTCGTCTCTCTTTTCAATAAACTCCAGCAGCTACCCATTACCTCCAGGATCAAACATTAAATCCTATTTGGCTTTTAAAGTCCTACATAACTTGGCCCCCTTCCCTTTCCAGTCTTCATTATTTCCATGCACATAATCTATGATCCAGTGGCTGGCCTCCTAGCTATTCCTGTCTCAAAGTCCTTATCTCCCACTTCCACATTTTCACTAGATCTCTCCAATGCCTAGAACTCTCTCCCTTCTCATCTCAGACTCCTGATATCGTTGGCTTCCTTCAAGTCTCAGCTAAAGTTCTACCTTCTACAAGAAGCCTAGGGGCAGCTAGGTGGCACAGTGGATAGACCACTGGCCCTGGAGTCAGAAGGACCTGAGCTCAAACCCAACCTGAGACACTTACTAGCTGTGTGACTCTGGGCAAGTCATTTAACCCCAATTGCCTCAAAAAAAAAAGCCTTTCTTTATCCCTAATTCTACTATCTTCCACCTACAATTATCTCCAATTTGTCCTGTGTATATCTTTTTTCTACATAATTGTTTACATGTTTTTTTTCCATTAGACTGTACATTATTTGAGAGGAGGGACTACTTTTTGCCTTTATTTGTATCCCCAGAACTTAGCACAATGTTGCTCATTTAGAATATTTCATTCCATTTTGAGCCCCCAAAGTTTAGGAAGAATGTTAATAAGCCAAATCATCTCTAGAGGAAGGTGCCTAGGATGTTGAAGCCCCTCAAGTCATATCATATCACAATGGGCTGGTGTACTACTTTTCAATGATACTATTGAGAGAATCCTTAAGTCTGAGTTGGATTAGATGACCTCTCATGTCCCTTTAAATCTGGGAGACTGTGATTCTGTAGTAGAGGATTCCTAAGGTATTCTCCAGCTGTGATATTCTTTGGTTTGTTAATTCATGATGAGGATGTCATGGAGAGACAATGGTGGTTTTAATGGCAGCAGAAATCAGATTGCAAGGGGCAAAGAAGTATTTTGTTAGCTCTCATATCTCCAGGTGGAGATATACCAACGTATGAAGCACTTGAATTCCTGATGCAGATCATTTCACAAGTAGTCATAGTAATAGGCATACATTGTATGGGCATGCTTCATCACCTTGCTTGACTCTAGAGAATGCTGGGGAGTTTGCCTCTAGGAGAATAAGGATGAAGTATCAGGGATATGCATTGGAGAGACTTTAGACCATTTGTAGACACTCTATAACAGGTTCAGGTCAACTAAATACATAGTGAAGGAGAGTCCCTTTGATTTTGAGGCATTCATCAACTTCATTCATTCAACTTTATCCAGTGAGACTTGGCCTCTGCATTTATTCTTTTCCTTTCTAGGTGGAGGGAGTGGAACTACATACCTTTTCGTCAGCTACCCAGCCTCCCAGTATGGGTTTTTCAGTTGGCCTGATTGATGCCCTGAGGACCAAGGAACAACTTTCTGAACTTGAGCCAGAAAAAAAAAGCTGAAATAAGGACTCATCTGGTAACAACACCTCCTTTGGACTTGATCTCAGGGGGACCAATGATATATAGGAACTAATCTAAATTTTGAGCCTACTTTCCAGAAACCCAAGGGGGCACAGGGGAAATTACACCCTAAAGATACTAGAAGAAATGCCTGCACATTTGTTCTTGCTATATCCTTGGAATAAATATACCTTTGCAAAGTGATTTGATGTTAAGTGGTTAAATGGAACTGGGGTTCTAGTTATTGGCTCCTATCAACGTAGGAATAGCTGGGGGTTGGGGGAAGGTGGTATCTAGATATAACATTGAAGGAAAGAGTTACCCCTGGAATGCTGAAGGGTAGATATAGCCTTCCTGGCTCTGGGAAAGAGCCAGAATACATTTGCCACTAAAGGATTATAAGATTATAGATGAAGGGATCTTGAAGTCAGATAGTACAACCCCATCATTTAGTATATAATGAAGAACTGTCCAACAGGGACCCAGTCTTTTGAGCATTTAATCTGCTCTGCCTGGTGCCAGCCCAAGAGGACTTCTAAAGAGACTACTAAAGGACTAAACACCTATTGACCAACCCTACCATTATACTCAGAAGAGGAAGCCTTGACCCAGAGAGATTCATGACTTGCCCAAGGTCTCACAGAGAAGAAGCAGCAGGCTAGATTTGAAGCTTACATCTCTGACACTAGAGCCAGGGCTCTTAGTTTTTCATTGACATCTGACAACATGGAGTATTGATAAGAGTCTTGGAGCCTGGAGATTTGAATTCCCATGCTCCTTACCAGATGTATGCTTGGGCTGATTACTTCATAGGACTGTGTTGTAGATGTTGAGTTAGAAGGCCTAGACTGATTAAATGACTTGTCCAAGATCACATAAGTAGCATCGTAAATGCGATTTGAACCCATATCTTCTGAATCCAGAGCTTTCCCCCACTGTACTATGTTCTAAACCTGTTTCCTCTTTAAAAGGAGGAGTCTGCTTGGATTACATGATCTCTGTGATCTCAGCATCAGCAGACTGGGAAATAATTACAGATAGCTTGATCTTTCATTCTTTCATTCAGGAAGACAGCTTCTCAGGTGCAACATATTAGAGGGAGCTATTAGTTCCAAAGGAATAATGTTCTATGTACATGATTCTCTATGATGTTAGCACATTAATTAGCACAGTGCTGAGCACATATTAGGTACTGTATAAATGATGGTAGGGTCTGATCATAATATATCAACAATGTAATTTTGAAATTACATTGATTGGGGTAAATAAGCACTGGGTATACCTGTATTCCAGTCCCTCAAAATAGTTTCTCATTTTCTTAAAATTAGCTTCTTTTTTTCACTCCCTGTTGCGTGTACACTGGATTACTATCCTCATATACTCCAAGTACTATTAAGAGATAGGCCAGGTCTGGCCTAAAGAGACATCTAGTTCTAGGCCCCCTCATCTCTTTAGGTAATAGCAACCTTCCCTCCCTCTATGACCCAATCTAACTCACACCTAGCAAGCCAGATCCACTGAATGCTTGGTCTCTCTTCCCTCCCATCCCAACTCTTTCTATCATTGTCTTTCTCTTGGGGATACAGCTTGCTGGCACTTGAAGGGCCCTGACGGGTAGACCATAAAGCCTAAGCAAGACTCAAGAATAAGTAGCTTTGTATAGCAACTTTCTTCAACAAGCATTTGTTAAATGCCTACTATGTACAAGGAGTGGAATGAGCCCTTCCCTTAGTATCAGAGCACATCAGCTACAATCCTGGTTTACCACTATGGAACCTAGGGAACTCAAAGGAATAATGTTCTATGTACATGATTTCCTCAGTTTCCTCTCTTTAAGGATGTATGATTCCTCTATGAGCAGGGACAGGGGCTCAGCCTGGGTCTTTTCCACAATCTTTTTTCCCCCGGTCTTTTGACAGTCTCTCCTTCTCTCTCTCTCTCCCTCTCCCCCTGGCCCACCCCCATGGTTTCTTCTTCACTCCCCACCCTCTTCTCCCAGTCTCTCTCCCTCCAATAACCCTCCTTCTCACTCTCCCCCCATATTTTCTCTGTCCTTCCCACTCTCTCCCAAGTTTTCTCCTTCCAACCCCACCCTCCAGTCTCTCCCACTTCTCCCCCTCCCTCAAACTTGCTGCCATGGATTGAGTCATTTTCTCCCTTCCCCACACCCCTAAAAAAATCTTCTAGTTTGTTTTTCTGCCTCTAGCAAGTGCCAAACCCCCCACCCCACACCCATAACCTGAATGTCCAGTTGGAGCCCAGGGCTGTGGGTGTTTTCTCACTGAAGGATAATGTTTCTCCCACAGGGGATTGATTTAGGAAGGGTAGGGTGGGGCAGGTGTGTGAAATTTTGCTATTTGAGGTTTTTGCTTTGTTTTGTTTTGTTTTTAAAGACCTCGAGAAAGCCGGAATGAAGCTAGGGAATGAAGTACGGGGTAGATTTGACTTGGAGGGGAAAGAATAAAGGGGAGGGGACACCCAACAAAGCAGGGTGGAGGTGAAAAAAGGTTTAAAAAAATAACAGCTAGCTGGCCTTAGGAAAGGATACTGCAGAACAGAATGTGATGAATAACACATGAGCACCCATCCCTGGGTGTACAGAACGAGGAGCTGAATTAGAGAAAAAGTCGATGAGACCAGGAAGCTAGAAAAGGTTATAGGATACAAAGTAAAATCAGCAAACTAAGATGAATGAATGAGAATGAGCTGAGGCTGAGAGAGGATGCTGGGGTGCAGGGAAATAGACACTTGGCCAGAGGCTCTGACATCAGAAAACCCTGATCTCAAAACCTACTTCTGCTACTTACTACTACATACTAACTTTGGTCAAGTTAATTAACCCCCCTGGGCCTTTCTGTCAATGACGATTGGATTAGATGGCCTCGAGGTTCCTTTTAGCCTTGGATCTACGATCTTAACGATTCTAGAAAAAGAGAAGAGTGACTGCTGGCAAGGGCTGGGAGATGGAGGATACAAGATAAATGCTCTTTTGGCCCCTTGACCTCCTCTAAGGATTCTTCTTTCCTTCCTTCCTCGACCCCTCAGGGGACCATCCAAAGATGAGAATAGAGATTATTAATCTTTGCTGGTAAATCATTAGCTGCAGTGCTGTTTGGCAATGTGCAAAAGGAGGGACCTGAAGGGTTTCCTCTCCAGTGACTCAGTTCCTTTTCTTTCCTTTGCTCTGTGATTAAGGGAGGCTCATCTGCCTGCTCAGGAAGGTGTTCTTGGTCTCAGGAGCTCAATGAGGGAATAGGCAGAAAAAGAGCCAGAATTCATCAATTTCTGTCCCCATTAATTCCAGGATTCTCTCCAACTAGCCTTCGAGCCTTGGCCTCAGTTTGGAACAGTTTTGAAGGATATTGCATGTCAGGCAAGAAAATCAGATGAAGAAAGGACAGAGCAAGAGAAAAGATAGGAAGATGGTGAGAGATGGAGAGAAAAATAGAAAGGCAGAGAGAGAGGGAGAGGCAAGAGACAAGCAAGAGAGTCAAAGAGAGATAAGGAGAAAGAGAGAGCTGGGGGAAAGAGAGAGAGAAAAATAGAGAGAAAGAGAGAGAGGGAAAAGATAGGGAAAGAGAAAGTTAGGGAGAAACAGAAGGAGAGGGAGAGATAGTGAAAGACAGAAGAGAAAGAGAGAGAGGAGAGGGATTGGAAGAAAGACATAGAGACAGAAAGAGAGAAGAGAGAGAAGGAGGGAGAGAGAAGAAGGGGAAAGAGAGTAGAAAAGCTAGAAAGAAGAGGAAGTTGTGGAAAGGGCAAAAAGAGATGACTTGTGCACCAGGTAAGAATTCAGACAGTGAATGCTTGGGAGAGCAGTTCAGTAGCACCTAACCGGGCTGGAGGATTGGTCTGAACTACAACACTTCAAGTGAGGTCAGTAGGAAGGTAAACAAAATATTGGCTGTTTGGATTCTTGCTCATCCAGCTCTGAGATATGCAATTAGATCACTAGCTATTCTTGATCTGTGTTGCTTTTGTTAATCATCCACCAGGCCTTTTAATAGGTATAAGTCCTACCAGTGGAGTCAAATTAAAAAGAAAAGAAAATCCTGGACCCACAGAAAAGAGGACAGTGGAGAGGGTGTTAAGACACTGGGTTCAAAGGGAACCCAGTCACACTTGCTACCTGTGTGACTCTGAGAAAGCCATTTCCCTTCTCTGGGTCTATTTCTTCCTCTGTAAAATTAGGAGGTTGGACTAGGTGACCTTTGAGGGTGCTTTCAGATTTCTATCTTTGATCCTATGATCCTATCCTTAGTTGGTCTGTCTTTTCACTCGGCAATGCCTGCAAGGCCACGTAGCCAGCCACTGATACTTACTTAGCTTTAGCTTTTTCCAGGTCACAAACTTAATCCTCAATCCCAGACACTCAATCAATCAATCAATACATTAGTATGTAACCAGTTTGGGGACATAAAAAGAGGCAAGAAATAGTCCCTACCCTCAAGGAGTTCACAAGCTGATGAGCTCATTCAAAAGACTAATTCGGGGTGAATTGTGACTACCTTGTGACTACCGCAAAGGGTGAATTAGCTTTGACAGCTAAACAGTTTAACATCAGTTCTGGAGTTCTGCAATGTAGGTCACTGATACCCATGTATGCTTTCCTGCGTCCACTTAATCCCTGATTTGTCACCAAAAGCTTTTAGTAACATCCATTTTTGGCAAACACAATCTTTATCAGCAATGCTACAAAATTTTTGAAAGGAATTATTTTCAGAAATATCTCAGAAAGGGTAAGATAGTAAAGAAAAATAATGGAAGGAAAACAAACCATGGATAAAAATAGCCCAAAAGAAGTGATCAAAAGATATCAATTACAAACTACATGTTCACCTCTTCCTTTCAGTAAAATCTTTTGAGAATTACCTACATAACACCAAGTATCTTTGATAAAAATATGAGAAAGGAATAGGCAGGTTTTCACAAACATTCTCTCACAAAGTCAGGACTTGAAATCATGCAACTGACTGAAAGGTAGAGAATCATGTTTATTGTTGGTTGATTATGTTTTTGATTCATAAAGCACACTACAGCCTTAAAGGCTCTCATCCAAAGAGGAGCCTCTTCCATAGTGAGATCACAGAAGATTTTCTGATAAATGCAATCACAGAGATGATTCTGATTTTTAACATTAAAGAAGGCATAAAATGGAGAGTCATATCCCACAATGGTATCCACCCAGTACTGCCATAAAGGATATCCTGGCCAGAGTTAAGAGAGATGCCCAAAAAATTACTGAGAACCTTCAGAGGTTCCTGTTAATGAATAATATCATGCTGACTGCATTAAATCCTACAACATTACAAAGATTCCCCAATGAAATTACAGAATTATAGTATCTCAGAGCTGAAAGGTATCTCATGGAATCTTTGGAGCTATCATAAACTGGACCTGACTCAGTCCCTTGGTATTTAGGTTTGATATTGGAATGAAATGAAACACTAGTAGGTCATTTAATAATTAACAAAAAGAAGCTCACTTGACGTTCAAAGGAGAAAGATATCCAACAAGGATATTCAGTGATTGAGAAGAGTACAGATGTTCAGCATCAGTCATACTATTGAGCCATAGTCTCCTAGAGAGCATTAGAGCTCCTTGTGACTTTTTTAATTCAGGCAACCAGGAAGTCATATCAACAATTTGAACCAATCAAGTCTCAAGGAGAGTTTCAATAGCTCTTAAAGAATTAGCCTAACCTGAAGGAAATATAGCCTGACAAAAAGCTAGACTACCCTATATGGTAAGGACCTAGGAAATATTATTCACACCATAGGTGTTATTCATTCCAACACATACAGGAGGAGGAATGTCTTCTACAAAATATCTCCAAAGTGGTCATTCAGCTTTTGATTGACAATCTCCCATAAGGGGAAAGCACTATATCCCAAGGCAGCCTATTCCATCTTTGGACAGTTCTTACTATTAAGAAGTTTTTTCCTTAAATCAAGTCTATCTTTACCACTCTACAATTTTTTACCCATTCCTCTTATCTTCTGGAGCCAAGCTGAATATGCCAATTTTTTTTTCATGTGACAGCCCTTCAAATACCTGAAGATATGTTTTTTAACCAATCTTTGTATGGTATGATC
>CM053770.1:131191723-131219414 GCA_028658325.1 Potorous gilbertii
ACTTGAATAAAGGCATACATGGTATGCTCATTAAATCTGGAGAGATGATACAAAGCTGGGTGGACTAGCTAACATACTGAAACAGAGTCAGAACCAGAAAGATCAAGACAGGACAGAACAATGGGCTAAATCCATATGACCAAATGCAGTAGGAATGAATGTAAAGTCCTGAACTTGGGTACAAGAAATCAGTACTACAGTATTAGATGAGGGAAATATGAATAGACAACAGTTGTTCTGAAAAGGATCTAGGGGTTTCAGCGGACTGCAAACGCTCAGTCAGGAGTATGATACAGTAGTCAAAAGTGCCAATGTGTGACCTTGGGCTTCATAGAATAGAAAGTTAATGCAATCCCACTCTACTCTGCCATCATCAGATCTCATCAAGAGGACTATACTCATTTCTGGGCACTACAGTCCAAAAAGGATATTGGTGGATAACCCAGTGAGTGGCCAAAGGAAAGTTTGGTTGAAAGGACTAGGCATGTTTAGCTTGGAGAAAAGATGAGTCAAGGGGAACATGATTAGGTATCTTCAAGTACATGAAGGGGTGTCATGAAGCTGAGGGGAAAAATAGGAGCAATGGGTGGAAAAGAGGTAAACTGAAGCTTGAAGTCAGGAAATATTTCTTAGTAATTAGACTTGTCCACAAATGGAAAGGGGTTCTTCCTCCATGGAGGTCTTTGAGCAGAGATGGGGTGAGCCTTTGTCAGGTCTGTCTCTGGTGTATGGGTTGGACCAGGTGGTTGCGGAGGTCCCTTACAACTGCCAAACTCTGTGATTCTTTTATTCTCTTTTATGCCTCCCTTAATACTCATAATAAGGAGATCTTTGAAAAAAGTTGTTTACGTGGCCCTACCAAAGAACGGTGTGAGAGACACAATTTCAGGTTAAGTTTTGCTCTATCAAGGCAAACTGAAAAAAATCAACAAACACAACGGGATCTTGTATTTTCTACATCTTTCAATTCAATCCCGTAAGATATTGGTAAATATCTACTATACCCAGTATTGCAGTGAACATTGGAAATAAAAAACAAAATGAAAAATCATCCCTCTCCTACATGGCATTCTACTGAGAGGATAAATACAATAAATAGTAAGTGTACAAATGATAATCTGCAAAGCTGGAAGAGAGTATGAAAAGATAAGGGGACTGAAAAAGACTTCTCTCCAAAATTCTTTCATCAAATGTCACTGTAAAAGTCTGACATCTAAGCTACAGAGGAAAATGACACAAATAAATGACCAAAAGGTACTCCCCAATGGTTAGAAATCAAAGTTTTCTAAATAAAAATGGCAAAATGTCAATGATTCTATGAAATCATGTTCCAAATTACTAATAAATAATAAAATATATTCATACATGATAAACAGCAATAAATGGATGCAAATTAAAACAATTATGAGGTTTCACTTCCCAGCCAACAAATTAGCAAATATAACAACAGCAGTTCCTCTGAAAGATGCAGTGGATTTCATACTCCATATGTGTAATAGCATCATAATATCATAAAATAATATTGGTGATAGAAATCATTTCCATAATCCCTTGTGGTTTATAAAGCACTTTACATGTTATCTCATTGGATTCTCACAACACCCTTGAGATAGCTGTTATTAATATCCCCATTTTACAGATGAAGAAACTGAAAATGAAAGAAGTTACATGACTTGTCCAGGGCAGATTACATGTAAGGCAGGATTTTGAGGTAAGCTCTTCCTGACTCCAAGTGTAACACCCTAACCACTGTCTGCATGATATTAATAACAACTAACATTTAGGTGGTGCCTTAAGGTTTACAAAATTTTACATACATTTTCATTTGAGACTCACAACAACCCTGCAAGACACATCGTTATTATTATTGGGTCGTTTTTTTCTTTTTAAACCAATTTTACAGATAAGGAACTGAGAGCCTCAGAAGTGTTAAGTAACATATTAAGGGTCACAAAGAAATAAAGCCTTATGACAGGATTTGAATCTTCATTTTCCCAACTCTAAGTGCTCTAGATGCTTCATTTCAGCATTAAATGCCTGCTCCGTGCCAGGCACTGTGCTGGGTACAGCAGACACAAAAGACAAAAAGTCCCTGCCCCTAAAAAAAGATCAAACTACCTCAAAATAACAGCCAAAACTTGTGATCTTGGGTTGCCTTCAGTCACGACATCCAGAATGAGGAAGATGATGGCTTATCTGTACTTTGCCCCCTCCCCACCATGGACAAGCTGGAGCTCATACAGAGAAAGTCACAGGATAGTAGGGTATCAATATCATACCATATGAGGATTAAGAAAAGAAGACTTAGGGGGGGAGAAGGGAAGGGGAATTGGTAATAGCTGTCAATTATTTAAAGAGCTGTCACATGGAAGCCCTAAAATCAGCTCTGCTTGGCTCCAGGATGAGGAATTAACAATGGCAGAAGGTAGAGAGAGACAGAATTTGGTTTAATGTAGGGAATAACCTTCTAACAATTAAAGTTATTATTAAATAATTATTAATAAAAATTAATTAAGAAATAATTATTATTAAAGTTAAAAATTAAGTAAACTACCTTGGATAGTGATAGGCTACCCTTTTTTGAAGTCTTCAGATGAAGGCTTGATGACCATTTGTTGGTGACATATTAGAGAGGATTTTTAGAAATATAGTAGATGAACTCTGAGTTCCCTCCCAACTTTAAGAGTCAATGATTTTTTTCAGTACATACAAAGGTCATTCTCCTAAAGATTTTATAAAGACCACTAGTTCATATATTATCAGAGCTGGAAGAAATTCCAGAGGTCCTCTAGTCCAACTTGTCCGTGAACAAAAATCCCCTCTACAACTTACCCAAGTGGTCATCCCACCTTTGCATAGAAGATCTTCAGTGAAGTAGGAAACCATAACCTGACAAATAATGCCCATAAGTACGTAGTTGCTAATACATTCTCCACTGTGTGTGTTTGGGCTGAGTTGGGTGTTAGTAATAGTATCATAAATAATATTAGAGTAGCAGCATGATCTGATGACAGAAAGATGGCCCTAGAAGTCTTTTTGGTTTTGATTCATTATCACAAATAACGCTGATGATATTATTTCTATAAATTGGAATCTTCCTTGCTGACATTCATAGTGGTTTTGACCATCATCATCGTAAGCAGTAAAAATATATATTACCAAGTCTCCTATTTTTCTTTGCCTTTTGTTGCATGATGAAATGAACTTTGCCAACTTCTTTGCTTCCTCAACAAGAATCTGTGAGCCATACTTATGTTTCACTTTTGTGTCACATTGTTTCGTTTATATTGCGAATGTCAGTATTTACATGATTGAGTTCCTTGAATAGTATGCATTCTGAGTTAATCACTGGACAAGTAACTCACATTTCAGACACTGACAATGTGTAAAGCAGATCTAAAAACTGTACAATTTTAGTACTTTCTTCTTTTCTGCTATGTTGACACAGTCACTGAAAGGAAACCACTTACTTTGAATATTTTTTGTCTTTTTCTCTGTTTCATGAATTACGATGAACAAAAAAATTCACAAGAATAGGCATACTGGTAATGCATCTTTCCCCACATAACTGGGCTGATTCTCATTTAGCATAATTAATCTGTTGCTAAGACCATATTTGAATACTTTCGAGCATGGAGGAATCTACCAGAGCATCTGTTCTATTAACACAATCTTAAACACTTTAGGATCATCTCCTAGGTATACAAGGATTCAAGAATTTTGGTGCTCCAATACAGACTACATCTGTTAAGAGGTCCTGGGGGTTGAATCTTCCGCTATGCCACTTACTTGGACAAGTCATTTTATCCTCTCTGGGTGTCCTCAGTTTCCTCATCAGTGAAATGAGGAGGCTGGACTTGATAACTTCTAAGGTCCCTTCTAGCACTAAATCTGATCTTGTGAACCACTGTCACTTTGAAATTTTCACCTTAAATTCAAGTCTATTAAAAAAAAAAATACCAGCATTGTGACTTCAAAGTTCATTTATCCAGACCTTGAATTTTTAAATCTTACTGATATTTTTAGCTTTATTATACCATTATTTCTCAATCCTGCCTTCCTTCCTAGAACTCTCCCTTTACAAGCAAAACAAATCCACACGATCGGAGAATTCTACACCCACAGCTCAGTATCTTTCTGCCAAGAGGAAGTATTTTGTTACTGTGCCTCTGAACCCAACCTTTGGCATTGTATTCAATGTTGATTCCCATGTCTTTTAGAGATGCTTTCATTTAAGCTTTGGTAGTTAGCATCCTTCCTTTCAATCAAGTGGTTTCATGTTCCTCTAAATTTCTCATATTCATCATTTCTTAAACAATATTAATATTCCATTATATTCATATGCCAAAATTTATTCAGCCATTCCCCAATTAATAGGAAACCATTGTTGCTACCAAAAAAACCCCCCAAACCTAACACTCCCCCAAAATCTATAGTGAATGTTACATTCATAGAACCTTTCTTTCTGAATTTAATTTCCTTTGGGCATATGCTCACCTGTGGAATCTCTGGATCAGAGTTTGAACTGAAGTTTGGTAATCTTTATTTCATAATTCCAAGTTTTTTCCAGGAGATAAATCAACTCACAGATCCCCCTAATTGTATATTACTATTTGTACCTGTCTTTTTTCATTGACCCAATGTTAAGTAATTTTGTCTTTTATCCTTTGTCAACCTGATGGGTGAAACAAAACCTCAGTTGTTTTAATGTACATTTCTCTTATCATTAGTGACTGACAGAAGGTTTATTCTATGACTGTTGATAGTTTTTATTTCTATTGAATTCTTATCTACGTTTACACTTCAACCATTTACATTCGTGGTCCACATGTATACTTTTAAACACACATATAAATGATCTTACTATTTATTATGAATTAATACAGATACATATATATTAGATAGGTATCTGCTATAATTCATAAGATCTTAGACTGAGAGCTGCAAGATACCTCGGAAGTCCTCCAGAATAAGCTAATCACTTAACAAATGAAGATTCTCAGGCACAGAGAGGTTGCGATTTGTCTAGGGTCACACAGTTAATAAATAACAGCTATGATTTGAAACCAAGTCCACTAATCCTTAATCCAGGGTCCTTTCCACTGCACCATCCCGTTTCTCTGAAATCAGATATAGAGCTTTCATCAGTAGATGCTAAATTTAATGCAAAACAAAAAAACTTCTCCTTCTTTGGCAGCTTCACTTCTTCTAGATGCGTTTTGTTCATGCATTTTTATTTTATATAATCAATTAAGTGGCATAGTGGGGATTCAATCCCAGGGTCTCTTGACTCCCAAATATTGTCCATTTTATCTTTTGGGATCATCTGTATCCTTTGTCTGGTTATGAACTCTTCCCCCTAGCCACAGCTGTGCAAGGTACCTCCTCCTCCATTATTTAATAACATTATCATAAAAGTAGCCTGGTGTAACAGAAAATTGATTGAATTTGGATTCAAAGACATGAGTTCCAATCCTGCCTTTGCCAGTTATTTGACCTGTGCAACCCAGGGCAAGTTATTTACTTGTACTGGGCCCATTTCCTCAATTTAAAATGAAGAGTTGTACTAGATGCCTTTCAAGGTCCTCTCTAAGTCTATAACCCTATAGGATCTTTACATTTGAGTTGTTTATCCACTTTAGAATGTATTGTGGTACTGGTCTAAAATGATAGTTTACAAAATTGCACTCAAGTTTTTCTAATTCTTATCAAATAATCTTTCCTTCTCTAGTTTGTGTTCTTGCTAACCCCTAAACCTAAATGATTATGTCAAGAAGATTAATGCCACCATAAAGCAGCATTCATTGATGGAGGGCCCATGTGGGTGTGGTTTTCTGCTGGATTCTAAGATATGGAAGAAAACCAGAAACCAGTGTGAGCCAAGGACTACTTGAAATCTTTGGGCTACAGAAAGTGACAACTAAGTATAATAAACAATTTACAAAGAAGTAGAAAATCAATTGTGAAAGGCTATTAGTGAATCAAAAGAAAAAGTGAGAAAGGACATTAGATCTGAAGCCTGAACCCCATTTCACAAAGCAAACACCTGTTACTTCTACATCTATTTTTAAAAACTTTCATCCTCATCCCTTGGGAATCAAATAGATAAGCAGATTTCCCATATGAAGGGTTGTCCCATTCAGAAATTAAAATTTTTCATATGTAATCACAGGAAGAATTTTGTGCTTAAATGCATTACATACTTGCTTGTTTGCTTCTATGAATGTAACTGAACCTTTTCTCAGTGACTCATTGTCAACATCAATTATTACACTACTATAAATCACAGAGGACTTTTAAAATTATCACTAAAGTGTGTAAAGGCTGTTTGTTACTATGAAAAATGATCTGCAACTGTGGTACTTTTAAAGTTTTTTGGCATAGTTTTTTATTCTCTTTCTAGTCAACTGCCACTTTACACTAGTTTCAATAATACCTCCCTGGGGCAATTTTGTTCACCCTTATTTCTAGGTTTAGAAAACAGACAACCTAGTTTGTTAGAACTTGTATGTGTAAAATACCATCTGAGTGAAGGCCTAAAGTGGTTCTAAAGTGGTTCCATACCTATTTTGCTTGGGTGTGACTTCATTCTTCCTGTTTCTTAACTGGTTCTATAGGTGAGGTGTTACCATACTACAAACATGCAGGAGCATAACCACAGGCACATGCATAAAGAGCCTCTTTAGTCTGAGGGCTTAAAGGGTTCTTTCATTAGTAAAATGATTGAATTTGGGAAAGATAGCCAAAACCTTTTTGCTAAGTTATGGAAAACCAATATTTCATTCATTAGGCTTACAAAAGGGTAACCCTAAAACTGAACGATGAAATAACTACAAATTGTATTTTCTTAATAGGTGATGCACAACATGTCCTATAAAACATTACGCATTCTCTTGCCTTTATTTTACTTGTCTTGTTATTTGTTTCTCAAAGAAAGTATGTACATAAGGGCATTATACTAGGCCTCTGAACACCTGCGTTCTACAGTCCTAGCTCCCCCACTTACTATGGTCCCTGAACAAATCACAACACTCATGGACCTTGGTTTTCTTATCTGTAAAAGGGGTAAGCTTATCATCTTCCAGACCAAACCACACAAACCTACCAAATCAAATGAAAAAATACTTGATGTGAAAACATTGAAAGATTACGATAAGGTCTATCTAAATGTAAGAGTACTATTTGTGGTTAATGAAGGCTTATTTCACACCTCAAGTCTTCTCTTCATTAGCTCCCTATTATTCTAATCAAATGGAACAAAGTATTAACACAATATAGGACCTTATTTTAAATATTTATTATGGGCCTCAGGCTACTTGCCTACAAAAGTCTTAAATTCTTTCTTTTAGGATAGCAGCTATTTAACAAAGTCAATTAATATAAACCATGCTTTGTGTATCATTTGAGGAGGAAATTGAAGTCAAAAAAATCATAATTTTCTAACTGAAATAGGGATCATCAAAACTAAAATTCAATTGAGTTCAATAAACATTTATTAAATTACCACTAAATGCTAGGCACTAAGAATACAAAGAAAAAAAAGTCCCTGCCCACAAGCTTACATTCTATTGGGAAAACACATACACATATATAAGTAAATACACATGAAATTAAGGAGATTGTATTAACAAACAGAAGAGACAAGGAAAAGTTTTATTAGGAGGTATTGCCCAAGCTGAGGCTAGAAGGAAAGGAAGAGGTGGGAGGTGAGGACAGACTCTATTCCAGATATACCATGGAGATGTCACCTGTGCAAATGCTCAGAGGTTCAAAAGAGAGTAAATTAAGTCTGGAGAAAAGCAAATAGACCAGTTTAGCTGGAATATAGAACAAGAAAAAGGCAGTAATGGTGAAACGTCTGGCAAGGCAGTCTGCTACTACACTGAGTAAGGGCTTTAAACATGAGACCAAGTTCCTATTTTATGCTAGACATAATGAACAGCCACTGAAGATATCTGAGGAATGACAGTCAGAACAGTGCTCTAGGAATATCACTTTGGCAGGAACATGGAAGATGAACTGAAGGGAGAGCCTGGACACTAATGAAACAAACTAGGAGACTATTTGGATAGTCCAGGCAAAAGGTGGTAGGGGCTCCAATCTGAAGTGGGGAGGAGAAGATGATGGATCCAAAAGACATGGAGATAGAATCACTAAAAGTTGGCAATGGATTAACGTGAGGGAAAAGTTAAGAGTCACTGTCCTACAAGATTGTGAAGTTGGACATGACTGGAAGGCCAGTGGCATCTTCAATAGAAATGGGGTATTTGAGAAGACACTTGGAATAAGAAATAATTGAGTTTTGTTATGAATATCTTGAGATGTTGATGAGATATCCAGGTAGAGATGTCCTGTTGGTAGTTGTCAAATGTGAGTCTAGAGTTCAGGAGAATTTAGGATTGGACATATATATTAAGCACTTCTGTAGAGACAATTATACCTGTAAGATCTAAAGAGATTACAAATAAAGAGGGTGAAGAGAAAGAAGATACCCAGGGACAGAGACTTAGTAGGAGACATCCAGTATTAGGTGGGCAAGGGATGGATGATTATTGATTAAAGGAGAGGTCCAACAGGAAGTAGAAAAACCAGAAGAGAGATGACAGAGAAAGAAAAATCCATCCAGTGGCTGACAACATAAAAAGTTGCAGAATAAGGATTGAGAACAGACCATTTAGCAGTTAAAGAGAACACAAGAAAGTGCAATTTCTACACAAGGGTGGGAGGAGAAGACAGATAGCAAAGAGTTGAGAAATGAATAGGTTATAAAAAAGTTAAGATACTGAAAAAAGATAGAAAATTTTCTAGGAGTTTAGTGGTGAAAGGGAGGAGAGATACAGGACAATAGCTTGAAGGTATAGCAAGATCAAGTTAAGCAATACAAAAATAGTATATGCCTCAACTTCTCAAAATAATTCAGTAGAAATATATAAAGAGTTCAGCACTGAGGAAGTTATAACACACTAGAAGATTACCTTACAAAGTCAGAGATGTTGGATATCCAAGCCTAAATTCTATTTTCAGACATATATTTGGAAAAGAGGGAAAGCTGATTCCTTTCATATTCTGAAAGTTTGTTTTCATATCTTTTGAAATGGATAGAACTTTTAAAATGTTAATGACAGTAATGCCATTAATTCCCTTGGAGTTATCTAATTTAGTCTTTGGGACCAGCCTAACAGAAGGAAATTGATCAAGAGTATACATTTCACTGTCTTTCTTCTGAGTCACCCACCTCAAATGGGCCATCTTTACTTTCACTGTTTATGCATAGCTAAAACCTGTAGGTGATCTTCATCATAGCCTAGCTTTCACTTGGATAAAGGTGGTACACTCAAAACCCTAATTTAGGCACTTAAGAAAACAAATATGGCAATATCTGAGGAAGTGAAATGAGGTATATATCCCCAAGGAAGAGGGTATACACCTCACACAGCACAAAGTTGGTCCCAGCAGATAATGATTTTATCATTTATTGGGTTTATTAAAAAAAAAAAAAAGAAATACACGGCAAATCTAAATTACAACACTTTATTGCAGCATCGGCAAAGGTCAGATTTTTGAAGCTGGTGAAGATCGGGCAGCATTTCCATGTGAAATGTTACAACTTTACAAGTTTTGTTTTTTATTTAATTCTACATGCAGAAACTGAAACAGTGGTAAAAGAAAAAAATGTCTAGGAAAAAAAGATTTAATCAAGTAGTAGCATACAGATGTACTCTTTAACTAAATGTACTATGCCTACTAGAAAGCAAACAAAAGACAGAACTATCCTAATAAACAACAGATTGTCAGAAATGGACCAAGAAATCTCCTTTCTACTTGGGGGGGGGGGGGTGGGGAAGCAAAATAAAAGCTCTACCTGTTTCCATATTTTGTTTAGAGACAGAGGCTGTAAACCCATGAAGGCCAACAAAATTTTCTGATCCATTTCTTTGTTGCCCTTTGGTCATTTTCTATGACATGCTGACTGGCACATTTTGGTTTTCAATGATACTTACAATGGGCTTGACTTTATCCCTGTTCTTAAGCTGGTATCAGACTTTTTCTAAGTGATCTGGATCAACATTCTCTGTATAGTAATAGTCTTTTTTTTTTCTTTTATCTTAATAGACAATTTTATCTCACTGGCTCTGATGGATAAAATTGATTTCTCTCTCCCATCCTTTGCTCCTTCAAATTCTAAAATGAAAGCCTTCCTGGTGGAGTATCTGGTGTTTGGATATCTTTCATCATTTTGTTGTCCTGCATGTAAGGTTTGACTAGAAGATTTTACTGCTTGCTCTATACTTTTCTACTGTAGTCTTGGAGCCCCCAAATGTATCTTCTTCCAACACAGGATGTTCAATTCAGAGAAAATGTAACTCACATCAAGTTTAAAACTTAAGTTCTTTATCCCCCATACTGTTACCATCAAAACCTTTTCTGCTCCGGCACAATCCATCTCATTGACAGTTGTTCTTGGTGTAACTGCTCAGTAGTAAAGTTAACCATCTCATTTCTTTACCTCCATTCTCATGAGAAGATTAACCCTCGCGTGGTTCCCATAACAAAAGGCCTTTTATGCCATAACTGGAAGCTTCAGCTTGTTGCGGTGTTAGTGGAGGCTGGTGTTTCTGCCTCATGGCCCCAGCCTGCCCCAGGTTTAGATTCGCAACTCTCTAGCCCGACATGCTGAGATGTGTCCACTGCTCTCATTCAACTGCTGGAGGACTCCACTATCCACAACATCAGAGATACAGGACCTAATGAAATGACACTTGCTGCTGGATCAACGTCTCCTAAAGGTATAAAGAAGGCAATTTTAAATATTGAATCATTGTAGAACTAGAACTATTGCCAAAGAGAGAAACAGTGCTCTTGCTACAGTGATTATGTAATAGATGTAGCTTCTCCAAATAGATCAATCTATTACAAAGTATACAACCTCTCTGCCACAGTAAAGAAAAATAATAGGTAGCAAGTAGTACATTGGAAAGATCAATTTTGTGGACAACAGGTAGAATGGATGACTTTCTGGATCTTTTCATTTGCTGACTAATTTTTAAGATGCTTTGAATGCAGTGTTTGCTTCTTGAACAGGAAGTTACATTAGCAAGGAACTAAAGAATAGGATGTAAACACATAAATGCATTTATTCAAATCCTAATTCCTCTAGCAAAGTCTAAGTAGAAAGAATGTCCCCCACATATTCCTATAGACGAAAAAAGCAAAACAACCTTTTCGCCTGCAGATCATCCAAAATAACTTTTAAAATTTGAATAAATGCTCAAGGAATATTTGAGAATTTAGAGAATACTTTCAAGCTTGGCAGTCACTGAAGGTGATAAAAACAGAAAATTGGCATTTGAACTTTTAAGGAAGATGACAACCAGTGAGTGCATTCTAGTCTACGCAAATTCATGGGAGTAAAAGACCATATGCTGAATTAGGAGGGTCTAGTTTGGCTGGCATGTGTCGTGAATAAGGCTAAAAAAATTAAGCTACAGCCAGATTGCATATGGGCTGAGGTGTATAGATTTTATCCTAAAGGAAAACATGAAGCTATTCAGAAGTTTTTTGAGTGGAGCAGTGAAATGTTCAGATTTGTGCTGTAAAATTATTGCTTTGATAGCTATGTGAAAGAGAAAATGGAGGCAGAGTCCAATTAAGAGACTATTACAATAGTTAAGAAGAGCAGGGAAGAAGCCTTTAGGGTAATGGTCATGTAAGTAGAGAGGAGGAGATGTTATACAGGTAGACCTGACAGGACTTGGATTATACTGGGAAAAGGTGCCAATTACAAAAATAAGGAAATATGAAGAGACAGCACATTTCAGTGAAGATGAAGATGACAAATTTCGATTTGGAAATGTTGAATTTGAGATTCTAGGAGAATATTCAGCTGGAGAAGTCCAGCAGGTATTTGGGAGATGCAAAAGAGGAAGAAGTGGGAGAGAAATTAGGGATGGATACTTTTGGATGAATTTGACATACAGCACCCATGGAAGCAGATTAGATCACCAAAGTGGAGAAGGAAAGAAAGAGGGAGGGCAGGAGGAGAGAAAGAGAACAAGAGAAAAAGGGAGAAAAAGAGAAACACAGAGGGAGAGAAAGAGAGGAAGGAGAGAGAGAAAGAAAGAAAGAGAATGTATGTGTAAATTCAGGACTTCAGAGAAATACATGTCCCAGAAGGATGATATAGCTATGCTAGTTCAAGCTGCAGATAAATTAGCCCCAGTTCAATACATCCTTCATACACAATCTCAACAAGAAGTAAGCTTTCAACTCTGGAGCTATGTAAAGAGTCAACTGGATGATGGAAAGGCAAATATCCAATGGAGTCTACAGGATTAAAAATTATTAAAAAATGGAAAGATCAGGGATCAAGAAATGAACAATGAGTGCTACAAACAAGAGATCTAGTCCCACTGTACATTACTGTAACTAAATACTCCACACTTGTTATAGCTTAAATGCTCAATGCCAAAGTCAATGCCTTAATTTACACACACAAAATTTGAAGATCCTTAATTAGTGACTGAAAATCAATGAAAATCTATAGTCAAGAAAACTTAAAAATATTATCTTGTTACATAATATTAACATAATTTGTTTCTAAGTATATTTCTCCCAATTTGTATTTATGTATTACCAACACTGAAATCTGTTTTGATGCTCGAAACTACCAAACTGAGAATTGCAATTTCTCAGCCTCTCCTCTCAAGTATGTCCCCAAACTCCTGGCACATGTAAGAGACAGACCATAATATAGATCTATTTGCAAAAAGTCAAGATCACAGAACAACAACAACAAAAAACCATCAGGAGAAACATTCCATAGGGCTTTGTTCTTTCAGGTTATTAGATTTAAAACAAAATAAAATATCACTCAAAAAAATCTCAAGATTCATGCTTAACATTATTCTCTGTCTTTGCCCACTTTCACCTACTCCTCTATGTAGGAAACACCTATTTTTCACAGTCCTGCTAACTCACTTGTAGAAAAGTTTTGCATTCTTAAAGCAACTAAAAAAGAGGAATTAGCTTTCACAACAAACTGGTAAGGATGACAGTGTTGAGACTAGACTAACGAGTCATATACTTATAGAAACATAGTAACAGGACAGATTCTCTAGGCTATTTCATTTAAACATTTTTATGCATTCTTTGCAGTATGCTGAGATGACTATCAATCTTGATCTCTCTCTTATGGCTCTCTACTATTACAATGAATAAGAGGAAGGCACGAAAAGTTTAATTTACTTCTTCCAGTGGTAAGAATGCTGAGATTTTTAGTAGAATTTATCTGACAAATGTATTGTCAGCAAATTTGAAATGTCCTTTAGAAATTCTCTTAATAGTTTGTCTTTTATGAAATTAATAAATTTACAGATATAAATTAAATACCGAAGTCATAAAATTCTTTTGCAACATGGAAATTCGGACAGAAAGGTCTATCATTAGAGAATACCATAAATACTTTACAGAGTGCTATTAATAAGAAGTATGAAAAAGTAAGTTTTTTAAGAAGAGATTTAAGAGAGTAAATTGTAATTGCTCAGGCAGGTCACTTTTTCCACTTGTGCTCCTCCAAAATACAGAAAGGCAAAATAAGAGGCTTAAACTTGCAAGATTAGAAGGAGCCATGGGGAGAATGTCAAAGATTAGGAACTGATAAAAATAAGTTAAAAAGAGTTTTGGAAAATAATCAGGGAAGTGTTAATAAGCCAAGGAAAGCTATAAAGGGAAGAAAATGATGAAAAGAATTTGTGATTCAATATACATACACACATACATACATAAATTTCTATTAGATAGAGGAATCTTTGCTCCCCTATTAGTTTATAAACATAAAGGTCAACAAACTTAACAATCTTTATCAATACACATTTATTAAGTATCTACTACATGTCAGGTACTGTTAGGTACCAGAGATAAAAAGATCAAAATTAAGTCCCTGCCTTTAAGGAACTTTAATTTTCTCAGGGAAAACAGCCCTGGAGGGAGGTACTAGTGACTGAAGAAGGATCAAAAAAGGAGTACATTCCAGGCCTAGGAGGACAAGGGTTGTGTCAGGATAATGTATACCAAAGGCACTGAAGTGGGAGATGTATTACCATTGGAAGGTAAGAAAGTATAAGCAGGCCAGAGTAGATGAAGGGTAATAATGTGTAACAAGCCTGGTATGAGACTTTATAAATACCAAAGACACTGCAGGCTTTTGTTCAGAGAATCAGATTTGTGCTTTAAAAATATCACTTTGACAGCACTGTGAAGTTTGGGTTGAAAAAGAAGACATGAATTAGGCCAGTTTAGAGATTGCTGCAATAATTTAGGTGAAAGGTGATGAAGACCTGAACTAGGGTAGTTCTGTGTGATGACAGATAAGGTGACAGATGCGAGAGAGATGCAGGAAAAAATCAGTAAGATCTAGCAACTGATGAGGGAGGTGGGAAAGATGAGGGAGGAGGGAAAGATGAGGGAAAAGGAGGAATGAGGGAAGAGTTAAAAGTTAAGAATAACTCTGAGGCTGCTAACCTGGATAAATTTAAGGATGGTGGTATCAAAAACCAAAAAGGAATTTAAGAAGACAGATGCATTTGGGAGTAAAGACAAAGAAGTGCATTTTGAATATGCTGAGTTTGTAATGTTGACGAGAGATTCAGTTAGAAATGTCTTAGTGATGTGGGGACTGCAGCTCAGCAGATAGAGCAGAGCTGGATACATATCTCTTGGAATCATCTATATAAAGGTCACAGAACCCATGGGAGCTAAGAAAATCACCAAGAAAGATTGTAGAAAGAGAAGTGGGCCAAAGACAGAGACTTGTGATACATATACAGTTAGATGGATGATCCAACTAAGCAGAATGAAAAGGAGAATCCATACAGGTAAAAGAACCAAGACAGCAATGAAATGAAAACCAGAGAAAGAACACCTAGGATACTCACACAAAACCCAGGACAGTGCTCAATACATGATAAGCCCTTAAAAATTTGTTTAAGGAATAAATTCTACTATAGAAAGTAAATTTGCAGTATAATTTCTCTAGAATTTTTTATTTCAAAGATCACAACACCTTAAAGTTTTATGAATGGGAAAAGGTAAATGCTGCAATAAAAGATGAGAAACTAGTAAGTCTAAATTAAAACTTAAGTGAAATGGAAATTTTAACACTGTTCAAAATTTTAGCAAGACTCCTAAACAAAGGTTAAATGAGTGGACAACATCCTCAGGATACAAAAAAAGGCCAGAGTTTTAGAAGTGACAAGAAGAGAAGAGTTATTACCAAGATTATTTGTATTTAAAGCTACTTTTTAAAATACTGCAAAAATAGCTACAGTAACGTTAAGGAATCGGCATTTTTCACTGTTTATTAACCTAGTCAGATTCCACATATAGCAAAGAACAGAAACTCAAACTGTCATGACAAACCAGTTTTCTTAAAAGCACTTTTGGTTAGGATTGCCTGTAAGCATACAATTCAAAGAAATATTTTTTCTTAAAGAAACAAACTAATACTCTCAGGCGTAACTGCTACTCCTTAACTACTTACTGATCCCTATCTCCACCTATCATTATTTCTTTAATGTAGTGAAAGATTTATTTATAGGACTATGCTCATAAATTGGTAAAAATATAAGTATATAAAAAAAGCGTCATGGGCTTCAATTTCACACACCACAAAAGATGGATCCAATACAATGAATATAAATTATGTACCTCTGGTACACTGAGCACTAGACTAAATATTGGGGAGGTAAAAATTTTGGTAAGACATGGTCCCTGCCCTCATCGTACCTACAGTTTAAGAGAAAAAGGTATGGTAAAACTAGCAGAGAAAGTACATAATCTTAGTATCAATTGGTTAAGATGAAAAAACCAAAGTTACTTCACTTTCTAGAATTCTTTAAAACAACTTGGATATTTAAATAAAATACCAGGGAGCCATAACAATAACCTGAAATACTGAGGAATGGCTTAATCTGAAGCTCTTAATAGAAATTTAATTATCAACACTCCAACAGTTTTAAGTAACTTTGGCATGAATTCCACTAGCAAACTTCAGAATGAAAACACACATTCTAAAACAAACTGCAACCGCATATTTAAAAAATAAACACATTACCATTTTTTAAAGTAACATTAAAGTCATTTCAGACTGTCCTGGCATATCAGAAAACAAAAAGCACAATCAATTCTACCTGTAACTAAAATTTTACAGAAAATGCAAAAATGAAAGTAAAAATCAAAATGTTTACCCATGATGATGTGAAACCAAAATGTGTGCTGTTAAAAATCAATTTTTAAAGAAAGCACTATTATTTTAAAAAAATACTGTTTTCCCTAAAATATTTACAAAATTAAAATTACTTTAAATAAAATAAGAATATATTGATTAAGCATGTCTTTAATGAAATAATCAGCACGTAGCAGACTGCTCTTCAGATGCAGATGCTTGGTGTTTTTATAGCTGTAATCCCAGAACTATTTATGTATTTGAACATAATGAAAAATGGATTAACGAACTGTCAATAAATGCCCGAGGTAGCTCTCTAGGACTTTAAGTTACAGAACAAGTGCTAATCTGCTATGGTCAAAGGAATTTCTTGAATGGGAGTTCCCTGTAGCAAAGAAATCATAGGTTCATTTTTTTTTTAAGTTGAATGAATAAAAGATGGTCTTACCTCCCACCAGTCTTAAAGATTAGATCTGCATTAGGTGCTCCCTTTGGATGCTGGTAACGGGGTCGTCGCTCACGATTGGTGTTTGCTGGAGCTGGACGTTGTGCAAGAGACTGCAACATCTCTGGAATAATGTGCATTAAAAAAAAAAAAAGAATTAACTTCGGCAAAATGTTCTTACATCTTGGGGTGATCAACTTTTAACCATGTTTCCTTCCTCTCTGGAGGGAGGTATGCTAATTCCTATTCCTAATATTCTAATTCCACTTAAAGTTGAGTTAAAGATTCTGTAAGAGTATTTGAGGGCATAAGATAATTTCAATACTCAAAGGTCACCATATTGTAAATCTAAATACTATTGTGAGCCAAGTAGTCACATCCCTTGACAAGAATGATCCTGAAAAAAGAACAAAGTAACTTATCACATTACTATGGAAGTCTGGGCATACCCTGTTAAGCAAAAACTGGGTGCTCCAATAAAAGTTTACTGATTTAAATCGGGGTGCCATGCTCACTAAGCATGAACATCAAAGGTATGCTGATGACAAAATGTTCCTGTGCTATACTTTCAAAGTGCCAATTTACTTCAAACTACAGAAGACATATCCTAGGTTAAGAAAGAACCACTACCTTTCTTTGAGACTGTTAGCATTTATGGGAATGGAGGGAAAAAACGCTAATCCATGTACTATGGAATCCTTTCAACTATGACAAACTTACGTGAATATCCCACCGACCAGATGGCTGAGTCAGAGCTGGGAAAGATCAAAGCTGAACGTGTGCCTCAACTACTGAATATGTGCAACGGCCCAAACTTAGTGAACAATATTTCCAGGCTTGTACTGTTGTGTGTGTGAAACAGTCATGAAGTCTAGAATAATTTAAATTAAGCCACATTTGGCAGAAATAGATAGAATCACATTTTAAGTATACGCTAATAGCGTACTAATTTATATATGCAGTCATGCAGGGGATAAAATATATTCAAACATACACTTTTGTTGTTCATACCAATTCTAGGTCCTGTAAAGATACCTCAGACTCCTGGGCAAATTATCACTGCCATTTCTTCCTACTGTTCCAGATACACTACGGTAACAGAGTGGGGACACAATATGTAAAAAGACAGTTGAGCCTGGTCACTGGGAGAAGTGAAGAGGACAGGGCATTCTCCAGGCAAAATTTCGCAGAAGGCACTGCCTCTGCTAACAACTGCCCTTCTACATCTTAACAACACCTCCTCCTTATCCCAGAAGAATTTCACCTTCATGTTGTCCTTCTATACAAATCCCTCTATACAGTAACCCATCCAAGCACGACCATCCAAATCCCTGCTACTCAACACATTCCCAAATAGCTAGAAAACAATTTGATCAATCCTATTCTCACTAACACATAAGTGAACAATATCTTCCCTAGGTGTGTTTACTTGGTAGGAAGAAAGGGAGGGGGGAAGACCACAGCACATCATCCCACTAAGCTTCTATATATGAGAGGACCTGGCAAAAGAAGGCTGGCCTCTACCAACTAAGTGACTCAGGAAGTTTCCTGTGAAAATTCCAAGATCCAGGGAGCACACAAGTAGCTGAGACTACTTATAGAAGCATCCCTGGTCCATTTATTCAAGTACTCCTTGGCCAATAGATATACCTCTGCTCAAAGTTTTGGGAGCTAGGACAGGGTAATAAGCAATATAGTCCCACATATGGCTTAGCTTTAGAAGAAGCAATCCTCTCCACTTCCCTAGAAGCTATTTCTACTCTCATGGAAAGGAAAGCATTAGACTAGGATATCCTAGACATCAGGCTCCAGACAGGAACATTGAAGAAAAACTTTCTGACTTATAGGAAAAGGTGGGAAATTGGGGTTGGCAGCAAGATATTGATGAGAGAATGAAGAAGGTGAAATGATCTGACTCTGTGACACTAGAATACTGAAACGAGGCTGCCTGGATGGGCTTTTTTGAGTTACAGATCCAATAATCTTCACAGGAGATATTTTCTTCGGAGATTATTTCCTATTTTATCAAATTCCTTACTTATTTCACCAGAGATGAATCCAGCAATATTTGATGCAGCAAAAAATCCCACAATTATAATAGTTTACATTAATTACTTCCATCTAATGAGCACTTAGTATACTGATGATTATGCAAAAATTAAGTTTTATCTACTTATAAGGTAATCCTCCAAAATATTTACACCATAATTAGAAAATGAAATCAATTACTATTTTATTATTTACCTCTCTGCATGGGAGTCCAGCTAAGTATGGAATTGGCAGAGTGCTACTCTCAATAAAGTAGTGAAAGATGACAGAATAAGGAGTGTGGAAGTTTTAATGCTTTCAAAGGAACTTCCTTTATTTAAAAAAAATTATCTGACTAAATAAGACAAGATTAAGCGGGCAATAACATGGTGACTTTGATATCTAATCAATTCTGTTTTTTTAAAAAAGCATAAAGTTTCCACTCATCAACTTGTTTAGTTTTGAGAACTTTTAACAGAAGAATATGCACTTTTCTTCTCTAAGAGATTCCAAACCTTGATAATCTTCTTGTTCCTGACGTTCGTTGATATCCAGAGTGAGTTTTTTCATTCTCATTCTCTCCTCTTGCTCTGCCTGTTGTTGGTTCCAATGATTTGCAGCAAGTTGGGAAGACATTGGTACATTAAGGATCTTAAACTAAAAGAAAACAGACGTATCATAACCAACTTGAGGAAAAGATGTGAGAAATAAATATCATAAAAATAGATAATATAGTAGTATTAACAGATATTAGGCAAGACAGGGTTAGAAGAAGGGAGTATCAGCAAATCAGTTATTTCTTTTCATGAAGAAATTTAAATATTAACATTATTAGGTAGCAAATAATACTAAAATGGAATGGATGAATCTTAAGAGTTAAAATAAAAAGTCATTTAGTTCAACAACTCATCCAAAGTAGAAATTAAGACTCCTTATAAAAACCTGAAGTAGAGGTCACCCAACAATTTCAGAGATAGGGAGCTTATTCTTTGCCAATCCCATCTAGTTTGGAGATTGTCCTAATTACTTTCTAATTACTGTATGCCGGAACTGTACACTAGACATCCTAAAAGCAATCAGTTGCACCTAACCATTGGCTTCTATTAAGCTTGCTGTCTTTAATCCCCAAAGGCTAGCTTATGCAAATATCTGATCACAAAATCAAATTCTCCATGTTTAAAAAAAATGCCTTAACCTTAAGTACAGACTTTTACATTTGCATCTGTTAAATTCCAACCAGCAAGTTTTGTTATGTTAAGAATTTTCTGATTTTCAATTATGAGAAAGAACATTATCAACCCATCTCAGTTTGATGCCAGTTGCAAATCTGGCAAGTATGCCTTCTATAAATTCATCTAAGTCATTGGATCTGCCTACTTAAATAAATCTAGCGCTCATGTCTGACTACCTTGCTTCACTACTAGGAACCTTAAAGTAACATGATTTCTCTCTTTTCCTGTCACTTCTTTATCATCAATTAGTTCTCTCATGTGGGTCAGGATTAAGTCCATAAATGACTTTTCTATTGCTGAGATAAATGGTTAGCACTGGGTTATAAGTGCAGGGAATATACTTTAATTAATTTTTTGTATTTTTTGCAGTACCCAGCACAAGATTCCACATATAAGAAGCATATGTTGAATTAAACTGACATGAAATTATCAGTAAGTTAAAAACTGATTTTTTGCAGAAACAGACATCTAATGGATATCTAGATAGCTAAAGTCTCTATTATAACATATGGAAATAGGAGACATGCAGAAATCTATTATTAGAAAATCATCATCCATAAATTGGTTCATTTCAGTGAATATTTCCCCCCTTCTCTCTTTGTTTATTATAAGGGATGGTTTTCTAAGAGGGGGTAGGGGGCAGTGAAAAATATAAGTGATTAATATGTGTGTGCATACATACACACAAATGCAAAATAAAAATTCATTTTAAAAAAGAAAATCATAATCCATATCCTTCCAGAATATATCCCAACTTTCATTTCTTTTCATGGAAATAATTAGATCATGGAACTATAAATGAGTAAGAAAGACAATCATTCACTTTTCTATACTACATGGAAAATCCAATGCCCATTTCATGGAAGCAACTTCCACAAAAAAGAAACACCAAGACATATTAAAATATGAATTTAAAGTGATTTGACTACCAAGACGAATATTCACCTGTTGAATAAAAATTCTCAAAATAAATTCCCTGTTTTCGTATATCAACTTCATTATTTTCCTATCAGCTCAATTCTAGGGTGTCCATATTCCCATATCACTTGGGGAGAAAAGATTCATTACTCATTGTAATTATTAAGTCAAGAGATCAATATATCACCATCTTTGAGAAACAAACTACCTCAATTATGAAAGGTTCATGGAACTTATGAGTGGGATTGTAGGGGTGGGGAAGGAAAGAGTAGGGAAGGTAGAGGAAGATAATTATACTGTTCTCCCTTAATATCCCCAAAGAACCACAAAAAGCAGCTATAACATACCTACCCTTCAGAGATGACATAAAGTGGATCATAACAACTGATGTTTTAAGGTATTCCAGCACTCTATACATACTCTCTAATCTGAGGCTTACAAGCTCTGTAAAGTATATACTATGGGTTTTATACTAGTTTTACTGATAAACAGTTTTACAAAAGTCAAATGTCTTACTGATGACCATATAACTACTTAAGTGGTAGAGGCAAAATAGGAACCCAGGTCCTCCTGATTCTATCCACTATACCATACTGCTTCTTAATGGCATACAGTGTTTGATAAAATGCTTATTGCTCTTAAAACATTAAATTTCTTGTCATGGGCCAGAGTTGGGGAAATGGAGAGATAAAAAGGTGAAACGCTTAAATGTTATCATACTACTTATTAGAGAGAACCTTTAATTTTACTATACATGGCATTCTTCACAGTGCTCTTACTGACTGACATTCACTTTTATTTCAGTAAGAAAAAAGAACTGTATCACATGAAATCTAGAGTCATAAAGCACATGTGATCTTTGGATCACAGATTTAGAACTTGAAGTAATCTTAAGTCTCCTAATTGATCTCTCTGCCAAGTTTTTCTCTACTCCAATCCCCCTTCACAAAGATGTCCCAGTAATTTCAAACGTAGGTCTGCTGACCACATCACTGTCCTTTTCCAACTTCAGAGCTTCCTAGTCTTGCTACTATTAGCAAAAATACAAATTCTTGTGTTTGACTTATAAGGTTCATTACAACTTGACAGCAACCTACTTTTCCAGACCCTTCTTCCTCCTCTAAGCATGTGTGTGTGAATATATGAATGTGCATGTATATACATATGTACTTAGGCACATACGTGTGTGTATGTGTGTGTGTGTATGTATGTATGTATGTACAGCCTTGTAGCTGTTCCTTAATTGTAACACTTCCATCTTCTTTCTCATCACCATTCCTCTGCACTGGTTTTTCCCCAGTGCTTAAAATATATTCTCTCCTCCTTCCCCATCTCATCAATGCCCCTTCTCTCCCTCAGTTTCACAGATTTCATTAGTTTCCTGCCCAAGTCACTTCAAGGACTTCCTTCTAGATGAAGCCTTTCCTGATGCCCCTAGCTGTCCAAGCCCTCCCTCCCCAAACTACCTTGTATTTATTCCATATATAATTCTAGAATGCATGCCAGTTGTGGGAATGGGACTTGTCTTTGTCTCTGTGACCACAGTGTGTGACACATGGCTGGTGACTAATAAATGTTTGTTGGCCAATCTAACCCAACTCTTTCATTTCATAGATGAGGCACTGAGGTCCACCATTAGGTTAAGTGCCTGGCCTAATAGTCACTCAGGCAATACTAAATGACAGAGCCAATACTGGAATGTAGGTCTTCTGATTGAAAATTCAGAACCATATTGCTTTCTAAGATGCTTTCTTCTAATATGCTACATTTGTTGTCGTACAATAGTGTCTGACTCTTCATGACCCCATCTGAGGTTTTCTTGGCAAAGATACCGGGGTTGTTTGCCATTTCTTTCTCCGGCTCATTTTACAGGTGAGAAAAGTGAGGTGAACAGGGTTAAGTGACTTGGTCAGGGTCACATAGGTACTAAGCATCTGTGGTCTGATTTGAAGTGAGGTCCTCCTGACGTTAGGGCCAGCATTCTAACTACTGTTAGAAAACTAATCCATTACCACATTAAAGAATTCAAAAGGAGAAGCAAGGGAAGTTTCTTTTTCTTATTAGGATCTATTCATAGTAGTAGGACATTCCTATGACTATCTTCCTTCTGAGGTTTTTTTCAGAACGTGATCAGTAAAATTTATTTTCACTTTGTTATCTAGTCCTCATAGATCTGGGAAGTTACTTGCACTTTCTTAAACAGTACCCAGGTTTTCATTCTGATCAGTTTTCAGAGTTCCATGACTGTTAAATTCTCTCTCCTTGACCTGCTTTTCTAGGTCAGTTGTTTTTTGTTTCACTTTTTTTTAAAAATTCATTTTGAACTTAAATACAAAAAGACCAAAAAAAAAAAAAAAGAGAGAAAAAGAAAAAAACATTTTCATGTACACAGAACATAAAAGAATTCAATACAAAAGCACGAATTTCCATTTCACTTTACATACTTAAAAAAAGCTGTAATAAATGCAACCTATACTATAATGCATAATAAAATATAATACTATAACAAAAAAGTACTACACATCATTTTCAAAGTTACCCTGCCTCTCTGTGCTTTCTTCAGAGTTTTCTCATGTTCCTTGCTGTGGTACTTTTTCTCCTTCCCTCCCTCCACACTCTGCTTCAGAGAAGGCTACCATTACATATAAATGTGTGTGTCCACACAATACATATATGTATACATACAAATATATACTTATATAAAAAAATATGTTCCACATACTTCTGTCTTTTGGTTCTTTCTCTGGAGGTACACAGCATCTCCCTTTCCAAGTCCTTTGTAGTTGATCTTAGTATTTATGACAGAGCTGTTCAAAGCTGTCCTTAGAACAACACTGCTATTACTGTGTATGGTATTTATCTTGGTTCTGCTCATTTCATGCAGATCTTTCCATGTTTCTCTAAAATCACTGAGCTCATCATTTCTGACAGCACAGGAGCATCATATCCCAATCATACACCACAACTTGTTTAACCCTTCCCCAGCTGACAGGCACCCTTGCAATGTCAGGTTCTTTGACCCCATAATGAGAGGGGCTGTGTTTTACAACATGTAAGTTCTTTTCCTTTTTCCCTACCTTGAGAAATAAACCTAAAAGTGGCATTGATGGTTCAAAGGGTACACGGTTTTAAAGCTCTTTAGGGATAATTCTAGATTGCTCTGCAATAGCGAATTAGTGTCCCAATTTTTCCACATTCCCCTCCAGCATCTGTTGCTTTCCCCTTCTATCATTTAAGCCAATCTGATAGATGTGAGATGATATCCCAAAGTTGTTTTAATTTGAAATTCTCTAAGCAATAATGATTTTGAGCATTTTTCCATATGACCACATGTATAATTTTGATTTCTTTGCTGAAAAACTGTCTGTTCATATCTTTTGACTATTTATCAATTGAAGACTGACTTGTATTCTTATAAATTTGACAAAACTATATATTTGAAATCTGACCTTTATCTGAGAAACTGTCTATAAAATTTTCTCCTACTCATTTTCTTTTTTCCTACTAATTTTGGTTACACTGATTTTATTTGTACATTAAATTACAATTTAATGTAATTGAAACTATCCATTTTATACCTCAAAATGCTCTCTGTTGTCTGTTCATAAAATGTTATCCTTCCTAAGTCTGATAGTAATTTGTTTCATGTTGTTCTAATTTTCTTCTGACACCTCTCTTTATGTCTATACCCAGATCAGGTATCCATTTTGACCATGTCTAGGTAAATGGTAGAAGGTCTATGGTCTATGGTCTATGCTAATTTCTGCCAGGCTGAAATTAGCTTTCCCAACAATTTTACCCAATAATGAATGCTTATCCCAAAAAAGCTTAAATCTTTACATTTGTCAAACCCAAGGCTCCTATAATTGCGTGCTACTGTGTATTATGTCTACTCTGTTCTACTGATCTATCTTTCTATTTCTTAGCTAATACCAGATAATTTGGCTAAATACTGTCTTTTAGCAGTACAGTTTAAGATCTCTTACTGCTAAACTTTCTTCCTTTACATATTTTTCATTAATTCTTTTGCTATTTTGACCTTCCGTTCTTCCAAATGAATTGTTATTGTTTTTGTCTGGCCCAGTAAATTTTTTCAGTAATTTAACTAGGATGACATTGAATAGACTACGTTAGGAAAAATTCCATTTTTATAATATTGGCTCTGCCTATCCACAATTAATATTTCTCCAATTATTTAAATATGACTTTATTTGTATAAAAATGCTTTATAATTATGTTCATATAATTATGTATAATTATGTAAATCCTGTATTTGTTTTGTAGGTATACTCTTATATATTATATACTGTCCATTATTTTAAATGAAGTATCTCTTACTATCTTTATCTGCAGGATTTTTTGATAATATATAGAACTGCTGATGATTTAGGCGGGTTTATTTTAGACCCTGCTACTTTGCTAAAATTATTGATTCCACTAACTTTTTAGGTGAATCTTTAAAATTTTCCAAGTATATAATCATATCATCTGCAAAAAGAGATAGTTTATTAATTTACTGTCCATTCTGATTCCTTCAATTTTTTTCTTCTCTTATTGCTAGTATTTCTAATATAATGTCAATGGTGTCAATGAGCATCTTTGTTTCATTCCTTATCTTACAGGAAAGGCTTCTAGCTTATCCCCATTACAAATAATGTTTGCTGATGGCTGTAGGTAGATGCTTCCTATCATTTTAATGAAAAATTCATTTACACTTTTGCTTACAAGTGTTTTTAACAGTGTTGCATTTTATAAAAAATCTTTTCTGCTTGTATTGATATAACTTGATATAACCATATGATTTTTGTTACTTTTGTTATTGATGTCTACTATGTTAATAGTTTTCCTTATGTTAAACTGCATTCTTGGTATAAATCCCACTTGGTTCCAAGTTATAATCTTTGTAATATATTGTTGTAGTTGTCAGTTGGTATATTATCAGGATTTTTGCATCAATATTCATGAATGAAATTCATCTATAATTTTCTTTCTCTATTTTTGCTCTTTCTGGTTTATGTATTATTACCATATTTGTTTCATAAATGGGGTTTGGTAGGACTCCTCCTCTGGCTGTTATTCCAAATAATTTACATCATATTGGCATTAGCTGATTTTTAAATGTTTGGTACAATTCACTTGTAAATCCATCTGGTCCTGATGATTTTTTTCTTAGGAAGTTCATTTATGACTTGCTCAATTTCTTTTTCTAAGATATGTTTATTTAAATTTTTTATTTTCTCTCCTGTTAAGCTAGGCAGTTTATATTTTTATAAATATTCTTTTATTTCACTTAAACTGTTAAATTTATTGGCATATACTTAGGTATAACAACTCCTTAAACTTGCTTTGATTTGATCTTCATTAGTGGTGCATTCATTTTTAATGGTTAATCTTTTATTTCTCATAAACATAACTCCTAGGGGATGGAGCCAAGATGATGGAGGAGAAGCAGACCTGCCACAGCTTTCCTCATAAGCCCAGCCAAATACCTGTAAAAAATGACTAAATGAATTCTGGAGCTGCAGAACCCACAGAATGACAGAGTGAAGCATATCTCCAGTCCAACACCGCCTGGAAAGTCTGCAGGAAGCATCTATCGTGACATGCTGATGGGACCTGAGGAGGTCTCGGGAAGCCTGAATTTCTGGCAACCTATAGTGGTTTCCAGACTTCACAACCCCAAAACGCCAAGGATAAATTGGAAGGTCAGTGCAAAAAACCTGCCTGACCTGTGTCAGGAAGCAGAGTGGTCCATACCCTGCCCCAGGGCTGCAGAAGGAGTAGAGGAGATCACAGCAGCCTGAGCAGCAGCAGAGGCAGTGGCAGCAGCTGTTTCTGGCTCTAGCTCTAGGCCCACAGATTGTGGGGGGATCCAGTGGCTGACAGTACACCCCACCCCTCACTGGAAGCAGAGAACTGCCTTGACAAAGAGCTCAAAAGTAAAGTAAATGGCTAGAGAAACATGCAAAAACTGGAAAAAAGAAGCAGACTACAGAAACTTACTTTGGTAACAAGGAAGACCAAAATATACAAACAAAAGAAGATAAGAAAGTCAAAGTTTCTGCATCCAAAGCCTCCAAGAAAATATGAATTGGTCTCAGGCCATGGCTCAAAAAGGATTTTGAAAATCAAGTAAGAGAAGTAGAGCAAATATTAGGAAGAGAAATGAGAGGCAAGAAAATTATTAAAAATAAGTCAACGGTTTGCTAAAAGGGACCCCAAAAATGCTGAAGAAAATAACACCTTAAGAAACAGACTAACCCAAATGGCAAAAGAGATCTAA
Organism: Potorous gilbertii; assembly: GCA_028658325.1. Classification (NCBI taxonomy): domain Eukaryota; kingdom Metazoa; phylum Chordata; class Mammalia; order Diprotodontia; family Potoroidae; genus Potorous; species Potorous gilbertii. The sequence continues at coordinate 131,218,852 of CM053770.1, forward strand.
AAGTCAATGAGAAGAAGAATGTGTTAAAAAGCAGAAGTGGTCAGATGGAAAAGGAGGTCCAAAAGCTCAATGAAGAAAATAATTCCTTCAAGATTAGAATGGAACAGAAGGAAGCTAATGACTTTATGAAAAATCAAGAAATTATAAAATAAAGCCAAAGGAATAAAAGAATAGCAGACAATGTGAAATATCTCACTGGAAAAACAATTGAAAATAGATCCAGTAGAGACAATTTTAAAATTATGAGACTACCTGAAAGTAATCATCAAAGAAGAACCTAGACATCATTTTTCAGAAAATTATCAAGGAAAACTGCCCTGATATTCTAGAACCAGAGGACAATATAAATACTGAAAAAACTACAGATTACCTCCTGAAAGAGATCCCAGAAGGAAAACTCTTAGGAATATTGTAGCCAAATTCCAGAGCTCCTAGGTCAAGGGAAAAATATTGCAAGTAGTCAGAAATAAACAATTCCAGTATTGTGGAAATACAATCAGGATAACACAAGATCTAGCAGCTTCTACATTAAGGGATCGAAGGGCGTGGAATAGGATATTCCA
>CM053770.1:131219914-131263601 GCA_028658325.1 Potorous gilbertii
TAAGTTTTTAATCTGTGTTTCCATGGTCCCTTACTGAATATAATTTTTATTGCACTGTGATCTGAAAAGGATGCATTTAACATTTCTGCAGGTAACTATAAAGTTTTTGTGCCCTAATATATGGTCAATTTTTATAAGGTACCATGTATTACTGAGAATATGGTGTATGCCTCTATTGTGCTGTAAGAAACGACAAACAGGCAGACTTCAGAAAAACCTGAAAAGACTTATATGAACTGGTGTTGAATGAATTGAACAGAGCCAGGAGAACATTATACAGTGTCACAGCCACAGTATGTGACAACTATTTTTGATGGACTTAGCCTTCACAGCAATGCAAGGACCAAAAACATTTCCAAACGACTCATGATGCAAAATACATCATTGAAAGAAAGAATTATGAGTCAAAATGCAGAATGAAGCAGACTATTTTCTCTTTTGTTATGTTTTGTTTTTCTCATGGTTTCTCCCATTTGTTTTAATTCTTCTATGCAACATGACTAATGTGAAAATGTGTTTTATAGGAATGTATGTACAGAAATCATATAAGGTTGCATGCCATCTTGGGAAGGGAGTGGGGGAGACAGAAAGAAAATTTGGAACTTAAAGAAGCAATCGTTGAAAACTGAAAACAAATAAATTAATAGATTTAAGGAAAAATAAGAAAATGGTGTATTCCTTTCTAATTCCATTCAAGTCTCTCCAGATAGCTTTCTTATCTAGTTTCTCTAACATTCTATTTACCTCTTCAATTTCTTTCTTATTTATTTTTTGGCTAGATTTATGTAATTCTGAGAGGGGTAGGTTCAAGCCCCCCAGTATTATAATATTACTAATCTATTTCCACCTGTAATTCATTTAACTTTTCCTTTAAAAATTTAGATGCATTTGGTGCATCGAGGTCTAGTATTGCTTGATATCGCTCCATTTTCTATGCTACCTTTCATCATAATGTAGTTTCCCTGCAGTGGAAGAAATCACTTATGATAGTTCTCTGTAGGTCACTTGATCACTATTTGGTCTGGCACAATTTTTAAGTTTTTGTTGGCAAACAGGTATGGAAGCTAAACAGAGAGACCAACGGTCAACACTGGATGGACCTTATCCAGTCATTATCTAAAAACGGATGACCCACTACAAAGTTGACCTTAAAATGATAAATACACTATGCATCTTTGAGACAAAAATGAATAAATTTACTTTAAAAGGTAAATTTCTTAGATATTCAACATTACAACATTAAGTTTCTGTTCAAGAACATCATTTTTTTCTTCGTTTCATAATTGAGTGTCCAACCTGGATACAGGTATATGAAAAATATAGAAAGCAATTATTTTATTTTCAACACCATCTCTCCCTCAGTGTTTATTTTTCTTTTACAAATGACCAGAAGAAAGTTATTTCTGAACACAAATTGTAGACAAAGGGGCCTTTCACTAACTCAAGAATCAAAGATTCCTATAAGGCAACACATTTCACATTTCTAGAAAAACCAAAGAATCTTTGCCAGAAGAACCAACTCCCCAAAGTAAATAAAGTATTTTTTAAAAATCCGAACAAGATACACTTTATTTTTCAGACCACAAAATGCTGGTCATTTTTCTTCACATAATACTCTTAAAACTCAGTATTTTCCAAAATCTCCAAGAAAATTATAAAGGTTAAAAACTCATCTTATATTCCAGTTATCTTAATGAATTCTCATTTACAGTTGAATAACAATTGCTCTGGATAATCTTGGATATATTTTCATGTTTTAATTTACAGAAATAAATCCCTTAAACATATGTATACACTACAATCTCTTCCTTCTGAATCAAAAATATCATGTATAATAAACCTACTAACACAAAAATAAAACAAATTCAGAATTTAGGATTAACAATTTGGAACAGTTTTAAAACCCATAATTTTTTCCAAGTAGGTATGTTTTCCATTTACTCCACTACTAAAATGTTTTTTCAACTACCACCTGAGTATACATGAGCAGATGTGTTGTCAAATATTACATTTTTGCAGCAACAGGGTCATCCACAATAGGTGACGCCACCTCTTTCCCCCTCATTCTCTCTTTACCTTTCTACAGTCTGGCTTCCAAACTCACTACTCAACTGAAATTGATCTCTCTAAAATTACTAGGACTCAATTGTTAAATCTAATGGCCTATTCTCAATTGTCATCCTTCCCTGACCACTCTGCAGCACTTTTAATAGCCATCTTCTCCTTGATACTATTTTCTCTAGGATTTTATGATGCCACACTCTCTCCTGGCTCTCCTCCAATATAACTAACTGCTGTCTCTGTCTCCTTCACTGATCTTCATCCAAATCATGCCCACTAACTATGGGTGTTCCATAGGGCTCTGTCCTAGAACCTTTTCTCTTTTCATTCTCTAATAATTCTGTTTAGTCATCTCATCAACTTCTTACAGATTTAATTATCATCTCTAGGCTAAAGATTCTCATATCTACTTATCCAACCCTAACTTCTTTGCTGAATTCCAATCTTGCATCTCCAATTGCTTATTGGACATCGCAAACTGGAAGTTCTATAGAAATCCTTAAACTCAACATTTTCAAAAGTGAACTCATGCAAAAAGTGATCAGTATTCTTAATTAATACTGATGAAAAAAATTTAAACAAAATATTAGCAAAGAAACTACAGCAATATATCATAAAATTACACACTATGACCAAGATGAATTTATACTGGAAACACATGATTGGTTTGATAGTATTAGGAAAACTATAAGTACAATTGACCACATCCACAACAAAAACGAAAACTATACAACTATATCAATAGATTGAGAGAACACTTTTGACAAAATACGACACCCATTCTGGTTTAAAAAATTTAAAAAAGCATGTGAATAAACTGAGTTTTCCTTAAAATGACCATTAGAATCTATTTAAAACCAAAAGCTATTACTATCTATAATGAGATAAACTAGAGGTCTTTCAAATAAGATTAGAGATAAAGCAAAGATGTTCACCACCATTATGCCAGCCAGAGCATAAGATAAGAAAAAGAAACTCAAATAATAAATCAGGCAAAGAGAGAAAAAAATCATCACTTTTGCAGATGATGTGATGACTTACTTACAGAACTAAAAAAACTAATCAGAACAACAACTTCAGCAAAGTTGCAAAGAATAAAATAAACAAATCATCAGTATTTCTATATATTACTAACCAAAGTCAACAAGAAGAGATTTAAAACAATTATAGGCAACATTAAATACTTGTACCTGCTAGGACACATGCATACAGGAACTACATGAACACTGTATTCTTTACCCATATTAAGATATGTAAATGATTAGGGAAACATTAAGTGTTTACAGGTAAGACAAGCCAAGCCAAAAAAAACCCAAAAACCAAAAAACAACAACAATACTATCCAAATTAATTTACTTATTCAATGAAATACCAATCAAACTACCAAAGGACTACTTTGTAAAGCTAGAAAAAATGATAAAGGTTATTCAGAGGAACAAAAAGTCAATTATCAAGTGAATTAAAAAAAAATAAGTGAGAAGAAATGGACATTGCAATGCCAGATTTCAAACTATACCACAGAGTTGTAATTATCAAAACAATTTGGTAACAAGCAGATCTTGATCAACGAAACAGATTAAGAACAAGAAAAAAAAGCAAATGAGCACAGTAACCTAGTAGTTAATAAACCCAAAGATACCAGCTACTGGGGCAAGAACTCACAATCTGACAAAAATGGAAAGTAGACTAGCCAAAACAAGGCATAGACCAACATTTCACACTATGCCAAGACAAGATCCAAAAGGTTTCAAGATTGAGACATAAAGGGTAACATCAAAGACAAACTAGAAGAGGATGGAAGAAATTACCTGCAATAACTATGGATAAGGGAAGAGATCATGACCAAAAATGAGAGGTTCACAGAAGGCAAAATGGACAATTCCGATAACATAAAATTAAAAAAGGTTGTGTATAAACAAAATCAATGCAGCTAAAATTAGGAGAAGCAAGAAACTGGGAGTGAGGGGAGAATTCTTTCCGCAGGTTTCTCTGATAAAGGTCTCATTTCTAAGACAGGAAACATTTAAACTTAGAATAAATGCCACTTCTCAATAGATAAATGGTCAAAGGAGATCAAAAGGCAGTTTTCAGAGGAAGATATCCACACTATCAAGTCATACCCTCCTCCCAAAATTGTTCAAAATTATTATTAAAGAAAGGCAAATCAAAACAACTCAAGAGGTAGCACCACCACATCTGTTATCAGAATGGCAAAGATGACAAACAAGGAAAATGCAAATGCTGACAGGATTATAGGAAAATAGATACATTTAACACACTGTTGGTGGAGCTGTGAACTGATCCAGTCATGTTGGAAAGCAACTTACTCCTATGCAGTTATTAAGCTTGCCAATATCAGAAAAAAAAAGACCAAAATACATAAAAAATATTTATAGAAGCTCCTTTTATGGTGGCAAAGAACTGGAAGCTGAGGGGGTGCCCATAAGCTGGAGGAAGAAGGAACAAGTTATTATATATGAGTGCGATGGAATACTTCTGTGTAGTAAAAAAAAATAAAGGGGATCCTTTCAGAGAAACCTAGGAAGACATGAACTGATGTAAAGTGAAGAGAGTAGACTCAGGAGAACAATTTATATAAAAATTACAATACTGAAAAGGCAAACAACTTTGCAAGACTTAGGAACTCTGATCAATACAAGGTCCAACAGCAGATCCAGTGAACTTATGATGAAACAAGCTAGTCAACATCTAGACAGAGAGATAATGGATTCAGAGTAGAGACTGAAGAATACATATTTTTTTTTTAACATAAAACTAATGCAGGCAATGGCAAGGTAGTAAAAGGAGAAGGTAGGAAAAGAAGTTGGATTTTTATTGTTTTTCAATGGGGGCTAGAGTGGGAAGGTAGGCAGATAGATAGGAAGGAAAAAGGTCAAGCTGAAAATAAAAAATGTAAAAAGAAAATTAATACAAAAATGTACATATTTTTAAATACACATTCCTAGGCATTCTCTTGCTGAATAAATAAAAATGGAATTACAACAATAATTTAGACCTCCTAAGTAAGGCAGCAAAGCATGGCCTGTACACAGTGTTAACCAGTTGATATTCCCGAGCTCTCACCTGCTGCTTGTTGCCTTTTCTAGTTAACATGACAAATGGCATCGTGTCACCAGCCTCAGTTTCTCCTTCTCCACCACCCAGCGGGGGGCCCTTTCTCAGCTGGCTTTTGAGGTGCAGGGGAATAGCGACATCCAACTGGTGTACTTTAACAGATTCACCACTTCGTTGCTTAGAGAAAGAAAGTGAAACGAAGGGGAAATACCTTAAGATACTTAAATTCATAAAGTAAGTTTGGGCAGTTTTACTTTGTAAAACACAAAATAATTCAGTTAGTATTTGGACAAGAAGGGAATAGAGATGAATGAAACCTCTGAGGCAAAGATTAATTATCAAATGGGTGAGAGAAAGACAGAATGACATAGTGGGTAGGGTTGGAATTAGAGCAGGAAGACCCACATTTAATACTTGTCTGATGATGAATAACCATAAGCAAGTCACTTAAATAAGCAGCTGACACCTCAGGTTACTCACTAAGACTATCTAGTCAATTGCTGATAGATTGTGAAATGCACTGCTAGAAAAAGTAACAACAACAATGAAACAAAAAATCTTTCATAGAGCATGATTATCACTATTTTTGCATTTTTCCTGTACATTAAAAAAAACTATTCTGAGGGCGGCTAGGTAGTGTAGTGGATAGGGTACTGGGCCTGGAGTCAGGAAGCCCCAAATTCAAATCTAGTCTCAGACAATAGCCATATGACTGGACGTGCCATTTAACCTGTTTGTCTCAGTTTCCTCAACTGTAAAATGAGGATAACAACAACATCTACCTCACAATGTTGTTGTGAGGATCGAATAAGATAGAACCGCAAAACAGCAAAACCCTGGCACTATGTAAATACTGGCTCTTGTGGTTGTTGTACAATTTTGGACAGGCAATCATCTAAGGTAAGTCACAAACTCCAATTTTTAAAAACTGTTTTATTACAATTTAGGAAAGCAATCCCTTAAAATATGTCTCAAACTCCAAAAGGCATTAAAATTCAGCAATTTAGCTAATAGCTGTTTCCCTCATTAGTTTTCAAAAAAGTTTTCTCCATTTTGAGTTCAAGTTATTATAATTTTAGATTTATTTTTAAGTCAAGATTTTATAATTGAGAGTTAATTAGAAATAACAAATGGGAAGGAAGTACAAAGGAAGGATAACTAATTTAAAACATGAAATTATTTTTCAAGACTTTTAAACATATTTAATAATGTTTTAAGCTAAAGATCATGTTTTAAGTTAAAGTCATAGTCAACTACTGAAAATAAAAGTCAATTAAAATTGTTTATTCTAGATAAAAAGCATTCAGGAACACCAGGGAAATATTCTTTAAGATTTTAAATAAGCAGAATAAAAGTAAAATTTAATAAAGGCCAATTTTATGCCCAAGAAAAAGCATACAAACGGCAAAGTTTGAACAAGAATTTCGGAAAAAGGCTTTGTTCATAAAAAGAATGATAGTCTCTTTACAATGGGTTTGATCCTGTATAATCAGCTGGAGTAGAGAAGGATGTGTATATAGGTACGCCATTGTAGGCACTCTTTCCACAAAGTGAATACAGAGTAAATTTTTTTCCAGTACAGTAAATGGCATCTTAGTCACATGAAGCAACAAATGCATTTTAAAAAAGAAAATTGCACTCCTTCCTTAGCAAGATCAAAACGATTATGTCTTCACTGAACTTACAGCTTGATAGAATGCATTAATTTGCCATGTATTTGAGACTTTTATTTCATGAATGCAATGCCTTAGAAAGGAGGAGTCGTATTTTAACAAAGGAACATGCAGTTTGCACTAAAAGTATTTGATGTTAGGTAATATTTAACTGCAGGCTTCAAGGAAACTGACCATGAATATGTCCAACTATGTATTATAATCACAATCACAATTATTAGTATCACTATTTCAGTGCAAAATTCTCACTGTCTATCTAGAAAACAACTGTCTTCTGTAAAATCTAAGAAGATTCTTGATGAAGTACTATCTGGTACACTGAAGACATACTGCTCAACCACACCCTTAATTTGCTGAAAAATGGATGACTGGATTGGGACTGGGGCAAGGGTGTTACAAATAATACCAGAATAGAACATAAAGCCTGCTAGAGATGAAGACAGGTGGGCACTGACATTCTCATATTCAACTACATTCTACTATCCATTCTCCAAAGATATGAATATGCTTTCAAGGTATTTAGGTATAAGGTCATTTTATTTGTACTAGAATTCTTGAGGAAAACAAAGCAAAACTTAATACCTGAAGATTTTCCAGCACCATTTTATCCAGAGCCTGAATGAAGTCTTCATCCTCTGCACATGGGACATGCTTAAGTCCACCTCCTTTAATCATTACCTCCTTAGAGAAAACATAAAATTATAAATTTCAAATGTAAACTGCTAGATAACAAAGGATCATTTCAATTTGTCTTGTACAGTGTCTAGAGTAAGGCAATGAATAACTGGGTATTTTATAATATTTTTCAATAAAGTTACAGGACAAAGAACTGCATTATAAAGAAATGCTTAGCTGACTATTACAGTTACAATCGTTCACATTTTCTGAAACAATCTGAAAGAACACAATTATACATCATAATGCACACAGAACTCCCATGTCTAGCACTGAAATATCATGAAAAGGATGGTGATTTACAAAGGCAAATTTCTCAGCAATACATACAGTGTTCTCTTCATCAGTTTCATTTTCCTTATTGGAATCTGTAAGGTAATCTGTATTCTCCTCCTCTTCTTCCTCTCCATCATCATCATCATTGTCAGAACCCTCCTAAAATTGTTTTTTAAAAATTATTTTTTAAGGTTAATACCATGGCATACCTGAATACAACTGTAAGGAGCCAACAGTGAACACTGATGCTATTCATGCTTTACAAATCTGATTTCCAACAGTTGTGAATTAATCAATTATTATCCTTGAGTTTCATTTAGCCTCTGTGTAGAGGGCTTACAATGGTAATGCAATGTTAGCTGGCAACATTACTGAATACCAGTAGTTGAAAACTTACTTCATTATCTTCCATTGATCTAAACAGCACAAAGATCCCTTGTAGGGCCTCTTCCTTGTTTTCAATAAAAAACAAGTTCTGTGAACCTCCTACACTTCTTTCTCCTATGAAACTAATCTGAAAATGGGCTGACTTCTACACAGGATTACAAGGGCAAAACATTTTCAAATCTCCCCAACTTTACTAAAGAAATCAATTCAGTGTTCTAATTTATTATTTCTCAGACTGAAACTATCTAAATAACTATCTGAAGTCTCAGTCTTTGCTTTTTTTTTTTTTAAAAAAGGCTCAGAAAAGTCGCATTAATGTACCCCTTAAAACAATTACATCAAAAGTATGATTTTTTTTTCTTAGAATTTCTGCCATTAAAGATGAGAAGAGGAATAAAGTAATTTGCAGATATGGATTAGTTTAGATATATGCACAATTACCGGCCAGGATAAAAACTTCATCAAGGTTATTCAAAGCATTACATAGTGAAAAAGGGCAGACTAAGTAATTTTATGTAACTCGAACAAATTTGTTATATGTGACTTAATGATTAGTGCAATATTTTGCTATACACTTTTGAAAAATGATTCATAAAAAGTCCCCAAAATATTGCACATAATGTCTGATATAGTCAACATACTACATGAAAGAGGAGGAATATATTTGGAAATATATGTGATATAATATAAAAATATAACGCAGTAGTAAGAACAAATTTGAAAAAAATACCACAATATTGGTGAGGCAAGAACAAAAATTTTGAAAGTTGCAGCAAAAGAGCTAAAAGCAGAGGTTCACAACCTTTTTTGTGTGTGTCATGGCCCCCTTTAGTAGTCTGACCCTATGGACTCCTAAGAATGTTTTTAAATGCATTAAAAAAATACAAAGGATTACTAAATCAATTATGTTGAAATGAAGATGCAGTATTTGTCCAAAAAGTTCACAGACCAACCCCTAGCACTGTCCTGACATCTATTCACACTCCTCTTAGGAAAGAACTCCTGCCCTCAAAACGAAATCTTATTCAATGGTCATTTTTATATGGATATTACAAAATAGATGAGAGTTCTAAACAATTAATTTTAAAAGTCATACTCAGGACCTAAAAGCAGAATATGATGAAGAAAATTCTTTTTTGAGTGAAGGATGTGTATTTGAGCACACTTCTGAGCAAGTGAAAATTGTTCTAGATTACTATTCATATTCTTCCTATCTTACAATTTCCTTCTCCTTTCTTTATATTATCTTCTGTGGTTCATTGGGAAGGTGGTCATAATTGGTTAGTAGATGAGGGAGATCAAGCACTCTCTCTGTTTTCCTCTCTAGTGCCAAAGCTTTCACAAATTTATACATATATTTTACTTATCCAGAAAAAAATGTTCTATGTTAGTACAAGTTTTTGTGGTAAATATTCAAGCTGTATCCTTAAAATAAAGTAATAGCTAAACATTAAGTAACTCTCAAAATTGTAAATTTATATACATGCATTTTTAGAGGGGAGAAGAAATAGTGTAGGAATGCAAAACATCTCCACATAAAAAACAAAGCAGCAAGATGCTCATCTATTATGCTACCAATTAGAGAAGCATTTTGCACAGCTATAATTTTTTACTGGCTAATTTGCTTTAACTCAAAGTAATACTTAGAGGAAGAAAAAGTCAAAAATGAGATTAAGTTCTAAAACGTCATCTATACATGCTACAAATAAATAAAGGTTCATGAAAATCCTATCAGACTGTGCCACTGTATACACTTTTTCTATAAACACTCCTTTTAATTATAAAGCAATCATGTTAAAGGCATGCTTCAAATCATGCAAAAGCTATGCTTATACACAAGCATAAGCATAGCTGGTAAGGCCTTAACTGCAGAAAAATGTAATAGGCCTTGGGTAGCCAAGTCTGTTTTACTATGATGGACTTGTAATTTGTTTACTGCTGACCGTTTTCTAGCAAAAGGAAAAGATTTCCTTGCAAAAGAAGAGGTCTACAATTATTAGAGTATAAATGAATTTCAGATTTCAAATGCTACTAAACCTAAAACAATAGCAAGATAATTAGGATCAGATTTAGAGCTGGCATAAATGATACAATATATAAAGGGTATTGTAAAGGGATGGGTTTGTAATAAAACAGCATGAAAGATACAAGTGCTATTTTCTTCTTTAAAATTCAAAGGGCCTCATCAATAATACTTTTCATCAATTTATAAGCTCTATAAAGGGAATATGGACTAACTTTCAAAAGACAGAAAATATGGGAGATACAACAAACTGCTGTCACCTTGGAAATAGACTTGCTTTATATAGACTATACTTCAACAAATGTGTCTTTTACAAACTTGGCTATAAATAAAAGTGTTATCACCTCTTCCTCAGGTTCATTTACTTCACTTTCATTTCCAGATTGTTCTTCTGTCTCAGCTCCTCCTTCTTCCTCTTCTTCATCTTCTTCAAGGTTCTCTCCTTCTGTCATGGAATCTTTTGAATCTTTGTCATTCATAAGGCCTTAAAATTAAAGCAACAAAACACACATAGAATGAGATAATTTTCATGAAGTACTTTCAACCAAGAACATATATATTAAAAGAAAAGTTTAATAATGTTCTGCTAAAAATGTTACAGAAAATCAGTTGTGAGTCAATACAGAAGTCAGGCTTCCTCCAAAGGACAAATGGAGAGTTTCATATTATGAAAGGCACACTCTGAAGAATCTAGAGGGAAAATTTTTTCATCAATAAGAATACTTCAAAAATTGAAGTTCCTAAGACAAACACGAAATTCTTATGTCCCCTCCAAACTGCCATGGAAAAGGAAACATCATGTAAGTCTTTACTAAATAGCCTGAAATACTGTGACTAAAATGTTGAATTTTAGTATTACATGAACAAAGCTATGAGGGCAGAGTAGATTCACAGATTTAAAGCTGGCCTAGGAAAGAGGAATACATGAGTTCTATCCCCACTTCTGTCACATACTGCCTATGTCATTCTGGACAAGTCAATTCAATATCTCAATGCTGTCTAAAACTTAAGGTTGCAGAAAAGGTGATGATATGTTCTGGAAGAAGGAGTTCCTTACCAAAAGCTCCCATATTAATGAAATCAGAGCTCTCATCAAAGGTTAGAGGAGGAAGGGAGGAGAAAGCTAACACAGGCAGGAAAGCCAGAGAAGCTAAGCTGCAGATGTGAATCATTTAAGATCATTTCCTAACAAGTGACATTTTTTTTTAAGATTCCCAGAAGCCCCAGACACAACATTAGGAATCACTAACAGATCTGCGGTCAGCTAGTAAATTAAACCTTAAAATACTAATATAAATGTGAATAGCTGGTGGTGGTAAAATTAAGATTCCAGAGAAGAAAAAAGGCCACAAATTTTGCTCATGATTCTCACACACACACACACACACACACACACACACACACACACACACACTCTCTCTCTCTCTCTCTCTCTCTCTCTCTCTCTCCTTTAATAATAAAAAAAATCCTACCAGAGTCAACATGATTGCAGTCTTTCCCACATCCAATCCATCTTCTTCTATCTACCACTGCCCAATTAATTTCCTTTAAATTCTTAATCAAAAACCTTGAATCATTCTCTGATTTTTACCTCATTAAATCTGAAATCTTCTACCTAGCTTCCAAAGGCCTTCACATTACCCTCTCACCCTACCTTTCCAACTGTCTGTATTGGTCAAACATATTCTCTTCTCATGTCAATCTCTTCCCTGTCCTATCATCACTGTTCCCAAGGTCCTTGCTGCTTCTGTACCTTCACTTGTACTGATCTTTTTTTTTACTTTCAACACAGTCCTGCCTCGTTAATTCTCTGCAACCCACCTCAATTCCATTTTGGCCATAAAGATGTGCCTGACTGCACTAACAACCAGTGCTCTTCCTCCCACTGAATTCATGGGTCATGAAGCATGTGACACAAAATTGACCACTGGGCACTTTCTTGTGTATTTCTCTAATTCATGACCATTAAGCTCATCAACTCTAACTAAACTTTAGGGCACTAAACTCATATCCCCTAACAGTAACTTTGAGGCAGAGACCTTGTCTTGTAGAATACTTCTGTATCCCCCGAGTGTATCTTGCATAGTACTGAACCCTAATGCCAGATAATATTTATTAACAGAAGCAATCATAGGGATTATATAATTCAGTCTTCTGAATGAAGGAAATTAAAGTCTAAAGAGGCTCAAAGGTTCAATTGAGAATCAGTGAGCACAATTCAACACCAGACTGCTGGCCCACTACTCTTTCCCACCTACCACTCCTCATTTAAGCTCAATACTGTTTGTAGAAATCACTGCAACAAATACTGTATAAGGCAAAATTATTTCCATCATTATCTAGAACCTACTGAAAATTTTTTTTTACTACCTCAAATTCCTTATGACTTTTCTCTAAACATTATTTTCACAGGAAAATTTAACAGTTTACTAAATTACATATTTAAAATTGACAATTTAGAACAGAAAATGTTTAAAGATGAAAAATAATAGTGGTAAGACTATAATCATAGTTCTATGATTTTTAAAAGTTTTCATATACATTATTTTAAGTATTAAAATATCCTAACAAGATAACTGAGAAATTGTTATACCCATGTTAAAGACGGAATCTAAATTTACTTGTCAAAAGTCATACAGCAACTAGAAAAAAGTCTCTAATGCTCTTGACACACTAAACACCTCGGGAGAGAACACTGAAAGCTGGATAAGAAAAACAAGGATACTATATATTAAGAATTGGGCATATTTGGGCATGTAGAAGCAAGGACAAGTTAACAGAGTGGATACAAGGCTGCTGATTCTTTCGACCTTTAGCAAGTTTTGTAATTTCTCTATGCATCAACTTTCTACCTTTCAAAGACAGTTGTCTTGTCTAGAGCAATCCAAAAGGACTGTTATATAGCTAATATTATACTAAATATTAATCAGGAAGTACTTTGAGGCAGTCAAACTCTGATGAAACACATCTTTCCTTTCAGTAAGAGTTTAAATGTTGTGTACGCTGAGTTAGATGGTACATGTATAGGTTGATTCTGTATGTTAGTTTCTCCTTTTTTTAAAATAAAGGCTCAATAAAGGGAAGATAGGGCAGGTATTTGGAGGGAAATGACTATGGTCATTTTAAGTATCAAAACTTTAAAAAACTGCTTTTAAAGAAAAAGAAGGAAAGAAATGCCAGCAAAGCACTTATCCTAAGTCTACTTTCCACTGGGGAAAAAACTGTTATCTTTACTCACAAAAATTGATACATTATTAAAACATAAGGGATAAAGGGAAAAAATATATTCAATTAGGTTTTGGTTTGCATTCAGTCCCATTTTCATAAAAATTCTAACCAAATCCTAGGCAATATCAAGCAGAAATGCTCCCTGTTGGGCTTTAAGTTAATCATTTACTTGATCCATGGAAAACAGTCTTCATGGGCCTCTATGAAACAGATAGCTACGTAAGATGCAACACATGCACAGGGCTCTTCTTTAAGGTTTCCATTATCATAAATAGGTAATAGAAAAGGATATCTTTTCACAACTAGGGAGAAGGGGAAGAACTCCTGACCGAACAAGGGATAAAGATGATCATAAAAAGTATAAAACAATTTTAATCAGATAAAATAGAAAACGCATAAACAAGAAGGAAAACAAGTAATTGGTGGTGGTGGGGGGGGGGAATCTTTGCAAGGAATCTCTCTGAAGGTATAATGCTTAAGATTTATAGAGAATTTACCAAGAGGTAAATGCAAAAAACAGACATAAGCAGGTAGTATTTAAAAGAATAAATGCAAACTATCAACAACCAAAAAAATCCCACAAATCACAAGTAAGAGTAATGCAAATTAAAACAAACCTAATGTTCCATTTCATACTCGTCAAACTGGTAAAGATGAAAAAAGAAAATGACAAGGGTAGAACAGGAAAATTAATACACTCCTGGTGGAACTGTCAAGGGGTCTAACTGCTGTAGAAAGTTATTAGGAACTATATTCCCCCTCCCCAAAAATTGATAAACTGGGCATATCCTTTGAGTCAGTGATACCACTATGAGACACACATTCCCAAAAAGTTCAAAGAGGGAAAAGGATCTATACGTATACATTTTATAGAAGCACTTGTTATTGCAGCAAAGAACTGGAAAAAGAGTGAGTACTCATCAACTAGGGAATGGCTAAACAGATATGTGTGTATATGTATGAGAGAGAGAGAGATAAACTAGAAGAATTCAGAGAAACATGAGAAGGCAAAAACAGGAGAACAATTTCTATAGGATACTAATGCAGTTTCAACCTGTTAAAATTTAAAACTGAACTATAATTTTTGGGACACTGGGCGTGACTACAACATAAAGGGAAACAACTATGAAAGATTTAAGAACACTGATCAATGCAAATCACACTTCTGACAATTGGAACAAAAATGATGAACTTTTTGTTCAGTCATTCAGTCATTTCCAACTCTTCATGACTATCCATGGACCATGGGGTTTTCTTGAAAAAGGTAATGGAGTAGTTTACCATTTCCTTCTCCAGTGAATTAAGGCAAACAGAGGTTAAGTGACTTAGCCAATGTCACACAGCTATTACGTGTCTGAGGCCACATTTGAACTCAGGTCTTCCTGATTCCAGGACTAGAGCTCCCCCTACCGAACCATATAGCTGCCTCAAGCCTACAGTATCTGGTATTCCTAGGTTTCCTATCCAGGTTTCCTATCCAAGTACTAACCTGACCCTGCTTAGGTTCTGAAACCAGATGAGATGGGACACGTGCAGGGTGGGATGGATGTAGAGGTGCATGCAAGATATATTTTTCAGACTAAGACATTGCATGAATTTATTTTCCTCCGCTGTACTTATTTGTTACAAGGGAAGGATTTTTTGGGAGGTAGGGGAGTGGAAAGATAAGGGGAGGTTTTCATAGACAGTGATTATTAAAAAATAGTCAATGAAATATTTTAAAAGCACAAACAAGATGGCAGGAGAGGATATACAAACAAAGTAGGTTTAGTGCTACCCTATTTTACTTAATATATTATTCTCCTCTCATACTGCCACCACCCTAGTTCAGGCCCTTATTACCTCTTGCCTGGACTATTGCAACAGCATCCCAACTGGTCTTCCTGCCTTCAGTCTCTCCCTTCTCCAATCCATCCTTCACATAATAATATGCCATAATATATGCCATAATAATCTTCCTAATACAGTGTCTGAACATGTTACTCCCCCAGATCAAAAACCTTCAGTCTCTCCCCACTGCCTATAGGATGAAATACAAACTCCTTAGCCTCAAATTTTAGGCCCTTCATGACTGGGCTTCAACCTACCTTTTCATCCTCATTTTACTCTACAAGCCTTTATAATGTCAGATGTTCCAGCAAATACTGGTCCTCAACCTAATGCTACAATTTTTGGCCTCAGCATACATATACATATATCTATATGTACGTGTGTGTATATATGTGTATGTATATGTATATAAAATCTTTCTGGACCAACCTCGTAAAAAAAGGGATAAAGAAAAAAAGTTTAAAAGAATTGCTTTTATCTTTCTTCTTCGTATTAATGTTTGCATATATATACTCTTTAGTCCACCCCAATTAACTATAAATCTTGAGTTCATGGACTTTTATCTTCATTTCTACATTCCCAGACACCTAGTCCAGTGGATAGTAGGTGCTTAATACTTATTGAAATTGTATAGAGATGAAAAGTAAACAATGTAGTACACAATAAATACTTGTCATTAAGAGGAATAAAGGCAAATTTTTTCACCCTAAGCAAACTGAGGGAAAAAAGAATTAACATTTCTATCTGTATAAAAAATTATACATAAACATTTATCTACTGTAAATCATATGAGTGTGAATTTTAAGAACAGCATTATTATCACAATTGTTTGGTTTAAGAATTCTTTTTAGAACTTATAAAAATAAGCATGTGACAACTTATCAAAGAACACGAAATAGACAACTGGAAAGTGACTTTAAAAAGAAGAGAATTATCATATAGAAGTCTTTATGAACTTGTAAACAGAAAGAAATTTAATCCCTGCCCAGTCAGTAGTACCTTGAAAAAAATAAATTTTTGCTCAATATCAGACACAAATGGAATCAGGAGTTCTCTATAGAAAATAGGGCTTACTATAACAAGGACATGCAAGAGGAGCTTAAGAGAATAAAAATTAGCGTCTTTACCATGAAAAGCAAATTTTAAGGGACTTCTCCCTAAGCAATAAAGAATACCAAATGACTTAGAGAATGAACCTCTCAGCAAAATGTCCTTACCACCAGAACAAAAAGGTTCTGACACTGGGCAGGGACTGAAACTCAGTAGGCCTGTGTCAGAATTTGAGCAATATCAACCTATATTCTGATACTCAATGGTTCTAATCCAGCAGGTTTAAGTGGCCACCATACTATGATCTAGGTCTTCTTCCACATGGAATAATAACAAGAAATAAAACACTGTTAAATGATGGAAATAGAATAGGTTTCATTCTCTCTGAGAATTTTAACATGCCAGGGCCTATATTTAATTTCTCTTTATCCAAAACATTAAACAACACATATAAATTAATTTTACTAGAAGATGAACCATTCTTGTAAAATTCCAGCTACAATCCTAGAAAACAGTCCTATCTAATAAATGCATCACAAAACAAAAGAAGCTCACATCTCCTATATTCCTATTGGTAATGCAAAAATTGCACAATAAATGGATAGCAAGGAACATTCTGTCAAAGTAAGTATGTGAACTGTTCAAAAGAATACTTAGCTCTCCAAGGAATGATACTAATAACATGTATAGTACTGGGGAAGATGAGAGAAGCAGAAAACAGCATAGGACCTGTGCTTTCACTGAGAAGATGAAGAACAAATTCTCTCTACCAAGGTTGACTGATAAATACTTTTCAACTTGCATTCTTAAAAGACTGTCTTGGGGCACTGACAAGTTATTTGCCCAGGGTAACAGCTGGTAGGTCTCAGAGGTGGGATAAAAAACTAGGTTACCCTGATGATCTCAAGGCCAACTCTCTATTATGCTATAGTGTCGCTAATAAATAAAATTTTGTTTTAAGAAGAAAAACTACTACTAAAATTTAACATGACTGCCAATAAAATTAAAGAATGCACATATGTATCTGAAATACAAAGAAAAGATTTAAATCTTAAATTAATAGCCAAAAATATGCAATGTTTACAATTTTAAAATGTTTTTCCTTTACCAACATTTTGTATGAATCCGTTGAGGCTATGTTCTTCTAAACTGGTATTAACTAAAATGAGTGGTATGCCAAGAAGGTAGACCTAATACTATTATATAACTCAGAATCAGGTATATAAAACACAATGAATGTAAAACTATAATTGATACTATTACACAAAACAGGCAACTGCCAAGAATCACTTTCCCCCCAATTTGCTTACCTAGTTTTATTAAGAATTCTCGTTCCAAGTCTTGTACTTGCCTGATGGACTCTTCCAGAGAATTACAAAGTTTGATCTTTGGTCTTAACAGTTCCAGTGTATCACTGATCATATAATCTATGTCAATAGGAAAAGGATGGTCTTTTGTCCAAACCTCTAAATTTTTCTTCCACCAAACATATCGCTGATAATAAATAAGAATATTTGACTATAAGAAATTGGTATCAAAATTTAAGTATAAATACAATACATGATAACAACTAAAAGTAAAAAAACCAAAATGTATGCCATAAGTCTCTAGTCTATTTTTCAATACTATGAAACAAAAAAAAATTTCTAGTTTAAAGTGTTTTTAAAAATTTAGTTCAGTAATCAGATTAAAAATTACAACCTATTTGATGGAAGGTTTTTTTGCATATGATGTTCTAGTTTTGAAAAATTTAATTAAAATATATCAAAAGAAATAACATTTGAAATGTGGATGAAGAATCAGAATTTTTAAATATCCAAACATTTCCAAAAAAAGCAAAGAAAAGTCTGAGAGCATAGTAATATAACAGGCACTCAAAAGGTCAAATTTCTCTGAGATATCCACTCCCTTTCATCAACCAGATCACAATCCTACAGCCTAATTTTCAGGGAATGCACAAAGAGCTATCATCTCTGGTCTACCTCCTCAAAGTTATTCATTTATTTCACTTCTCCTGGATATTTCTCTCTGCTACTGGTTTTGTCTTTAATTTCAGAAACTTTTAAAGATTTATCTATCTTTCTTGCTCAGGGAGAGATTTTTTTTTTGTCTCTTCTCTTTCCTAGGCCTGAGGTATCAACTTCTGAGTACAAATGGGAATTATACTGCTAAAAGATTTTTTCTCCATTATAATACTAGCTGAAGTAGTTTATTATTCAAGAACCGAAATCTACATTGTGACACAAAAGTATTTTAACTTTCTAATAATAAAATTGGTCCTGACATACAAATAAAGTATTGAAGAAGTTCCCATCAATTGTAGAATGGCTAACCAAGTTGTGTTGCATGATTGTGATGGAAAACTACTGTGCTACAAGAAATCGTGAGTAGGATGATTTTAGGAAGACCTGGGAAGACATATATAAATTGATACAAAGAGAAGTGAAAAGAACCAAGAGATACATTGTATACAGTAACAGCAATATTGTAACAATGGCCAACCGTGAAAAGACTTAACTACTCTAATCAAGACAATGATTCATAACAATTCCAAAGGACCCAAGGAAAAAAAAAACTATCAACCTCCAGAGAGACAACTGATGAACTCTGAGTACAAAGTGAAGCATACTTTTTTCCACTTTTAAAAATTTTTTTCTTTTTTTTCCTTTTTTTTTTTTTTGCAACATGGCTAACAGACAAATGTTTCGCATGACTTCACATGCATAACTGATATCATAGTACTTGCCTTCTCTATGGATGAGGGAGGTAGAGGAGGGATGGAAAAGAATTTGGAACGCAAAATTTTTAAAAATTAATCTTGAAAATAAATATATAAATAAAAAAAGAGAAAGTCTCATTCCCAAACGGAACTGTGCTTTGTTAATAAAACCTAGGTAGTGAATGACCTAGAAATATCCTCTTTCACAGAGAGTAAATTAATTACCAGTACCAAAAATATTTTTATGTTCTTTCTTTGGTGCTAGAGATATATATTCTTGCCATACTCAACCAGAATATACTCACCAAATTAATGAATGGAATAGTAGACAGACACAGTACTAAACATTAGTCATTATATATTATAGGTTAAATGAACTTATGGACTGGCCTGGTACCCTAACACTTATAACATTCATTTCTAAGTAACTCTCGGAACACCAGCTGTTGCTAAGTTGGGGACTAATACATACAAATATAAAAATTCAAAGCATTTAACCTTTCTGCCTGCTCATTTACAATTTATTTGCTCTAGTCTACAAGCCTATATTGTGAAGATAAAAAGTTTTGAGTTAGAAACAATTACTTCTAAAAATGACCACATTTATATTTTTAGAATAACTATCTTGTCAAAGATAATTCTAGAGTCTATTCTAAAATAAAATTGGAATTACAGCAACTATCAATACACGTCATAAAATGTCTGTAGAAACCAAAGGAAAATTTTCATCACTTAAGTGATATTATAATGGAAATTCTAATAAATTATAGATAAGGTTACAAATGAACTATTTGCATATATCTGTATATCCATACATATTGTGAAAATAACAGCAAAAATGAAGGAAAAATTAAGATGCTTTTCTGCATTGGACAATATAACTGAGTTTAAAACAACAAAGGTTACTGTGAATAATAAAAAGTCAATCATTTAACACAAGTAGAAGAGTAGCAATATATTCAATGATATATAAAATCAGTATTTGATCTGATGTCTACCTGAAAATAAACGAGGAAACAATCAAGCTTTCGTTTGCTGGAGCCTCTGTCAAAGTACTGGCCACAGGTATCCAGAATAGTGCATACTAGCCTAATTCTGAAGAGATGTTCAGGAGGGTCTAGTGGACTTGGAGTACCATCAGGATTAACACCAAATGATGTAAAAGAATAGAGAGTTCTAAATATAACTGCTGATTCCACCATTCGGTAATTATAAAGCTCCCCCAAGAACTTGGCACTGCTGATCCGTCTCTGGTTAAACTTAGGCTGGTTTACCTTAAAAACAAAAGCAGAAAACTTTTAATATCTAAGATATATAGTATGTGTTTGTAAATAGGTGGAATTTCATATATCCATTCAAAAAGCTGAATTATTAGCAGAGACCAAAAAAAGGGAAAAGATTGTCTTATTCCACCCACACCTAAGTTTGTTCACTTTGGGGCATAAATTATTATTTTCTAGGAAACTGCAATTACAATTGTCTGGGCCTGTTTAAATTAGTACAAGTATAAGAGCACAAAATAGGTTTGAGCATCCAGGAACCATTAAATTTATTCCTAATTTCTAGAAATTTTAAAATGCATCCTTTCTTCTAATTACTCTATAAAGCTTTTCTGCAATCCAAAGGAACTTGGATTGTAAGGAAAATGTTAAAAAAAAAAAAAATTCCTGACACCATTCAGCAATACTGTAAACCTTTAAATGGAAAACCTAAAAGTTAGGAAAATGTTTTTATGCTGTGAACCTTTGCTTTTTCTTCTTCCACTAATGCAGTTCCTAACCTCTTTATAAAATATAATTATCTTAAAAAAACAGCCTGAGACTCAGAGCAAGTAAGTGAATACAGAGCTATAGTGTCAAAGTCTGGATATGACCCCAAGTCTTCCTCATTTCAAGCCTATTACATTGTGCTGCCTCACAGTGGTGTTAGTATGCTTAAATTGATAAAAGACATAAACACTGCACCTGGAAAAAAAGAATAATTCTAAATCAGAGATCAAGACTAAGGAATCCATACAGCAGAAACATGCTAATGAAAATAGCAATGACAAAGAGAAAGCAGTTGATACCTATTCAATTCACCTATTACTTAAAAACATATCAAAGTTATATTTTTAAATTACATAACTAAAAGATTTTTATTTTAATTTTTCCATCTGAACAAATTTTGGAGGCTTCCCGAAAAATGCTTTTACCTCCATTCCTAGTCGAATATCTTCTAGTACTCCATCCACAACGTGAATTCCAACATCCTCCTGGTAAAGCACTAATCCTGCCAAGAGGTTGGCTACACAATGAATACTATTATATTTCACATTCCAGATGTTTATCATACAACAAATAACATAGTCTTTCACTTCTGGATCTTGCCAGGGCAGCTTTCGCATCTGTCTTAGTACCTAAATAAAAAGTATTTGTTTCAAGTTAATTGCAAAATTTAATAGGTGCTGTTATTTATTAGAAAATCAAGTAGGATAATTATCTCATTTTGATTAATGCAAAATAATTTTAATTTTGCATTATGTTATCAATGTAATTCTGAAGAATTACTGTACTTTTAAAAACATTCCTTCTTCTCCTCAATTGTTCTTCTTCCTGGCAAACACAAAGGCATCAGTTTAAAAAGTGGAAGGATGAGGGTGAGGGGAGAGAACTGGAAAGAGACTGCGTAGAAAGCAGAATGAGTTTCTTTAACATCTCCAGGATTATCTGTTTAAGAGATAATTACAACAAAGTAACGACTACTTCCAGACTACAGTTATATAAGCAACTCTTAAAAAATAATTTTTTACCATTAAAAACTCCATGGACACAGTTAGCTATAGCTGTGCTCTTTACTACTTTTTTTGGCAATAAAATAAAAGTACTATCAATCTTGACAATAGTCAAGGATAATCTCAATCTCAAAACTCACCTCCACTAACCTATTCTCACACATCTACATAATAATAACAATGTTAACAGTTATCATTTATATAGTGCTTTAGTATGTTCCAGGTAACGTTCTAAGCGTTTTACAAATATTATCTCACAGGATCCAACAATTGTGGGAGGTAGGTACCATTAGCATTTCCACTTTTCAGATGAGGAAATTGAGGCAAAGGTTAAGTGATTTGCCCAGGGTCACAAAGGTAGTATCTCAGTTCATATTTGAACTCAGGACTTCCTGACGGTGGGCCAGGTCTCCATTCAATGTACTTGCCACTCAGGTGCCCTAAATTGAATCTAAACTGCTAAGTTCCTCTCTTCAATCACAGTATTTACTGATTCAGTGGTCTTCTTTCAACAAGATCATTTATTTACTTGCAATTTCCTTTAACCTTTAATATCTTAACAATATGAAATGTATCTTAACAACATGAATTCTAAAACAGCTTGCAATATGCTACAGGTTTAAGTATTACCACTACCTCCAACCACTCACATTCTTTCTTTTTTTCTTTGAACATTAAAAATACTGACTTTCAAAAGCTTTGCAACATTCTCACACCAGTATTTTCCCAGACAATTAAACATGACTGCTTCATCTCCTTTCCCTTCATAAGATGGCTGAGGAATTACTATTATGGATAATAATCCATACCTATATGTGATTGAATATTGTTGATGTGTTAGTTTTGTTAAACTGGTTTTTTTTCTTTTTTTTTTTTTTAAATCTGTTACAAAGCATGGGTTGTTGAGAAGTGATATGAGGAGGGACATATTCAGAAATGAATGATGTGAAAACAAAAGCTATATAAACACTTCCCTATTTTTGTCAAAGGCAATGCCATCCTTCAAGTGTTTCAGGTTCATAACCTGACTCCAGCCTATCTTTCCAGCTTTACTGGACGTTACCCACTTCCTGTACTCTGCAATCCAGCTAAACTGGCTTTCTCTCTGTTCCCCACATATATCAGTTCCATCTTTGTACCTTTGTACTGCTGTCCCACATGCCTGGAATCCACCCCCTACTGACATCTGTCTTGGAGAATCTGTATCTTCCTCTAAAATGTAGCTCAAGTATCATCTACATGAAGCCTATGCTTAACCCTAAGTGTCCACACTCTCAAACTACTTTGTATTTAACTACTTTGTATACATTTATATTTATTGTACGTATTTATAGATCTATTATTTCCCCATTAGAACATAAGCTCCTTGAGAGTAGGAATTCTTTTTATTTTTGTCTGGCCAGCACAATGACTGAGCATTGGAAGTTTAATAAATGGTGATTGATTTTTCTTAGCTATTATTTATTATGTGAGCTACCTTTTATTCCCCAAAGTTAATTTTCTTTCCTTCCCCTAAATATTCCAAAACTTCCCCAAAATTTTCAAAAATATTTTTTAAAAATAGTATTGGTAAGTACTTCTCCCCAAAAAACTCTACTAGTAAAGTTTTAATTTTTAAGTATTACTGAGACAAGGTTTTTATAGATGCCTGCATATCGGTAATAATTATAGCAATAAGACAAAAAAAACATTACTAGAAAATATCTTAAAATATTGGCAAAGTGGAAGTTAGAATTTAAAAAGTTAATTTCTTCATTATGTCAAGAAACTATCATCCTAGAAACAAAATAACAACCTAAAGCATAAAAATATATCCTCAATTTTTGGTACCACTGTGTAATGCTCTTCATGTTCAACTAGAAGACACATGGTACAGCAGAAATAGCAATGAGTGAATGGACTAGGGGTTAAGAGATTAACTAAAGGATTTTAGCTCTAATTCTATCAGTTTTACCACTGCTTAGAATGTGATTGGTCAGTCAGTTTAACCTTAGTAAACCAATGTCCTTATTGTTATAGCTTAAGGAGTTGGACCAGAGAGTCTTTAAAGGTCCTTTAAAATTTGAACTTCTATATATTCTCAATACATAGAACAAATCATAAAAGAAACAAAGTGTTTAGTCCTAGATCTCACCTATCTTACTTTGAATGGACTTCAAACTACACCCTTTACCTCAGGCTCTCAATTTAAATAACGGATAGAATATCAACTGCAAAGAATTTACATTCCTGATGAATGGGCTATGAATACAACAATCCCAAGTGCTCTATGGAATCACATGCTATTCTGCTCACTGTGTCAATTAAAAAAAAAACATTTAAAAAACCATCAAATTGAGCCCTAGACAAACGTTATACTGTCATAGAGAAGGGAGCAGGACTTGCAGCAATGAAAAATATCACTATGATTTACCTTCTCAGTAGTAACCTTGGAGAGGTCCTTGTAAAGGAGCTTACGGATGTATTCCTGGAGAGGAGGGCGCTTCTTCTTCACCGTTTTTTCTGCTGGAGGGGGGTTGCAGTAATAATATGCATTCTCAACCATTGTGACATATCTTGCATCAAGATGCATTGCTTGTTTCTTTCTCATCATTTGTTCCTTCAAAAAGAAAGTTAAGCTTAATCTCAAAATCTTTCACTCAATATTTTCTAGAAACAGATTATAATCTCAGAATGGGAACCAGAAATCATCCAATTCATAACTGAATCCATAACTGAACAAGAATTTCCTCTACAATATCTTCAAGTAGTCATGTAGATTCTACTTGAAGACCTCAAGTGATGAGAAATTCAATACCTTCTGTTTAGAAGCCTATTCTAATTTTCCACGTAACTGTATTAAGAAGGTGATTCTTACAGAGAGCTGAAAGTTTTAAAAAAAATTCACCCCCTGCATCTACTCTGCTCTCTAGTATCAAGAAAAATAACTGTATCCTTTCAATGACAGTTCTTCAAATACCTGAAGTTACCTATCATCTTCTAAAGAAGTCCAGTACTCTTTTCTCCAGACCTAAAAATCCCAAAACCTTCTACAGACCTTCATGTGGCATACCGTTTATTCTTTTTGTTCTTATCTTGAATGAGGATACTCAGATACCTGTGTGCTCTGTATCTGTGTGTCATTCCTAAAATACTGGGCCCAGAAACAAATGCAGTCTCAATAGGGCAGAATTCCCTAGAACTACTGAATTTCACAGCCTAATTGTCGCAGATATTGTAAAACTTTTTTTGGAAAAAAAAAGAAAAAAGGGGGGGGAGTGACCATTCTGTGAATCTTTTTTTTTAGTTTCTGCTAGTATTACTTTTCTTTTAGTTTCTGTCAGCCTCACATCAACTCTTCACTCACTGAAAACTACCTTTCTGCAGCTCTGTTTCCATGGTGGTCAGTGAATTTTACAATCACTTTCAGCTTGAGGTCCACAGAATAGTTTTTATATATACCCATAATCACAAAGCAATGCCTTACACTTTAATGTACCGCTGGCAGACAAACTGTACAGCTTAACTAAGTGCAGGAAGATGCAAGTCTTACCATATGGCAGCTTCTCCTTCCTACCCACTCCCCTCACGCCTACACAACTCTTCATTGAGTTAAGTGACAAAACCATTAGTACAACAGGACTTTTGGAAATGTACTGACAATGTACATACACTGAGAATTCTAGGCTCACAGTATGCAACGCACGTGTACTAGATAAATGCATATCCTTATGCCAGTGGTGAATACATTGCTCTTCTGTTTACCTTTTAAGTGGCCTGATGAAAAGAATTATACCATGCAAGAATTACACAATCAAAGGTTATAAATCAATTTTGGACTGGAAAAAAAAACCATGGTGCAACAATTATGCAGTGAAATGCACCTTGATCATTCTACAGATTTACATTAATGCCATTCAGTATCACATTAGATCTTTTATTTCCATATCCTAATACTAATTTATAAATATCACAGGTCACTAAAACCCCATATCTTTATTATAAGAATTTGTATCATAAGGACCTTTTCTCCCCTACCTTGTACTTCTGCTGTTCAATCTTTAAACTAAGGGTAGTATTTTACATTACCCTTGATTCACTCCGTTGTTCCAGTCTGCTGATAATCTTTTTTTTTGCAGAATAAGATCCCAAATGCTCTAAATTAAATAACCCATTCCTCAACACTGTACTAGTAGAAAATAAGAACTTAAGTTGTGTCTCAAGATAATATGTTTTTTGTGAAATCAGGCTAATGTTCTAGTAATTAAAATTGACAAAAGCAAAATTTTAAAATACTATCACAAAAATCAAGAAAAACTAAATTATATGTACAGTTATATGAAAAACCTAATGTTCTCTAATTAAAAAAGAGAGAGAAATGTGGCTGGAGATGGACTCAAATATTTGCATGTAAAGGTAGAAAAAAACTAATTTTCATCATATTGGATTACCTCAACTAGATATACTGAAAGGCAAAATACTTTACAACTGTAAAGGATAGCATTTCTCAAACAGGGCTAAAAATAAAGTATAGCCGTTCCCTGTAAACAAAGGAATGGCTAGCTTATGATAAAAGAACAAGATGTCTTAGACCAATCCTGGTAATTATTTTTACCTTTTAAAAATAAAGAAAGATTTCTTCCTCTTACCAAAAGAACACTGGTTCTCAAGTGAGACTCAGGAGATCTGAAAAGAAACCTTCCACAAGTTTCCAACAGGGTACATGCCATTTCAATATGGTGGTGGGAAAAGTCTGACAGAAGCATCTGTGAAAACACATCCATATTTTTAACCTTTTCCAATAAACCTAGTAACTTTAGAATTCTATACATTCTTTTTTTAAAAAGACCCATTGCAGCCATTTAAGAAGTTTCAAATTTTTACTTCTGTTTTTAAACTTAAAAATTTAACATCTCTTAAATTTTCTCCTTAAATAATTCTAATTCTTGAAAGGAACAGATAAAAGAAATAATAACGTTTCTTTTTAATGGGTTACAATACAATGTTACTATCCATTGGTATATCGATTCTGAGATTATGCACCAATGAACACCAGCATCTTATAGTATCACTAACTTATACTTACATCACACTTTAAGGTTTTTATTTCCATATAAATCCATCAACAAAATGATCCCAACACTAACCTTTAAACAATGTAATGTATCATTTTTAGTGAACATTTTAAACTTTGTTAGCTCTCCAATAAATCGAACAGTTTTGTTCTTTGTTTCAATATTGATCTGGTCCTTTTTTCGTACCTAAAGAGAAAAGAAAAAGACAAGTGTAGGTACAAAGCAGTTTGAAATATGCTAATTTCTTCTGATGGAAAAAAAAATCAGTACTTGTGCTCACTTCAATTTTTAAGTTATAAATTCTTGTTTTCCAATGTATCTTCCAGACAGCTTCTTTATACAGTTACTTACATGTTGTCTCCGCCATTAGAAAGTGAGTTCTTGACAGCAAAGATTATCTTTCGTCTTTTTTTGAATCCACAGCCCTAGCACAATGCCTGCTACATAGTAAGTGATGTTTACAGACTGAGAGATATTTATCATGCTCCTACTATGTGTCAGGCACTATGCGAGGTACTTTGGATACAAATGAAAATCTCTACTCTCAAGGAACTTATATTCTATCAGAACAAACAAGGTAATTAAGAAGACAAAAGGACAGTGAAGAATCAGAAGTAGTTTTGTGAAGAACATGGCACTTTATCTGTACGTTAAAGTGAGAGGTTCTGAAGCAAAGGTAAGGAGCACATGCATTTCAAGCATAAAGGACAGTCATGGAGGCAGGGAGATACAAGCCTGAGGACCAGGCATGTGAAACTGAGAGAAGACCAGTTTGTCTGGGTCACAGAGTGAGGGAA
The DNA here is from genome assembly GCA_028658325.1 of Potorous gilbertii. Taxonomy (NCBI): domain Eukaryota; kingdom Metazoa; phylum Chordata; class Mammalia; order Diprotodontia; family Potoroidae; genus Potorous; species Potorous gilbertii. Next base: position 131,247,536 of record CM053770.1, read on the forward strand.
AATAATGTACAAATAGTCTGACAAAGCAGGTTGGGGCTAGACTGTGAATGGCTCTAAAAGCCAGGAATTTTTTATATTTTATCCTAGAAGTAAAAAAAAGTCTCTACTGAGGACGGCACTGACATGGTCAGAAAAGTAGGGAAGTGACATAGACCTGTGACAAAATTGTTAAAGATGGATTGAAACAGAATCAGGAAGAATAATTATGCAGCCAACTGCAACAGCAGAGCTGAGAGGTAGTAAGGATCCAAACGAGAAGCAGCAAGGTGATACAGACAGAGCACTGCGTCTGGAGTTGGGGAAAACTAAATGTGTGACCATGGGCAAATCAGGTAATGTTTCTGCCTCAGTTTCCTCATAATGGTGTGACTCTGTCTCAAAGGGTTCTGGTGACTAGCAAATGAGATCTTTACAAAACAACTGGCACAATGCCTAGCACATAGCAGGTACTTAACTATTTATTCCCCACCCTTCTCCAACTCCCCCAATTTAGGTGGAAGCTGTGTGAATAGAGAAAAGGCATTAGTTGTAACACAGGGTGGAGGAGGAAACAACAAGATCTGGCAACTGGTTAGATATCTGACAGGAAAGGAAGCTAAGGAATCAAATATAACAAGGTTATGTGAAAAAGATACACTGTAAAAAAATTTTATAAAGATACAAACCAAGGGATCAGAGTAGAAACATCAAACTATATTTTTTAATAATGAAGTCCACTTCTATGAAACAGCCTATGTAAATGAATAATTTCCTATGGATAAAAATACATAAATCAGCCTGTCATTTGCCATTACTCAAACCCTGGTCCAATCAAAAATTCTGTTAAATATTTATTCACAAATCCTGCTTCAAACACCTAATGTCTGACAAGATAAAATGTTTACAATAGAGGAATCTGAATAGTACTTTATAGAGAACTTAAAAGTATTTAACCTTTTTAAGGAAAAGTAATCTAACATCAGACTGTTGTTATGATTGAGGAGTTCAGTTTTTTCTAGGGTCTGTTATTATCCTGTTCCTCCTTCTAATAATAACTGTTCATTTCATCCCTCTCTTTATCTGGCCACTTCTCTGACTATTGCCGGGCAGTTTCATTAGGCAGTCGGCGATGCATATAATTACTGAATCTCAGGAGCTAAAGTTGGAAATGACCTTAAAGATCATCAAATCCAAACCCGTTATATTACAGATGAGAAAACTAAAACTAAAGCCTAGCAACTTAAAATGATTTGTCCGAGGTCACAAAGGCATAAAAGGGATGAAAACCAGGCCTTCTTTCTGTTTCTTCTGCACTAGTTCTACCAGTTAGCATAGCAGTTCATCTGAGAGCACAAAGGAGCCTAGAAAGCAAAGAACAGAGTTCCCAGAACCCACCAAGTATAGTATCAGCTCCTGGTTTTCTATTATTCAGACATGACTGTTACACTTAGAAATCTCCCCTATAAATTGATCTTGAAATTTTTAAAGAAAAATTTCTTAAATACATGGTAAAAACATGAATGAAAAATAACATAGGGACAGACTCATTATAGTTTGTGGGTCTATGGAGTTTCTTATGCCTTCAAAAACTGAGTACTGGGAATATTGGGTCTCCAGATACCTAAGTAACTTGTTGACATAAACATAAAATAGAGCCAGGGTGAATTCTGAGGCTTAAACAATAATGATGATGATGACGATGATGATGATAATGGAGTCTGTCTTCAATCAGAAAAGAAACTTGGCAAGCAGTCCAAGACCTTGGAGGTAGCAGAGAATTCACTAACTGCCATAACTTCAGAAGATCCCTCATTATTTAACACTCACCAATTTAAGAATTTCTCATTTTCTGAGTTAAGCAAATTTGTACAATCTGAAAGATAACACTATATCAAAAAGGTCAGCAGGTATTTTTTAACTAAACCTGTAGACATTATGAAAAAAAGCAGCAAAAATACATACATGAAATCTGAAATCTCCCTTCAACATCGAACAAAGATCCTCTGCAACATCTGACATGCAAGGATGTAATGTAGCAACCAATCTTGCATAAAATGGTAATAAATCCAATCTGAAAAAATTACATAGAGCATATAATAAAGGATATATCAGAGTTAATTCCTTTATACATAAGTTTCCTTAAATGACTTATTATCAATTATGATGAATGTAAAAAGGCATATGTTGACTACATATTAGCAGATATCACAATAAACTACAACAAAAGTAAATAATTTATGGAAATTTTAAAACATTGATCCTCGTTACATTTAAACACTCAAAGTTCTTTTCTGAAAAGTATAATGCTATGGTGTATATATTTACAACTTTATTGAAGACATATATTCAAAATTATTAATGACCTTAAATGGAAAAATACATAAAACCTTGAAACAGTCTAAAATAGCGATAGGGAACCTACAGCCTCAAGGTCACAAGTGGCTCTCTTGACCCTCAAGTGCAGCCCTTTGTTTGAATTGAAATTAATAAAATCTCTTAGTAAAAGGATTTGTTCTGTATAACAAACTCAGTCAAAAGGCTGCACCCAAGGACCTATGCCACATGTGGCCACCCCTTGTCTAAACATTTGCCATATAACTACCAAATGACAATACAGCAACAAGTTCACAGATAATCAAACACTGCAGTGGAGTATGGAATAGAAAGTTTATCAATAACAACACTTAAAGCTATCCAAGTTACTTATCTCACAAGCTCAATTATCTGGAACATGATTGAAAAACAGAAAGAAACAAACGACCTCTGAGGTATGTATTTCCAAACAACCAATGTACTGATTTGTTTTGCCTGTCTGTACTTGCTAGTGACAAGGGAGGGTTCTATTGGGGCTGTTAAGGGAAGTGAAAGATGTATCATTGGGAAGACAGCAATATTAAAAAAATAAAAACTTTCCCCTTCTACCCTCCCCAGAAAGGTATCTGAGCAGAAAAAATATATTCATTCACTAAAGCTTATTTACTCATTTAGAGAAAAATTCTCATTTAGAGCCTATTTTTCTTGCTTTACATATAGTTCCAACAAGTTTCCTAGCTGGCTGCCTGGCTCACAGATCAGAACAAACCTAGATGGAGCTAAGCTGCACTCTAACAGCAAAAAATAACTGATAACAAAGGGGTTAAAGAAGAATAAAAATTATTAAAAAAAAAAACAACAATATTTTTAACAGTAGGAAGCTTAATGTAAGAACAAAATTGTAAGCCAATTACTGAAAATTACAGTAAACTATGTTCAGAGTACAAGTCCTGAGTCATCAAAATGTTTATTCTTATCTACTCTCCCTCTCAGCTCCATTCTGTTTAGTCAATTGTAACTACTTGCACTTTGTTCTTCATTGACTTCCCTGGGCTTTGTATTCCTGATTTGGCTCACTGTCTTCGCTACTTTGGATGTCCTACCTATTGCTACTGCTCTCCCTAGCTACTACAGATCTGGCTCAAATACAACTTACTCCAAAAAGACTTTTGGAAGGCTGGTCCAGCACTATGACTCACTGACAACGGCTAAGTGCTTTCAGCTTTGAAGAAAGGCTTGGAGAGGTCTCCAGATTTTGCATTTGAGCCTAGCTCACTCTCTTCAAGGGGCTGCCATGTATTATATACCTCCCACATAGCTGATTATGAAAGGCGGCATGATGTAGTAAAAAAAAAAAAAAGGCTAGAATTAAAAATGAGAGACCTAGATTCGAATTTGTTGTTATACAGTCGTTTTTCAGTTGTTTCTGGCTCTTTGTGACCCATTAAGGGTTTTCTTGGCAAAGATTCTGGAGTGGTTTGCTATTTCTTTCTCCAGCTCATTTTATACACGAGGAAATTGAGGCAAACAGGGTCAAGTGACTTGGACAAGATCACACAGTTCTTGAGTGTCTGAGCCTGGGTTTAAACACAGGAAAATGAGTCTTCCTGACTTCAGGCCAGGTACTCTATCCATTGAGCCACCTAACTGCCCTAGATTCAAATAACCTCAGCCAATACTTCCTATATAAGGGAACCTGAACAAATCAAGAAACCTATAATCTGCAAAACAAAGATATTTTTGTTATCTACACATAGGAGTAGCTTGCTACTTTGGATCCAGAATTGGATTCAGAGTCAAAGACCTGCATTCTAATGGGACTGATGTTATTTACCACCCATAAAATCACTGGGACTTAGTTTCATCATCTATAAAATTAAGAGATTGGACTGAATGACCTCCAAGATCTCTTTCAATTTTAAACTGATGGTCCTAAAATCTGGATTACTTTTGTAGAGGATGGCTACTCTCTACCTACATTAACCTATTTGATAGAACTGTTACATCAAACAATCAAGAAAAAAAGCATGCATTAAGATTGTAGTATGTGCCCAACCCCAATGGGTGTTAGTGATATTAAGACAAAAGAATAAAACTATCCCTTCTTTCTTGAAGCTTACATTCTTTTGAGGAGACAATATATACAAATACATACAAAATAAATTCAAGGTAGTTATTAAGACAGGGTACGTGTACAGAAGTGTAAATTTTTAAAGTAATGATGTATGAAGCACAGTGAAATGGGTGCTAGATTTGGAGTAAGGGGGACAGGGTTCAAAACTCAGTTCTGACATTTAATAGCTTGGTAACTGTAGGCAAGCTCATTAATTTGTCTGGGTCTCAGGTTTCTCATCTGTAAAATGAGGACCACGAATTAGACAGCTTCTAAGTCTTGCTCTGAGCAACAAAACAACTAGCCTAAGACCACCATCTTTCTGTTGGAACACTATTTCTAGTAAATTCACCAATTTGTCTCCAAGCAAGTAGTTCCTCTCTAAATTTGAAATTCAGGACCATTTTCACTCAGGGAAAAAAAAGGGAGGGAGGGAGGAAGGAAGGACTCTGTGAAAACAAATTAATGCTACATTAATGTCCATTTAAAGCATTCAGTATCTATACAAGCTTCACGCATATTTTATCTGTTTAACACTGCAAGTTTATAAAAAGCAGAAATCTTGTTGACTTTACCTATAATACATAATATAAATTATTGTAAATTTACTCTGTTATTGTAAATTTATACATTATTATAAATATAATTAATATAATCTTATGGTTTCTTATTCTTGAGAAATCTATGATAAATCAGAAATCATAAAAGGTAAACTCAAACCAGCTTTAAAAGATTAATTTCATAATCTTATAAGACAAAGTGGATATTTTAAAAAATAAGACATTCCTATTAAATTATCAGAGATTTTTAGTTATTCTAATCAACTTTCTAATGGATTTTTCCTTAGTTAATTAATAACAAAATGCTATATTTTCAAGGTCTGAAGGAGTATATGTTCAAAGTAAACTAGTTGTAGTTAATGATTATCAAGTTGGTAAACACATACCCCACATACCCATTAACTACAGAAAAATAATATCAAGCAACAGATTTTAGGATGTTAAGAGTTATGTTTTTTGGAGTTTATAAGTAAGAAGAAAAGGGGACATATATTTATAGTTATCTTCCACTCAATCGTCTCCCTAAAAGTATGTTGAGTTTCCTTTGGAAAAAGATATCTAACTTTCGAAATCTACTAATTTTTTCTCCATTCAAAACACCTAACAAAAATTAAATGTGAAAGTACATTGTGACAGTTCAATTAAAGAATGCAAAAGTTTCCTTAAAAAAAAAAACCAAGGACGATGCTAAATAAGTGAAATATAATAAAGAAAAGGCTGCAATCAATAATTGTCAAATTAGCATTCAGAAGGCTCTCTTGGTTAACTTTTCATAGAAATGTAAACATTTCTAATGCACTAGCACCATCAAGTGGCAAGTGTCTAGTATAAAAATGTCACTTTAGGTATTACTATCAGATGTCCAGGGTTTTCTGCTGTCGTTTTAAACTAGTTGTTACTAGATGTCACAGTGGATAAAGGATGGGCCTGGCATCAGGAAAAACTAAGTTTAAGCGCCATCTCAGACACCAGCCATGTGACCCTGCCCAAGTCACTTACCCCTGCTTGCCTCAATGTCCTCATCTATAAAATGAGTTGGAAAAGGAAATGGTAAACCACTCTAGCATCTTTTCTAAGAAAAGCCCAAATGAGTTGACAAAGAGTAAAATATGACTGAAATGACTGAACAAAAACAACTTTAATATTTCCAAAATAAAGATATTCAAGTAGAATAACTTGCCAACGTAAGAAATGCAGGGGACTACCCTGGAATTTGGCAGGTAGGGTTGTTTAAGTACAAAGAAAGGAAACTTTCTGGTTCTACTTTTGATGGGGACATGATATATATTGGAAAAATTCTTGATACAAGCTGCTAAACTTGAATCTCCTGGCTATAAAGTATCTAACACAAATAACAGGCAAAGTCAGATTTGAAACAAGGTTATTTCCCAATTCTGTCACTGTCTTACTAAATAACTTCACAGGGTGCAAATCTGCTGTTTAAATATATCTATAAAATAATTTTTTAAAATCTCAACAAATTTGTTTTGTCTATTTTATTAAATATTTCCCAATTACATGCAAATTTTTTCAACTTTAAAAAACAACTTGAGTTTCAAATTCTCTTCCTCCCTCCCTGAGAATGCAAGCAATTTGATACTGATTATACATATGAAACCATGCAAAACTTTTCCACATAAGAAAAAGAAAACAGGAAAAAAAACCCATAAGAAAAATAAAGTTCAAAGTATACTTTAATCTTCATCCAGAGTTCATCAAGTCTTTTTCTGAAGGGGGATACCATTTTTCATCATAAGTCCTTTGTAACAGCTCTGTATCACTGTCTTGAACAGGGGAGCTAAGTCTTTCTCAGTTGATCATTCTTTCAATAATGCTGTTACAACATACAGTGTTCTCCTGATTCTGCTCATCTCATTTTGCATCAATTCATATACGTCTTCCCAGGTTTTTCTGAAACCATCTCTCTCATCATTTTTTTATAGCACAATACTATTCCATCACAATCACATATCACAACCTATTTAGTCATTCCCCAATTAATGGGCATCCCCTTGATTTTCAGTTGTTTTTTTTTTTTTAAACCTTTCAGATAAAGACCTAGCAGTCATATCGCTGGGTCAAAGGATAATTTAAGCATAGTCTTACAGCTCCTTGGGCATATTTCTAAATTATTCTCCAGAACAGTTGGATTAGTTCACAACTCCACAATGCATTAGCATCTCAATTTTTCCACATCCCCTGCAGCATTTTCCTTTTCTGTCATGTTAGCTGAACTGAGGTAGTATCTCAGAGTGGTCCTAATTTGCATTACTCTCATCATTTGGAGCATTTTTTCATGTAACTATAAATAGTTTTGGTTTCTTCTGAAAACTGTCTATTTATATCTTTTGACCATTTATCAATTGGGGAATGACTCATTTTTATAAATTTGGTTCATTCGGGGAATGACTCATTTTTATAAATTTGGTTCCTTCCCTATATATTTGAGAAATGAGTTCTTTATCCCAGAGAAATTTGTGCAGCAATTTCTCTCAGATTCCTGTTCTTCTCCTAATTTTTGTTTGTAAGTTTTGTTTGTACCATTTCATATAATCAAAATTATCACTTTACTTCCTGTGTTCCTTTCTATCTTGTTTGGTCATAAACTTTCTCTTATCCATAGCTCTGACAAGTACATTTTCTTCATGCTTTCCTAATTTACTTATGACATCACCTTTCATGTCTAAATCATGTATCCATTTTTACCTTATCTTCGTATAAGATGTGAGATGATGGTCCATGCTAGTTTCTGCTTAACTACTTTCCAGTTTTCAGAGTAAATTTCTATCAAATGGCAAGTTCTTACCCTAAAAGGTTGACTCTTTGGGTTTATCAAATACTACTTTCAGTCATTTACTATAATGTATTGTTTACCTAATCTACCCCACAGATCCACTCTATTTTTTTAGCTAGTACAGTAATCACTTCCACAACATGCCCCCATGATCTAGAAAATCAGAGTAAAATTGTTAGGCCTTCTCTTCATGTCAGAGAAGTCTTAAATATATATATGCATTTCTGAGTTTCTAAACTTTTGTATCATCTGAGGCTTCTACAAAACTCCACAAAAATGACCATTTAGTTTTTTATGCCAACCTGCAATCTATCAAAACCACAATGGGGAAAGTTTTGATGTAGAAGGCATAACTACTACATTGTTTTGATTACTCTTTGCAATGTAGTTTGAAATTTGGTACTTCTAGCCCAATTTCATTAATTTTTTCCTTGACTCCCTTGATATTCTTGACCTTTTTTTCTTCAAGATGAATTTTGTTATTATTTTTCTAGCTCTATAAAATAATCCTTTGGTCACTGAATTAGTATAGCATTAAATAAGTAAATTAACTTAGGAAGAATTGTCATTTTTGTGATATAGGCTTGACCTACCCATGAGGAATGAATATGTTTAGAATTGTCTTTATTTGTGTGAAAAAGGTGTTTTATACTTGTGTTCGTAGAGTCCTTGACTTTGTCTTGGCAGGTGGAACCCCAAGTATTTGGTACCATCTGCAATTATTTTAAAGGGAATTTTTCTGTCTCTTCATGATGGACTTTGTATGCAGCATACAGAAATGCAAGTAATTTATATAGGTTTATTTTACATTCTACAACTGTGTTGGTAATTGTTTCAACTAATTTTCAGTTGATTTTCCAGGATTTTCTAAGTATACCCTCATACCATCTGCAAAGAGTGATAGTTTTATTTCAACATTGCCTATTTTTATTCCTTCAATTTCTCTTGTTGTTGTTGTTGCTTCAGCTAGCACTTCTAGTACAATACTGAATAGTAGTGATAATAGACATTCATCCCTAATCTTGCTGGGAAGGCTTCAAGTTTTTTGCTGTTAGAGATAATGCTTGCACTTGGTTTTAGACAGACATTACTTATCACCTTAAGAAAGGCTCCACTGTTTCCAATTATATGTAGTGTTTTTAATAAGAAGGGGTACCTGTATATGTCAGAGGCTTTCTCTGTATCTGGTAATATAATGATTTTTGTTTTTATTATTGTTATGGTGAATCATATTGATAGATTTTCCTAATATTGAACCAGGTGTGCATTCCTGGTATAACTCTCACCAGGTCATAAGATATGATCTTTATGACATTGCTGTACCTGCCATGCTAGTATTTTAGTTAACATTTTACATCAATATTCATTGAGTAAATTGGTCTATAGTTTTCTTTCTTCATTTTTACTCTCTCTGTCTCAGATATTAAAACCAGAGAGTGCGTGTCTAGGGTCAGGAAAACTCACGGTCACAAGTTCAAATCTGGCCTAAGACACTTTCTTAGAAAGGCAAAAACATCGTCCCTGCCCTCAAGAAGCTTACACTTTAATGGAGGAGGTAATCAGGCCAAAAATTACACAAGGTAAATGGAAGGTAATCTCAAAAGGAGGGCAGCTAGATAGTGCAGTGTATAGATTGCTGGGCCTGAAGTAAGGAAGACTTCAATTCAAATCTGACTCTCAGACACTTACTAGCTGTGTAACTGCGGACAAGTCACTTAGTAACTGTTTGCTTCAGTTTCTTCATCTGTAAAATGAGCTGGAGAAGGAAATGGCAAACCAGTCCAGTAACTTTGCCAAGAAAATTCCAAAAAGGGGTCATGAAGGGTCAGAAACACAACTGAAAAACTGAAGATTATTAAGAAAACTCTGCTTTAGATATCAAAACCATATTTGTGTCATAAAAAAAATTTGGTAAGATTCCTTCTTTGCCTATTTTTTTCCAAACAATTTATACAGTATTGGGGCTAAATGTTACTTAAATATCTGGTAAAATTTACTTTGATCTGACCCTGGTGATTTTTTCTTATGAAGATCACTTAGGGCTTATTCAATTTCTTTTTCTAAGACAGTATTATTTGAGTATTCTATCTCCTCTTCTGTGAATGTAGGCAGTATATGCTTTTGTAACTATTCATGCATTTCACTTAGATTGCCAGTTTTACTGGCATATAATTGGGCAAAATAACTCCTAACAATTGCTTTAATTTGTTTTCATTGGTAGTAAAGGAACCCTTTTTTATTTTTGATACTGGTAGTTTGATCTTCCTTTTTTAAAATCAAATTAACCTATAGTTCATCTATTTTCTTGGGGTTTTTTTACCCCCTGTAAAATCAGCTACTAGTTATGTTTATTAATTCAGGGTTTGTTTTTTGTTTCTTTTATTTTCAATTTCATTAAGTTCTCCTTTGATTTTCAGGATTTTCATTTTGGTGTTTAACACGGGATTTGTTCTTTTTCTAGGTTTTTTAGTTGCATCTCCAATTCATTGACCTGTTCTTTTTCTTTTTTAGTGATGCAGGTGTTTAAAGATATACATTTTCCTCTAAGTACTCTTTAGTTGCATGCCATAAATCTGTGGCTTTTGTCTCATTGTTTTCCTTCTCTTTAATGAAATTATTTATTGTTTCTATGATTTATTCTTTAACCCACTCATTATTCAGGATTAGGTTATTCTGTTTCTAATTTTTAATTGCTCTTTCCACAGCACTTTACTGAATGTAGTTTTTATTGCATTACAGTCTGAAAAGGATGCATTTAGTATTTCTGCTTTTCTGTATTTGGCTGTGATATTTTTATGCCATAATATATGACCAATTTCTTGTGAAGGCACCATGCACACAGATAACACACACAGACACACACACACACACACACACGCATGCATGCTTGCTATTTCTGTTCAGTTTTCTCCAGAGGTCTAGCATATCTAACTTTTCAAAGATTCTATTCTAATCCTTAACTTCTTTCTTGTTTATTTTAAGGTTATATTTGCCTAAGTCTGAGAGGGGAAGGTTGGAGTCCTCCACTAGTATAGTTTTACTGTCTATTTTCTCCTGTAAGCCACTTAATTTTTCGTTTAGGAATATGAATGTATAAGTTATACCATTTGGTGCACATGTTTAGTACTGCTATCATTTCACTGTCTGTTGTGCCTTTTAGCAAGATGTATTTTCCTGCTTATCTCTCATAATGAGGTTAAGTTTTGCTTTTGCTTTATCTGAGATCTTGATGGATACCCCTGCCTTTTTTTTACTTCAGCTAAAGCATAACAGATTCAGCCCCAGGTCTATAAATCTGTTTCAAGTGTGTTTCTTATAAACATAGTCCTGGATTCTACTTTCTAATCCATTTAGCTACCTGCTTCCATTCTATGACTCAGTTCTTCCCATTCCCATTCAGTTATGAGCATTTCCCTCCCTTTCTATAACCTATTTATCATTCTCTTTCCTTTTATTCTGTCCCTCCTCTAAAGTCTGTTTTACTTCTGACCACTGCTTTCACTTATCTGCTCTCTTTTTGATCAGTGCTCCCTTTCCAGAACTTTCTCTTATTCCCTTCCCCGTTGGTTAAGATAGGTTTCTATTACCAACTGAGAATGCACACAGATAGTTCTTGCTTTACTTACGTGGACTGTTAGACAGACCTCTATATAAAGCAATTTTTATGTAGTGTGAATTTGCCCGCATGGCAAATGGGGAAGGGAGTTTGTTCACCCTTGGAGGTAAGGGGCCAGCACACAATTCAAGGGCACAGAGAGGCTGGGGTCAAAGAAGCAAGAGTAGAAGAAGGAACATATGGGGGCTAGAGTCAAGCATGTGGGAGCCTGGCCATAACCAAGAGCAAGAATATGCAGGAGGCAGATGCATGGGGACTAGATATAGATAAGAGGACAGAAAATACACAGGGCCAGACACAGACATACAGTAGTCGAGCATGGACAAAAGACATGCCAAGCCTGTCATGCAGGCAGGGTGAAAAAGAACAAAGCTCCACTCTCTTAGTGCCAAAAGATTCAAGCCAAGCCCTTAATCCAGTGATGGTGGCAGTCTCTTCTGCTTTCACAGTAAGGGGATTTTTTTTTTTAAAGGTTATTTTTGAGGGGAGGGAGAACAGGAAAGGCTGGATGGAGGCTGTGGAGCACCAAGCCAAGAAGCAGGCACAAATACAGACTACAGCATTATAAAGTTAATATAGGCATATATACATATATATATATATATATATTATATAGTGGAAAAAATTTTCAGAATTCCTTACATAAAGTAGAACTTTTATAATACCAATTTTCATAAAGCAAGTACTGTCTGTGTATGTTTTTCCCTTTCTGAAGCAATTTAGACGTGAGGTTCAAGCACTGTCTAACCCCACCATCATTTGTCCCTCCACTATAAAAGCTCTTCTTTGCATGTCTCTTTTATGTGTGAGAATTTCCCTATTCTTCCTCTCCCTTCCCCTTTCTTCCAGGGCATTCCTCTTTCTCATCCTTTCATTTATTTTTTAAAATCATTCCAACATAATCAACCCATACCCACATCCTCTGTGTCTTTTAATTTTTAACTGTCTTAATAACAATAAAGCTCTTAGGAGTTACATGTATCATCTTCCCATACAGGAACATAAACAATTTAACCACTGAGTTCCTTAAGATTTCTCTATCATATTTACCTTTTTATGCTTCTCATATCTTGTATTTGAATGACAAACTTTCTTTTCAGCTCTGGTCTTTTCATCAGGAATGCTTGACAATCCCCTTTCATTAAATATCCATTTTCCCCGCCTGAAGGATTATATTTGCTTTTGATGGTTAGGTTATTCTTTTGTTTATAAACATAGCTCCTTTGCCTTTGCTCCTTTACCGCGGTAACTGATAAATCTTGTGTGATTCTTACTCAGGCTCTGCTGTGTTGGAATAGTTTCTTTCTGGCTGCTTTAAGTATTTTATCTTTGGTGCTCTCAAATTTGGCCACAATATCCCGGAGAGTTTTCATTTTGAGATGTTTCAGGTGGTGATTAATGAATTCTTCCAATTTCTACCTTATCCTCTCGTTCTAAGGTATCAAGGTACTTTTCCTTGACAATTTATTGAAATATGATGTCTAAGCTCTTTCTTTTATCCCTCCAGGTAGTTTTTAGGTAGTCCAATGGTTTTCACGTAGTCCAATAATTCTAATCTCTCCATCAACTATTTTCTAGGGGGGTTGTTTTTTCCAATAAGATATTTCACATTTCATTTTTTAATTTTTTTGACTATGTTTCGGTGTTTCTTGATTCGTGGAGTCATTAGCTTTCACTTGACCAATTCTAAATTTTTAAGGAGTTATATAATCAGTGTGAATTTTTGTGCCTCTTTTTCCACTGGGTCAATTATTTTTTAAGACATTTTTAAAGAATGTTTTTGTGCCTCTTTACTTAGTTGTTAATTGTCTTTTCATGATCTTCCTTTGCTCCCATTTTTTAACCTTATTTTTCCTTTATCACTCTAATCTGATTTTAAAAATCAACTTTTTTAAGCTCTTCCAGAAATTCTCAGTGGTCTCTTAGTGGTCTTTGCCTGTAGCTCTTTTGACTTCATTGTCTTCTTCTGAGTTTACACTCTTGATCTTTCTGTCACCACAGTAACTTATCACAGTAAGGTTCTTTTTTTGTTGTATGCTCATTTCTCCACCCAATTTCTTTTGAACTTTAAAGTTAGGTTCTGTTCCTGGCTTTGGGGGACAATGGGGAGAGAGAATGAAGGACACTGTCTCAAGCTTTAGGCTTTTTCACACTGCTAATTTTAGAATTAGTTCTGGGAGTTTGGAAGTTTTCCATGCTTCCAAGGTAGTGTGGTCTGGGCAGAGGTGTGGTTCCTTTGGTCCTTACTGTTCCCTTAAGTCTATAATCAATACCACTCCTCAGGGCCTGGACTCCCTTGGGACTAAAACTGATACTGTCTCTCAGGGCTTCCTGTGAACTACAATGCTCTTCTCCACCCTTAAACTATGACCCAAAGTGGGTATAGGCAATGGAGTTGTCAAACAACTCCAATATCTGGTCCTGAGTCCAAAGATAGTACAGGGGTCCCCTGTAATCTCTTTCTGATCAATTGCCAGGTCCCCTTACCATCTCTTGCTTGAGAGCTTCCAAAGCTGCTGATAATTCTGCTGCCACCACCTAGTCCTACCACTGGTATTTTACCCACATGGGTTCTGGGCCAGCCTCCATGACTATTTCACAGACCTCTTTCCAGCCTCCAAAATTGTCTTGGGCTAAAAGAATGTCTCATTCAGACCTTTTGCTGATTCTGCACTCCAAAATTTTGATTTGAGGCATTATCTTAAAGTTGTTCAGAAGGAAATGTTGGGAGAGCTCAAATGAATGCTTCCTCTACTTCATCATTTTGGCTATGGCCCAAAAGTCTCTCAAACTGAGTGTTATACATGAATGAGTACCTCAGACTTGACACCATTAAATGAAATACACTGTAGTAATCATGTAGAATTTTGCACTTACTTATTTACCTCCTAAAAAAGAACATTCTAGAAAAAGAATACCCAAACTTAGAGCAGAGAACTCTAACAATGAAAGACACATTAAAGTCGAACCATTTCAATACTGCATTTGATAGAGGCAGATCTGAGGTTCATTTACCAAGCTTTTTTCCTACATACCATTCATCTTCTCAACATACAACTCAAGACCAAACCAGAAGTCTTTTCACCAGTTTTAACTCACAGGTCCTGAGGACCCTATGTCCTGATGGGTGAATAAGTCACCTGCAGCATTTTTCAAGAAGTCCTAAGCATTCTTCGCTTCACTTTCTACTTCCCAGCTATATTCTCATGGTAGATTGCTCATGTCCTCAATCTCCCCCTCTCCAAGCTCTTTAGTTCTCCGAGTATAATCAAATAACTTCTGCCACTGCTCCTGGAAGGGGGTACGCCAATCTATTACAAAGCCCCACTTACCATAACTGTAACTTTCTGGAACGTAAGGTCCCTTCTCTGACCAACATGCTATGTGTGTTGGTCCTCCCTATTTGAATGTAACCTCTTTCAGGGGAGAGTCCAGGGAAAATTGGAAAGCAGTTTTTGAAAAAATAGGTTAAGGTCAGCATCTTCACCTTACAGCATAATAAATTCCAAATAGCTTAAAAATCAATATTGAAAGTCTTATAAGAAAATCAGGATAGGCAGTTAGGTGGTGCAGTGGATAGCACCAGCCCTGGAGTCAAGAGGACCTGAGTTCAAATTTGGCCTCAAATAACTTACTAGTTATGTGACCCTGGGCAAGTCACTTCACCCTGACTGCCTCTAAAAAAAAAAAAGAAGAAACGCAGGATGGAAACTCCATTTTAAAAAAAAAAGAAAGAAAAATTAGGGTTTTACTCACAATTATGTGCCTTTGTATGTGCATTCCATTATTTAACATAGCGCTTGGCATAAACTTAGCCCTTTATAAATGCTTATTAATTCATTCGTCTAGCTAATGGGAAAACTGGGGCTAGATAAAGTATGGTGTAATGGCAAGAGTAATAGACTTGAAATCAGAACAGACTTAATAGTTTGAATCTCGCCTTTGACGTTTACTCCTTAGATAACTGAGGGCAAGTCACTCTCTCTGAGCTTTCAGTTTCTAAAATGGTAAAATGAGGATAATAAAGCCTGAAGCACCTGCCTCACAGAGCTCCTTAGAAGGAACAAGATTATTAGTACTAGCAATAAAAGAAAAAATTAATACTAGGGAAAAAAAGCATCTATTACTTTCACAGGTACAAATATAAGGGTTTTAAATATAACCAACACACTGAAGGGTTAGTTCAACTATAATGTAATCTAACATGCAAATAAAGTCCCTCACTTTAATTCTTATCAAAGAGTGAACTGAAAGTTTCTTACTGTTTCCAACAAGATCTCAAATGAGAATTTAAAACTGATGAGTAATGAAAATTTAAAAACTCATTTCATCAAAGGATGGAATGAAAAAAGTAGAAAGAGGTTGATTTTGGAGTTATCATATCTCAAAATATGCTACAAAGCCATAATTACCAAAACTATCTGGTAATGGGTTAAAGTAAATAAAAAAGGAGGACAACAGGACTAGATAAAGCTTAGAAATAAATACACCTATTAACGCGATAGCATTCCATAAGCTTTATAACATCATAAACTAGGGAAAAGATTCCTTAGTTCAAAATAGCTATTAGGAAAACTGGAAAGCAGTTTTTTAAAAAATCTGTTTAGACCAGT
This sequence comes from Potorous gilbertii, assembly GCA_028658325.1. NCBI lineage: Eukaryota > Metazoa > Chordata > Mammalia > Diprotodontia > Potoroidae > Potorous > Potorous gilbertii. The sequence continues at coordinate 131,263,524 of CM053770.1, forward strand.
ATCTTCAACTTACATCATAATAAATTTTAAATGGATTAAAAATCATTATTAAAAGTCATAAGAAAATTAGGGCTTCAC
>CM053770.1:131264101-131285288 GCA_028658325.1 Potorous gilbertii
CGTGGCAGGTATAAAGGAGAAGGTCCTGCGCCACGAGGCATTTTCACTTGTCAAGCAGTGCTATTTAAACCCAGCACCGCCTGACATTTACCTAACGTTTTCCTTAGAGGATCTCTCGAGCCTCACCAAAAACCCCTGAAGTGGGTATGCCAGCTATCGTCCCCCTCATCTTCACGGACGGATAAACTGAGTCTCAGGTGGACTTGCCCGTGGTCACACGCTCGGCTGGGACCTGTCACAGGTGAGATCTGAGCCGCTGTCTTTCGGACACATCCCGTCCTCTGCCCCTGGGTTTCCCCTCTCCCTTCCTCCCCATCCATTCCTCATCCCCCTTCCCCATCCTCCACGCAGGGGTCGGATAAAAAAGCCAGAATTTCCAGGTCCCTTCCAGCCCGGGACGTGGGTCCGAGCTTCCGTGCTTCCCCATCCCCGCGCCCGCGGCCCGAACGTGTGCCGCCCTCGGGCCAGGGCAGCTCTCCTCCCCGCCCCCGGTGGTCCAGACCGCCGGCCCTGCACCCGGCCGGCCCCGGGAAGGCGGCGGGCAGCCTCGGGGCCTGTGCCTTTAAATCCGCGGCTCCCGGACGGGGCAGGGGGAGGTGGAGGCTAAGCCGGGCGGCCCGCGGCTCGGTGACAGGCAGTGCGCATGGGTGAGTGCTGGCTGGCTGCGGCGCCGCGGCGGCTCGGGGCCAGTGTGCGAGAGGCAGGCAGGAGGGACGCTGCCCCCGACGGCCGGCCGGGCACCTGCTGCCCCTCTGACGGCGGGCTGGCACGGCGGGCGCCGCGGCCAGGTGAGCTAGGGCCGGCCGGGCCTCCTGACGGGGCGGGGGAGGCCGGGCCTCCTGACGGGGCGGGGGAGGCCGGACCTCCTGACGGGGCGGGGGAGGCCGGACTTGGGGCGCCCGTCCGAGCGTGTCGGGGGCTGAGGGGAGGAGGGGGCTGGCCGCGATCGCTCCTGCCCGAGGCTTTGTGCTGGAGACTGTGTTTAAGGTTTGCGATTTTACCGCCGCTGATGGGCGCAGAGTCGGACCCGAGGTCTGTTCTGTTCCCCCCCTCCACTTTCTTCTTTTCCAAACTTCTTTTCCCCTTTCTCACCGCGATCTTCCCCCTTTCAGCTCTTTCTTCTCCTCCCTACCCTTTTCCCTCCCTTCTTTTCAGAAGTTCTGAGTGGGACTGACAACTCCTCCCCCCCCTTCCCCTCCCCCCAAATCGGGGGAAAGTCTGTTTGCTGAACTGAATTGAATCCGTGTGTGAAGGGGACCGAGGTGGCATTTTCCACTCCAAACAAGGAAACTTGTTTGTCCTTCGGGATGTCAGGGGTTCGTGGCAACTAGTTGGGGACGCAGGCGGGGCGGGGGGGGAGGGTGAAGCAGCCTGTAACCAGGAGAAGGTGGCTCTTCCCAGTGATCGCTCCTCATCCCCGACTTTACCTACCTATGCTTTAGCTGTTGCTTCTCACCCATTATTTGGCCCCCTTCACCTTGGCAATTACGTGCTCACCTCCCAAGGGAATGCCTGATATGCCCTCTCCCCTCGTAGCCTTCAGAATCCGTCCCGGACCTCTGCCTCTAAACTGTTCTGCAAACTCTAAACTTCATGTGGGCATTGTAGGATTCCAGTTTACCTGGAACCTGAGGCACAAGCCTCTATCACCTATTAAACCTAACTCCAGAACTGAATGATGAGAAGTTTTCCTTCTCCTCCCCCCCCCCCCCCCAGCTAGTAATTGAATCATACCCAAATGTTTCGGATTTGCTATTGAGCCAGTATGGGAAGGATTAAAAAGGGAAAAAAAATGTGGCTATTGTGGGACAGCTTAACAAAAGGCAATAAAAAGAACTCTTTCTCAGCTCACTGGTTTTTCAAACTTTCCCAGTATTGTTTGAGCCCGAATTTTGTCTTGCTTTTTCCCCCTCTCCAAGAACCACCCTCGGAAAGCTTTAATTGTCTGCCAAAAGTAGTATTCAGAAATAGAAAACTAACATGAGCTGAAGAAAACTTTTATCAGTTAGATGGGATTCATGTTCTATTATGGGTTCAAGTTGTTTTTGGTGACTGAATTTCTTTATTTACCTTATAACCTGCACTACACTACTCCCCCCCCCCCATTTTTTAATGTAGTAAAAAAGGGGAAAAAATCTATATATTTGAAAAACAATTTAGGGTGGTGGATACACCAGTACTAAGGGGAAACATGCAGAAAAGTTCTCAAAGGGGAAACTTTTCTTAGTGTTTTCCCCTACTTTTTAAAGAGTGTAATCACTGTACTTTGTGCCACAGGGCAATAAGCAAGTTTCTGCCCTGGAAATCTGTCTGCTGTTTGCATATAACTAGTTGTGTTCTCTAAGAGGAAAGGGGTCTTTAATTTGTGAAGTCAGTGTACAAATACAAACCATCTCCCTTCTTATTTGAGATAGGATGGGAAGGATTGAAATGGTCTTGCTGGAATGGAGAGTATGAAATTTTGTGTGTTTATTACTAAGGCTACAATAGATGAATCCCTTAGAATTAAATGAGTTCCTATTAACAGCTCCAAAAATATACTTTCTTTAGAGATGCATTGATGTGTGTATGTTTGTTGCCCCCACCCATTTCCTGTGTCCAAAATGAGTAAGGAGGGAGGAAAAAAATAAGGCAAGAAGAAAAAAGAAAACTTTTGGGGCATGTGGGGAGGTGGGGGAGTTACATTAACTTTCTTGTTGATAGGGATATCTGAATCGCTGGATACAACAACTAAACTGTCAAAGGAGTACTACATGTGTCTGGCACTCCTCCATGTGGGTGTCTAGACAATCAGTTTGAATGAGTCAAATTCATATAGCCTTTATCAGGTGCTGTAGGCACCTGGCACCAACTGCTGAATTCTCACAGACACCTATGCAATCTGAAGTTAGTACTGGATATTTACTCTAAAGGTAGCTGATCATTTCTAGGAGACATCAAAAGATTAAGATGAGCAGAAATGAAGAGAAATAGAGGGAAGAGAGAGAGGTCAAGGGAAGGTATTTTTGAACTAAAGGTGCAAACACGTCATATATAGTGAGCCCCTACTGTGTGGACAGCATCATGCTAGGCATTATACTAATACCCTTGTAGTACCTCATTACCTAGTCCTTCAATTATTTTAAAGGTGAAAGCCATCCTGTAGGTACCCTTTCATTATTTCAAGAAGGAATCCTGCTATGTTGAGATATCTGCCAAGGACTTGAATGAGGCTTCCAAGATGAAAAGGAACTAGGTCTTAGTTTCTTTTGCTCGACAATGAAAGTTGTGGTGGCAGCTAGCTGCCTTAGGACCTTGTTGCCTCCCAGAAGTGAGGCAGCAGCTCTACCCCATCCGAATGGCCCCTCTTCTTGGAGTCTAGGAAGCATTTCTTTGGTTGTTCCTACAGAAAAGTACCCACTATCCATAAGTAGTAGCTGAGGCACTTGTACATGTGTTGTTTTTCTCAGAATAAGAGCAAAGAAAGACAGAATCTGGGTATCTTATATCCTGATTCTCTAGCCAAGAAATGCAGGTTCAAGGAAAACTGTGGACTGTATTTATTAATGATGCTTTTCTCACTTTCCCAAACTTACTGCCTTCATCCTAAACATATTGTGATTCAGTATGTTTCAGGAAAGTATTGGGATTTGTCATCTGTGTCATAAAGGTTGATGCTGAGGAACATATAATTCAGAGAGAACAATTGACCATTCAGTCTTTAGAGAATGACTCCAGGTTCTGTGAAGAACTGATTTCCTTTTTTTATTGAATTTATTTTAAAGGTTTTTAAAAATACTTTTGGTTTTCTTTCCATCCTAGTCATTTTCCAATACAATCCTCTACTCTCCACATCCCCTCCCCTCTCACATAGAACCCTTCCCTGTAAAAGAGGGGAAAAGTTCATCAGAACCATGCCACCCAATTTCTGACTGATGGCACAGGCAGCAGGCAACAGCCATGGTCTCCCACCACAATATTGAAAATAGACAAATTTGTCATCATTTCTTCTCTGAGGGCAGGAATTGTTTCATTTTTGTCTTGTATACCTGGCTCTTAAATGGTTATTGAATGAATGATTGATCAATGCATTTAATCTGCATCCAACTGCCTTACAGTAGGATTTTTGAAATATTAGCAAAATAATTTTCTATATTGTTCGCCCAGTTGTACTTTGCTTTTACTCTGTTTATATATGTACTTCCTTTGTATTAGATTTATATCAGTAGCCACCAAAACCTTTTCATATGGAGAGTAAAAGTGGTCATTGTTTTGGGTACTTATTTTTTTTTAATTTATGTGTTATAGTGTTGCCTTCTGGATCACCATTTTAAAAACTATTATAAACTAGAAAATCATCAACAAGTATTTCCATGTACAAAGAAAACCTGAAACAAAGAGAATTGAATATGAAATCATGAACTAATGACAGAGAGCTTGGGTTTGGGGGTGCTGTTTTTTTTAATATGGTAAGTTTAATGTGGTACTATCAATATTAACTAGCTTATCTGTGTCCCATTCTGAACTTCCTTCTGTGTATTTTTAAAAGTTTTTCAGACAGTTTTTCTTTTTTTTTACATCACTGTCACAAGCTTCCCTTGTAACAAAATAAGTATAGTCAAGCAAAAAAAAAATGTGTTGGATTTGTCTGAAAATGTATTTCTCAGCCTCTCCCAATAGCCCAATCACGATCATTTCTCCACCAAGGGGAGGCGGGGAGGCATCAGCCTTCTAGATTATTCAGGGTATTGATCAGAGATATTATTTCTTTCAGTATTGTTTTCATGTACAAGGTTGTTGATCAGATCACTCTTTCTCTTTGTCACCTACTGTATCTTTTTTTGCCCTTTCTCCTAGGCTTCTCCCCATGTCTCAAGCATACATGTATGTGTGCAAGTATACACACATACACACACACATGCACAAAATCATTTCCCCTATCTGTTAATGTGATTGCATCATTATTTGTCTCTTCAACATCAAGGAAGTGTGATGTGTGATGTATGTTTGTCTAGTATCAACGTTGTGGTATTTGACTTGATTTTTGTTGCCTATTTTTGTTTTCTTATATAGTTTTAGTTACCATCTATATTATTCCTTTGGTTATTATGCCTTCTTCACCCTATATCACCATACAAGTCTTCCCATGTTCTGAATTCTTCATGTGTTCAGCTGTTCTTTCCTCATTGGGCACATATTGAGTTTCTCTCTTTTTGTTATCCCCAATCTTGATACTATAAATGTTTTTGTACATTTGTGTCTTCTTGCTCTCAGTAATCACCTTGCCATATAGTCTCAGAAATGGCATCACCGGAATGAGAATCAGCAAATCTTTATTAAGTGCCTACTATGTGCCTGGAAGTGTGCTAAGAGCTAGGCAAAGAAAGGTAGGGGGTAGAGGGAGTCTGCTCTCAAGGAGTTTACAGTCTAATGGGGGAGACAACATGCAAACTATGTACAAACAAGATATGGGCATGATAAATTGGAGATTATCTCAGAGGGAAGGCACTCAGATTAAGAAGGAATGAAAAATGCTTCTTGCAGAGGGTGGACTTTTGGTGAGAGACTTGAAAGCAGCCAGGAAGCAGAGATGAGGAGGGAGAGAATACCAAGCCTGGGAGACAGCCAATAAAAATGCCCAAGGAGACTGGTGTCAATGGATCAGAGTCAACAGAAGCAAGGAAGGAGACTAGAAAGGTAGGATGAGTTACAGAGCAAAGCAGAGGATTTTATATTTGATCCTACAGGTATAGGGAGTCAATGGGTGAAATGATCAGACTTGTGCTTTAGAAAGATCAATCTGACAGCTGAGTGGAGAGAGGATTGGAGTGCAATGAAACTTGAGGCAGAGACTAACAAGAGACTAACTTCAATAGTGCAGGTGTGGCCTGCACCAAGGTGATGGCCCAGTCTAAGGAGAGATGTTACAAAGGTCAATACACAGGACCTGATTCCTGATTTAATATGGGGGAGGGGAGGTGGGGTAAGGAAGAATGAAGAGACAAGGATGATACCTAGGCTTCAAGTCTGGGTGACTAGAAGGATGATGTTTCCTTCTGCAGCACTAGGGAAGTTAGGAAGAAGGGGAAGGGGTTTAGGGGGAATAAGGAACAATTTAACAACTTTTCTTGCATAATCCAAATAGCTTAACAGAGCAGTTGGACTGAATATAACTGCTCCAACATTACTTGTTCCTACCATTTCCAGTCTTTGAAATTTTGATGGGTGTGATGCCTCAATTAGTTTAATTTGTATTTATTTTTTTATTAGTGGTTTTTGAAGAATTTTTTCCAATAGCGGTTGAAAGTTCTTGTTTCTTCTTTTGAAAACTGTCACTATTCCATAACCATTTTATTTTAAGACTAGTTCTTAGTCTTTTTCCCTTTAGATATCAGACTTTTACCAAAGAGAAGAAATGCAAATAATTTTTTGCCCAATGTATATATTTTCTTCTGACTTTAGCTACAGGAATTTTATTTGTATAAAAACTTTCATTTCACAGAACTAAATTGGTCTATTTTTTTCTCCTATAATCTCTTCTACCCTCAGTCTGGTTACAATTTCTTGCCTTATCAAAAGTTGTGCAAGATATCTCCTGCCATTGTCTTCTAACTTTTGTTATGGTAATAACTCACCTTTCTATAGTGCTTTCATACATTTTCATTTGCTGTATGCTACACGGACACAAGTATTTATCTCTTTTTTATCTATATTTTACAGTATTTCTACCTATATTTTACAGTAGGATCTGACACACTGAAGGGTGTGACTTGCCCAAGGTCATATGCATAATAAGCAGTAGAATTTGTACCTTTCTATATGTTCTTTTGCTTTTCTTTGTATCCCCAATGCTTAGCGTAGTACCCATCATATAGTAAATGCTTAATAAATGCATGTGTATGAACTGTTTTGTGTTCTTTCTATAACCCCCTACTGATTTTCTTATCAAATCAAGATTTGGAGAGCTTGAAGAGTCTACACTGTAGAATGGGGTAGAGATCAGGAAATTAGTTCTTATCTCCTATATTGGATCAAGAAGGAAGTCTAAAGATCTGCAAATATGTAAATACTTTTACTGAGATGTTAGCAAAGGAAAGACATACAAACATTAGAAGGAAACCCCTGAGAATGTCAGACATTCAAAAAGATCCCTGGCTCCTGGATCTAGAACCTCATTCCCACCTCTTGCCCTACTTTCCAGGTTCACTGCTCTGTACCTCAACTTTCTGATATCCAAAGTAGGCATAGCCATATTACCTACTAAACATAATAGGTCTTCAAGAAATATTGGATGGTGGATCCAGTTTTCTGTAATGCAGGCTGACCTCACTGACTTAGACCCTGAAAAGATAATTATAATATGAATACTTGTGTGCTGAATTGTAATTGTTCTTTATTGTGGTTGTGTTGTTTTTGTTTGTTTTTTACTTCCATTAGGTTTTTAGTTATATTCTCAAGGAAAAGAATTAGAGACATCTAACTTTAAAAAAAAAAAAAAGCTTGATTTCCACTTCAGGTAGAAAAAAAAAAGGCTGCCTTTTGACATGAAACCTGAATTGTGTATCTAATTCTTCCATAAAGGCACTGCAAGGTTAGTCAAATGGAAAATTTAATTTAATCTTACAGGCCCATTTAAATTCTTGCAGTATGAGCTCCTTGAGGGTAGGGACCAGGATTTTGCTTCCTTTGTACCTCCAGCGCTTAGCATAGTACTCGGCATATAAGTGCTTAATAAATGCATGTACATTAACTGTTTTAATGCTATATTCTGATTTTGTTGAGTTTTTTAAAACCATATGGTAGGTTCACAGCTTTCGGGTTGGAAGCTACCTTTGAGGCCATGAGTTCAACTTTTCTCATTTTACAGATGAGGAAACTGAGACAAAGGTTAAGTTTCCTTGAAGGTTATAAGTCCAGGTAGTAAAGCTGGAAGAGAACAAGTCAAGCAAATCTAACTCAACAAGTACTTGGGTACTAGAGGGGGACACACAAAATGAAGCCAAGCCTCTGTCCTTATAGAGTGTAGAGTGGATGGGATAAAATCTCCTTGCTCTTGGAATAAACCAGTCTATTCTCCCAATACTGAGTATTTTCACTGGCTGATCGCCAGGACTGGAACTCTCTCCTCATTTCTGCCTCCTTCCTTGGCTCCCCTCAAGTGCCAGCTAAAAAAGTTTCACCTTCTACAAGATGTCTTTCTGATACTTCCTTGATATTAATACCTTCCTTGGGGTGACTATCTACAGTTTATCCTGTCCATATCTTGTCTGTACATGGCTGTTTGCATGTTGTCTCCCCTGTGAGAGCAGGGACTGTCTTTTGCCTTTCTTTGAATCCTTAGCGCTTAGCACCAAGCCCAAAACATAACAGGTGCCTAATAGACATTTGTTGATTTGTAAAAAAGTAAAAAACAGGTCCAGAGAAGTTCTTAACAAGCAATTGCATTTGTTGAGTCCTGCTTGGACATAGGTTTCTGTGTTGGCCAAAGGCTGAGACATACCCATTATCCGCCAATGCCCCTAACTTCATTAAATTTTATAAATACCATTACTAAGTGAATTATCAAAGCCAGGTTTTGCCTATTTGTGCTTTTTAGTGTCTTGATGAAAAGGACTATAAAAGTTAAGATAGAAAATAGCTTTTTCGAAGAGTCTCTTGTGTACTTCTCAAGTGAAGTTTAGTAGAAGGCAAAATGAATAAGACTGAAAAATGAACAAAATATAAATTACTGTGAAGAAAAAAACAAACAAACCTAAGATGGTGTAATTATCACTCCCAATCAGAATGGCTATTTTTGTCTCCCTCCTGTTAATATTATCATAGTATGAGAAGAGTTCTTAACTTTATGCTTCTTCTAATGCACCAAAAAACCTCCAAACTTACATTGACAGATTTGTCTCCCCATAAATCAACTATTTTGTACTAAGTAGTCCGTGAATTTGTTATCGCAAACAAAATGTAAAATGAGTTAAAATGACAAATAAAAATTTGAGATGGGTACCTTGTGAAGCTTTTATGAAATTGAACTCTGAAGTCAGCACAGTTCCTCTTGGTGCCTTTCACATTGCTTTCTATTAGGTCATGCTTTATTATTCTAAGAGGCTTAATCTTTTGAAGTCTATCCCACCCGTTTAGGGGATGAGGTTTAACTTTAGGAACAATTGTATGTCTAGATCATTCTCTTAGCTGACAGTATTCTCTTATAAAAAGGCCTCTTCCCTATGGGTCTGTTAACAGCCCAGACTACTTAGTTAAAGCCTTTGTAGGGATCTGTTTGCATTAAGCAAATCAATTACTTTTATGTGGTGTGGTCCAAAGTAAATTACTGGCCCCACGTTAACAGCTGGAGTTTTTCACAATAGAGGGCCAATCTAAAAGCAAACTCGTTTCTCTACATTGTTTAGAGATCTCTTTTCAGTAAACCTCTTTTTCCTTCTAAATGAAAGCTTGGTATTGTTTGGAGCCAATACATTTGCCAGTCTTTTAGAAAATGTTTGTTCAATACTCTCCACTGGGTTCTTGCGCTTCAAAGAACAAGGGTTTTTACTAAAGAAATTCCAAGGGGAAAATGCAAAGTCTTATGAATTTATATTGGTTCTACCAAGATTAAAAACAAACAAAAAGCAACTCAGCAGAATTTTTACTTGCTTGATCCCCACAGTATTGGAATAGAGGCCTGGCATACTTAGGAGGTATTTCTGGAGGTGTTCTTTTCTTTTCAAAGTTTACTTTTCTTGAATATCAAGAAATTCAACACGAGGAATAGAAACCCAAGAGTGTTAGTATTCTCATTTCACATAAAACTCGTTCATTTGCTCCCATGCCAACTTTTAGCTTAACCTTTTGCCATTTTGATTAATTATAATATAACCAGTCTATATAAAGTGCATATGCCTGCCTAAATGTGGATACATGCATAGGCACATAAACATTTAATTCCACAAATGTTTATCGAGAATTTGCTATATGTAAAGAAGTACACATAGTTATTGAGGGCCAGGACTGCTTTTGTACTTGTATTTCTGTTAACTAGCACAGTGCCTGGCACACACACAGTAGGTGCTTTATGTCAGTTGACTAATAATGAGTATTGTTGATACAAAGATAAACATTCATGTTTATTCATACTTTTCAATTTAGCATCTGTCAACTTTGGAAGAGTTTTGTATATTTATATATGTATATGCGTATATATATGCATATACATACATATATATACTCACATACATATAGTATGTGTATACACACATATATGCACATATATATATATACACACACACACACCAAAAACAAAGTTGATGTGACATTTATACACATACAGAAAATGTGAAGGGGTGTGTGTGTGTGTGTGTGTGTGTGTGTGTGTGTACTCACAGATATTTACCTAGGTATTTTCCTCACCCCTTTCCTTGTTTCCTCTGTGTGATGACCAGCTTAGCTTTGTACAGGGAGGCTTATCACTAGTAGCTTGCCCACTAGGCAATGAAAGCTTTGACCATGGTAACCTATGAAACTGATGAAAACAAAATAGATTTAATCTGGTGGGACCCTCTTTGTTTTCTGCAGTGATCGTTGTGGAATGGCAAAAGGGGGAGACAAAGAGTGATAAGAATTACAGTTTTTAGGCCATCTTTAAAACTTAACTGTTGGTACCCTAAATGGAAGATTGTCGAGGCAACTAAGTGGGGCAGTAGATAGAGGACTGGGCCTAAAGGCAGGAAAACTCATCCTCCTGGGTTAAAATCTGGCCTCAGATACTTACTAGTTGTATGACCTGAACAAGTCACTTAACCTGTTTGCCTCAGTTACTCATCTGTAAAATGAGATAGGGAAATGAGCTCATGAAGAGTCACACATGACCAAAATGACTGAACAACAAGTGTGCCAGTCACTGTGCTAAGCACTAGAGATACAAAAAGAGGCAAAAGACAAGGAACTTATAGTCTAATAACAAAAATATGCAAACAAAGGGAAAAGGGCCCCCATGTACAAAAATATTTATAGCAGCTCTTTTTGTGGTGGCCAAGAACTGGAAGCTGAGGGGATGCCCATCTGCTGGGGAATAACTGAACAAGTTGTTGTATATGAATGTAATGGAATGCTATTTATTATTCTATAAGAAATGGTGAGCAGGCAGACTTCAGAAAAATCTGGAAAGACTTGCATGAACTGATGCTGGGTGAAGTGAGCAGAACCAGGAGAACACTGTACATGGTAATAGCAACATTGTGTGATGACTGACTTTGTTAGACTTAGCTCTTCTGAACAATGCAGTGATCTAAGATAATTCCAAAATACTCATGATGGCAAGTGCTATCTACATCCAGAGAAAGAACTATGGATTCTGAATGCCGATTGAAGTATACCATTTTCTCTCTTTTGTTGTTTTTTCTTTCTTGTGGTTTTTCTTTTTGTTTTGATTCTTCTTTCACTACATGACTAATGTGGAAATGTTTGATATGGTCATACATGTATGGCCTATATGAGATTGCATGCCATCTTGGGGTGGGGGGAACAAAGGAAAGGGGGAAAAAATCTTATACTAAAAGTAAATTTAAAAGAATAAAAAAATTTTAAATGTACAAACAAGCTATATACAGGATACATAGAAAATAAGTGACCGAAGGAAGAAACTAGAATTAAGTGGGATTGGGCCTCCTGTAAAAGATGGGATTTTTACCTGGGACTTAAAGGAAGTCAGGAAAGCTAAAAGAGAGAGGTGAAGAAGGAAGGAGAGCATGCCAGGCATATTGGACAGCCAGGGAAAATGTCAGGAGTTGAGAGATAGAGTGTGTGTTGGAGGCCAGTGTCACTAGATGGAAGAATATATGGTGAGAAATAAGGTGTAAGATGAGCTGGGGGTTTGCAGGGGTCAGCACATCTATAAAGGACTTTGAAGGCCAAACATAGGTTTTTATTTGATCCTAGAGGCTGTGGGGAGCCATTAGTTCATTGAGTGGAGTGAGGTGGGGTGTGGCAGTTGATATGTTCAGACTTGCACTTTAGGAAAATGGCATCGGTGTCTGTAGGGTATATTAGAGTGGGGAGAATAGGTAAGCAAACTCCCCAGTAGGCTATGGAAATAGGCCAGGAGTGAGGTCATGAGGGGCTGCCCTAAAGTGGTGGCAGTATCAGAAGAGAGAAGGGAAGCGTGTTTAAGAGATTTTTCAAGGGTGAGATCATTAGACCTTGGTGATAGATTAGATGTGGGGAAAGCAAGGAGTTGAGGATGAGTCCTAAATTGTCAGCCTAAGGAGCTACAAGGATGGTGCGACTCTCTGCAGGCACAGGGAAGGTAGAAATAAGTCTAGTTTTGGACATGTAGAGCGCGCTGATGCTGCAAAATCTCACTTAGGCCCTTCCCCTCACTGTCTCATCCTTATCCCTCTCCCCACCCCCACCCCCCATTAGAACTGAGTCTTGAGAAAGAGAGATTTCAGGGAGGTTAGAAGAAAGACTATTCTATCCATATGGGACAGCCTAGGCAAAGGAATAGAGGTGGGAGATTGTCATATTCGGAAAAGATAAGTAAGCTGATTTGAGTGGAAGGGAGAGTTCATGAAAGGGAATAATATGAAATGATATGAGTCTGCAGAGATAAATTGGAGCAGTGTTATAAAAGACTGTTAAAATTAGATACCTGGCCTTTGTTTCTTTAATCAGGTGACTAACAGAAGGACATTCAGAAAATGTTACAGAGGAGCATGGCTAAAGATTACAAGCACTATCAATTCACAAACCAAATCTGTTCCATTTTGAGTCTGTTTGTTAATCCTCCTCCTCCTAGTTTCACCTGTAAATGTTCTTGGAATGACCTCATTTGGTTGGGTTGAGCACCATGCTTTACTCCAGTCTTGTTTCTCTCCCCAAAACTCCTTTTCTTTTGTGATTGATATTGAATATCAGCCACGCTGCTCTGTAGTGTTTTCCAAATGAATTTAAGACTCACCCAACATTAGATTGGCCAGTTGTGTCAGTTTGGATGTAGGATCCAGTGTTTGGTGGCTGAGGTGTTCTCTAGGTTCTTCGGACCTTTTATTGTGGTCACCTTTCCTTTGACTTGAACTTTTCTTGGCTTATTTAAATAGGTCACGGTGAATTTGTAATTTCAAAACAGTATCTTCTCACTTCTCATCTAATTTGATAATGACTTTGATCTTTGCTTTTAGCCAGTCTGAATGCAGGGAACTCATTCTGACATGACTCCTACTTGCCATCTTATGTTTGTTAATATGGACAATTTCACCTTATGTGATCAGTGTTTTCTGTGGCTGGCATCTATTGATTCTTTTTAAATGTTTTATTGAGACTTAAAAAAAAAAATCACCATCCCTTCCCAAAGATGATAGAATGTAATCTCCTTAAGAGGAGGGCCTGTTTCATTTTTGTCTTCGCATTCCCAGCTTACAGAGCAGTGCCTGGTGGAGAGTAGGTAATTAATAAATGCTTGTTGACTGATTCATTAATGCCCTCCCTATAATAGTAGAAAGAGCACCCACTCTGACTTCAGAAGATGTGGGTATACGTCTTGATGTTTATGACCTATGACTCCTTGAAGAAATTCATGTAACCTCAGACTCTATGTCTATACAATGAGGGTTTTGGTCTCTGATGTCTTCCAGCTCTGAATCTGCGAAATAAGTACAGTCAACAAAGTAACACACTGGCCCCTCCAACACGGGTAGAGGCTTCTCAGTAATCCAATTTCTTTACCATATTTTCTGCCATTGCCAAGTTCATTTTTTTTAAAAATTTTATTTATTTTTAGTTTTCAGCACTCACTTTTGTAAAATTTCAAGTTCTAAATTTTCCCCCCTCCCTTCCCTCCTCCCCAAAATGGCATGGAATCTGATATAGAGTATACATTCAATCTCATTTTAATATGCCATTTCCACTTCCCTATGTAGCACTTGAGGTACTGACTGAGGTGTCAGAGTTCAAATGTGGTATTCACTGTCATCAGTCATGAGAACAGGTCACCAGAGAAACGCTGGAAAACCTGTTCCATTTTTGTGTATATTTCTTGCTGCCCTTCTGGTTTTGTTTCCAAATACTCTCATGAGGATCTGGCTTTGTTGGATCCTAAGTCAAGCTTCCCATGACTTATTCTCATCTCTACTGCTTTTTGAAAAGGTGTGGTTGGGTTGAAATTTGCACCAATGGAGGCAGCATTAAAATCGATGAGTTCACTCATTCATTGACCAATGGGACAATGTAGTAAGAGTTCTTAGTCTGAATGGTCCTCTTAGAGCACACGATTGTATATATAGGCCTGGTGAGAAAAGGTACCATTGAAGGTATTTTGTTTTTTCTCTTCTGTTGGATAATTTCCTTGACAGTATATTTTGGAAAATGGAAAATGTGCCAGCTGTGACGTGACCATGACACTACAGGTAAGCTGAAATTTCAGAAAGAGTTTTGAATAATTTCCAGTTTTAGTGGTTTTCCTTTTCTTGAACTGAGACAAAACTCTTCGAAGAAAATGGGTGGTAACAGTAGGAGTGATTTTTGTGGCTTCTTTGCTGTGTCAACTCTGTACATTTTATCAGAGAAAGATGGGGTTTAGCAAATCCTGGACAAAATGAGGAATTTGATCTCAAGTAAGAATGGTGGTAGGAACAAGTTCGACTTCCAAATAAATAGGCGGGATAAAGTAAAATCTAATTCCTTTATTAAAATTATTTGCTAGAAAACATGAAAATTGAAAATTCACCTTGAATTTTTGTGATGTTTTACTGTAGTCAAATAACAGGCAACAAGCACGTCATTGTTTCCCCTTTCCACCCCACCCCTCACTGCTTTTTTTAATCAATGAATTAGGATATGCCCAAGCTGAAAACATAAGAACAATTCTTCAATTAGCTTTCATTTTACAAACTTGACATTTCTGTTAAAAGTGCAGTGTCTTGTAAGAGGAGAATGTGCCACATTTAGAACTGTAACAAAAACAGAGAGTAAGAAAGTGAGAGCCCTACCTTAAGTCAGCTCTTGTTTCCCTACTACTGAAACTGTCACATGAGCAAAAGTAACATTAAAGAAAGTTATTTCACTGTTTCCCTTTCCTGCCACCCCCACTGCTTATGTACTAGGAAAAAAACACTGATGATTAAATACTATAACAACACAGAAACTATCCTCACTGTAAAGGACTTTACTGTTTTATTTATAATAATTAATTAATATTTATTATCATTAATGTTCTTGGGTGAAATCTTTCCTAAAATCCCTATAAAGATGAAAGGGGGAGATGATGACAAAAACCACAGAGAGTAGATAAAGACAGTTATAAAACTTTACAGCTAGAAAAGGATCTTAGAAACCAACTCATTTGAGCCCCTTACCTCTACAAATGAAGAAACTGAGGCAACAGTGACCCCAAGTCATAAAATGATTTAAAGGCAGAGCCAGTACTCTAACTGGGAACAGTACTGCCCAGACAATATTCTTTTCATTACAGACATTCTCTCAATTCCAGTTCACTGGCCACATTTATGTAATACTCTTATAGTTGCAAAGTCATTTCATGGTTTTTTATGTGATTCTTACAAAAACCCTATGAAGTAGATAGTGCATATTATGAAACCCATATCTCAGATAATAAGAGAAACTCAGAGAAATTTGTCCTTGGACAAATTACCCGGCTACTAAAGGCAGTCCGACCTTGAACCTCTGATTTCAGTTCCAATACTTTTTCCACTGTACCATGTTGGTTTCTATAATTTATAGCTTGAAATGGAAAAGGGGAAGCTTTTCCAGAAACTGTTCAAATTTCCATTCCTTCTTTAGCTGGGCTGTCTCTGCCTTGAGAGCAAACATTATTACTTTCTTTATGCCGTGTGCCAAGACTGAGGGCATAAGGCTATGTGGCAAATGCTGGACTGCTAACAGAAGAGATTAAGAGCTGGAATCCCTAAACCCTGACCTGTACCTACATTTCTGCAGTTCTCTGGCAGAGAATAAACACTGGCTATGGTTAAATTACATTCTCTTTTCTAAGTTCTAGCCTAGACACCTGGGGCCTACTTAATTCCAAGTCACCTGGATTAAGACTAATTATCTTTTCTATCAGTCAGTCCAACTAAAGACAAATTTATGGAGACCATGATATCTGTCTTCAAGTGTCTGAAGTGGCTGTCACATGAAAGAAGGATCCGATTTGTTCTTCTTGGCTTCAGAGAGCAGAATTAGAGCAAAAGTGTCTGCAAAGGGGCAGATTTAGGCTTCATTTAAGGGGGAAATTCCTAATGATTAGAGCAGTCTAGAAATGGAAGGGGTTCCCTCTAATTGGAGATCTACTAACAAAGGCCACATGACCACATTTTTGATACAATGGGAATTTGGAAATTATTTGTTCAGGTGTAGGATGGACTAGATCAGAGGTTCTTTCTTTTAAAATAATTTATGTTAATGTTAATTTAATTTAAAAATTTATGTTAATGTTAATTTAATTTAAATTAATTTTAAAATTTAACATTCATTAAAAATTTTATTCTCCCTTTCTTTCTCACCTCCTCCCTCCCTGAAGTGGTAGCAATTTGATATAGGTTATACATATTCTATCATGCAAAATATATCCCAATGCAGATAGCATTTTTCAACATGAGACCTTTGGAATTGTCTTGGATCACTATATTGCTGAGAATAGCTTAGTCATTCACAGTTGATCATCTTACAATATTGCTGTTACTGTGTACAGTGTTCTCCTGGTTCTGCTCACTTCACTTTGCATCTGTTCATATAAATATTTCCTGGTTTTTCTAAAACTCTCCTCATCATTTCTTATAGCTCAGTAATATTCCATTACAATCATACACCACAACTCGTTCAGCCATACCCCAATTGATGAGCATCCCCTCGATTTCCAAGTCTTTGACAATACAAGAAAGGGCTGCTATAAATATTTTTGAACAGATAGGTCCTTTCCCTCTCTTTTATTTTTTTGATAGATCATGGGTTCTTAATTGGGAGTCTATAGGCTTTGGAATTCAAAGGGCCCATAAACTGGGAAAAAATTACATCTTCATTTTTACTAACCTCTCACTGACATATAGCATTTCCTGCAGTTATGAATTTAAGCAATAAATATTATTCTGAAAAGGGGTCTGTAGCTTTAGCAGACTCTCAGAGGGGCTCAAGACACAAAAATGACTAAGAACCCTTGGCATAGATGCTGCCTAAGTTCCTTGCAGCTGTGATTCTGTGAAAGAGGCTGTGACTTTGTTTAGCTAGTCTGTGGATAAACTTGAGGTAAGTCTTGCTGACTAGCAGTTTTTCTTCCATGCACAAGGACTAAAAGTACAGCATCCTGAAAGAGAAATCCATCTTTTTTCACACAAGTCTTCTTCTGGTGATGTGATCCAAATACAAATCATAGAACGTTTAAAGAATCTAAATCACACATAACTCAGTGGACAATAGGGAGAGGTCTGTAGTGTGTTGAATTAGGGTTACTATTCAAAAAGTTATTATTGGACCTCACTGTAGCATGATGCAATGAAAAGAGCATCTTAGAGTCAGAGGACTCCTAGCCCTGCCATTCATTATCTCTGAGTAAGTCATTTAATCTCTGTGGATCTAATTTCCTCATCTCTAAAATTTGGGGCCACAGTGTTCCTTGTTATGTCCTATCTTCTCTAGCCCCTAAATCATTGATCCTATTTTTTTTTTAAAGATTTAATTTATCACAAGTCATTCCTCAATTGATGCATGGTCAAAGGATATGAACAGGCAGTTTTCAGATGAAGAAAATAAAACTATTTATGCTCATATGAAAAGATGCTCTAAATCACTATTGATTAGAGAAATGTAAACCAAAACAACTCCTAGATACCACTTCACACCTATCAGATTGACTAATATGACAAAACAGGAAAATGATAAATGTTGGAGAAAATGTGGGAAAATTGGAACACTAATGCAGTTTGTGTTGCAGAGAGCAATTTGGAACTATACCCAAAGGGTTATAAAACTGTGCATACCCTTTGACCCAGCAATACCACTACTAGGTTTGTATCCTGAAAAGATCATAAAAAATGGAAAAGGTCTCATATACACAAAATTATCTACAGCAGCTCTTTTTGTGGTGGCAAAGAATTAAAAACTAAGGGAATGCCCATCAACTGGTGAATGTCTCAACAAATTGCTGTGTATAAATAAGAAACAATAAGCAGGCAGATTTCAGAAAAACCTGGGCTTACATGAACTGGTGCTGAGTGAAATGAGCAGAACCAGGAGAACCTTGTACACAGTAACAGCAATACTGTAAGATGATCAGTTGTGAATGACTTAGCTCTTCTCAGCAGTACAATGATCCAAGACAATTCCAAAAGACTCAGGATGGAAAATGCTATCCACATCTAGAGAAAAAACTATGGAGTCTGAATGCAGAGTGAAGCATGTTATTTTCACTTTTGTTTTTTGTTTTTTCTTTCTTGTGGATTTTTCCCTTCTGTCTTGATTCTTCTTTCACAGCATGACTAATGTGGAAATAGGTTTAATATGATTGTACATGATAACCTATATCAGATTGCTTGCTGCCTTGGGGAGGAGGGAGGGAAAGAAAGGAGAAAAATTTAGAACTCAAAATCTTACAAAAATGAATGTTGAAAATTATCTTTACATGTAATTGGAAAAAAATAAAATACTATTAAGAAATAAAAAGGTCTAAAGTACCAATTTCTTTCCTCTCACTCCACCTCAAATTTCTACATAGACTGGGTCAAGTCATCCTAGGACTGACTAGGCAAAATTGTAAATTAGTGGACATTTGCCTTCATTGCTTTCACTCCCTTTTGAGGCATCTGCCCTGGATACTTCCATCCTCTGGACCTGCCCTCCCTATTCTAGACAGGCAGGATTCTAAAACACTATGCTTTCCTCTTCCCCAAAAGCTAAAATTCCTGTGGGCTGTATCTCAAGTTAGGATCTCTGTGCCTTTCAAAGTATCCAAGGTACCAAATGGTTAATCTACTAAATAACTTTCCACCATGCCCCCTGTTGGGGGCAGCTAGGTGGCAGAGTGGATAGAATGCCAGGTCTGGAGTCAGAAGGACTCTTCTTCCTGAGTTCAAATTTGTCCTCGGACACTTACTGTGTGACCCTGGGCAAGTCACTTAACCCAGTTTGCCCAGTTTCTTCATGTGTAAAATGAGCTGAAGAAGGAAATGACAAACCACTCCAGTATCTTTGCCAAGAAAACCCCAAATAGGGTCATGGAGAATTAGGCTCGACTGAACAATATGTCCTTGTTAGAGCATCAGTGGAAAGAAGGATTGTTGCTTGATTACTTTCCCAAAGTTGTTCTCCTCCCCTTTCCATCTTTAATAGAAACCACTCCCCTTCCTCCCAAACTGCTGTCTACTAACAGAACCAGAAAGAGAGAGATACTTGGACCCCTTAGATTACCAACACATAGAATTTTTCTTTTCCCACTTTAAGACATGTGGTGCTGAAGAAAATTGGGAAGCTGTGTCGTTTTGTTTGCCTGCACTACTACTCCACAATCTATTGTTTAAGTCTTGTTGATTCCAGTTAGGTGGCCCATTGGATAGAGTGCCAGGCCTGGAGCTGGGAAGACCTGAATTCAAATCCAGCCTCAAACATTTACTAGCTTGTCTGACCTTGTGCAAGTCACTTTCCAGACCTGTGTTTTTGTTGGTCAATTGCTTCAGTTGTGTTCTACTCTTTTGGGGTTTTTTTCCTGGCAAAGATACTGCAGTGAGTCTGTATTTCCTTCTCCAGCTCATTCTACAGATGAGGAAACTGAAGTAAACAAGCTTAAGTGACTTACCCAGGGTCACACATCTAGGAAGTGTCTGAGTCCAGATTTGAACTCTGGTCTTCCTGATTCCTGACCCAGAGCTCTACCCACTGTGCCACCTAGATGCCTCTACTTGTAGAATGAGGATGATGACAGCCCCTCCCTGCCAGGGTCATTGTGAAGATCAAGTGAGGTAATATTTGTAAAGCATTTAGCACAGTGTCTGGTGTGGCATTCGTCAATAATAATCAATAAATACTAATTAAGCGCTACATGTGTCAGGCACCGTGCCGAGCCCTTGGGGACATAATATGAAAGAAGGAAGACAGTCCCTGCCCTCCAGGAGCATATGGGATAATGGAGGAAGACAGGAATAGGAGGAAGGGGGACATGATGAGATGTTAGAGGAATGGCAGAATAGTGCAGCTAGGTAAGAAGTAAGATGCCTGAGCTGGGCCCCCTCCTCCATGGAGCTTTGGGAGTTCATGGTCTCACTCTCCAATCAGAGGGGCAGACAGGAGTGATGAGGCTGGTGGGAGCTTCCCAATGATGAGCTACCGAGAGCGTTGGGGAGAAGGCATGCAGCTGGGTGAGAAATGGAAGGCTGTGATAGGGGCCGTGTAAATGCTAGTTATTAAATTCCCTATGATGACAGTAACAAATCTCCTCTGATATCTTCAAGCCTCACACTGTGTTCTCATTTTTAAAAAAAATCACCTTGCCTCCCACTTGAATGAGAAGTATGAATGAAAAAAGTGCATTTATTATGCACTTACTATGTGCTAGGTACTGTTTTAAGTTCTGAGGATAAAAATAAAGTCAGGTAAGATGGGATCTCCCCACCCCACACCGCTACATCCCGCCCAACTCCCTAAAAGGAGCTTACATTCTGATATGGGCAGATCATGCCCATAGGGGAGCTCACATCGTGGGGAACAGGGAATGAAGAAGGACATGGAGGTCAGGGCATAGGAAGGTAGTGGCCTGATTCTGGGGAGAAATATCAGGAAAGGTCACCTTTCAGAGTCCAGGACTCTAGGGGAAGGAGTTAGAACCACCTGATCTGAGCTTTATCAGTTCCCTTCTTCCACACTTCAAATTTCTATTTTCCCACTTATCTTTCTATATTAGAGGAAGAAATGGCCCTCCTCCTTGCCAATGACTCCTCCCCTCCAGTGTGCCTTTGATCCCATCCCCTCCTGCCTTCTCCTTGCTTCCGATCATTTCCACTCTCAGAATTATCTTCAGCTTCTCCTTCCCCTTTGTCTACAAATATGTTCAGATCTCCCCATCCTAAAAAGACCTTCCTGAGCCTACTGACCCCTCACATCCTTTATCCTTTCTTTAGTCCCCTTGACAAAACTAATAGAAATAGTCATTCACTTTCAATGTTTCATCTTGTAAACTGGCTTCCATGTGGGCCACTTTCCTGAAATTGCTTTTTCCACT
>CM053770.1:131285788-131305962 GCA_028658325.1 Potorous gilbertii
AAAACTTTTGCAAAAATAAAATCAATGTGACTGGAATCGGGAAAAAAACAGGATGGGGAGAGGGAGAAATGAACACTAAATTTTGAGGGATAGCTCTAGTTGTCGAAAAAGTTTTCTCTTATATAACACCTAAATCTCTTTCTCAACTTCCAACCAGTACTCCCAGTTTAGCCTTCTTCAGCCAAGTAGAACAAGTATAATCACTCTGTCATGTTACAGCTCAATAGACATTTAAAGACATTTAATCACCCCACCCTGAAGTCTTTTCTTCTTCAAATTCCTTCAACCAGTTTTCATATAGCATGATCTCAAGGTCCTTCTCCATCCTGGCTACAATATTCTAGTTATTCTTCATCAATGTGCTACCTAAATGTGGCATTTGTGGGGATTGAAGATACAGAATAAGACATACATTTTCAGACACCATCAATAGGAAAATCTGTTTTGTTTGACCATGCATATTTATTGTAAGGATTTTGTTTTCCTTTGCCAATTGTGAAGAGAAGGAATAAAGTAAGGATAAAGCAACAAAAAGAAGGGACATTTTCTACATTTCAAAGAAAACCAAAAGAATCACATATAATCAGGATATCTGAAAGTTATATGTTGAATTTATTACTGAATCAACACGTTGAATACAACAATGCAAACTATATAAACAAAGATTCACAGCTTCACACACAATTCTCTTTTTCTGTTTAAGTACGAAAATGTCCATTTTCTTTGGAGTTTGTTAAATTCAGAACTTTTACGTATAAAATTCTAAAAATAAAGAAATTACGGCACCTAGAATTAAACACAGTATTCCAGGTGGGTTCTGAACTGGGAAATGTAAAATGAAATAGCACTTCAGTCCTGAATATTATACATCTCTAAATGGAAAATAAGGGTGCATTTAGCTTTAGTAACTACCATATCACATTGTTGATTTGTCTTGAGCTGACAATCTAGAAACTTCCTTCCTTTCCCCCTAACCTACCTAGGTTTGGTAAGTTCAACCAGAGATTCTTAATTAAGGTCCAATAACTGGTTTTTAAAAATGTGTTAATAACTATATTTCAATGTAATTGATTTATTTTGTAATTCTACGTATTTTATGCATTTAAAAACAATCTGAGAAGGAATTCATAATTTTCATCAGACTTCAAAAGAGACTTGTGACACAAATATAAGGTTAACACATACCTAACTGAAGCAGCCATTTTGCCTATATCCCCTTTGGCTTTATGTTATGATTTTATATTCATATTCCATTACCTAACCTTACTTCTATTTTCTTCTTAGGCCTTTTTAAAAATATAAATTTGATTGGCAAGTTCTCTGAATATACACATCAATCTCTTTAAATAGCTCATGCTTTCCTTTTATCTTATAACTGCTTCACTTTGTGTTTCCATAATGCACATGTTTTCTTGTATACAAGTTGTGTTAATTATTAGAAATAAAAGATTATCTTGCAACATCTTAAATAACTATTTTGTATATAAGCTATTTCATTTCCTCCCAAATCAACAACATCCAATATTTTAATATGTTAGGCTTTTTAATAATTTCAAATTTATCTTTCACTAAATGTCATTCATTACAGTGTTTGGTTATCAGATTTTAAAAAAATTTTTAGTGTGGAATGAAATACCAATGAAGAAAAATAACATACTTCCATTAATATACATCTTAAAGAGAGGGTTTTTTTTTGGCGGGGGGGAATCCAATAAA
This sequence comes from Potorous gilbertii, assembly GCA_028658325.1. Taxonomy (NCBI): domain Eukaryota; kingdom Metazoa; phylum Chordata; class Mammalia; order Diprotodontia; family Potoroidae; genus Potorous; species Potorous gilbertii. Next base: position 131,287,505 of record CM053770.1, read on the forward strand.
CAACAGTATCAAGAGAAAGAAAGTAGACAATAAATCCAAACAGAAACACTTATCCACCAACTGTCTTCATTTTGAAAAATGATTTGCACAGTATGTGTATTGGCAATATCTAACAATCCAAAATGTCATGAAGAATTTAGTCTAGACTCTAGAACAGGCCTGTATGTGGGCTGCCTATAAGCCTGCAGGTGAGCTAAAGGATTTTGGATGGCCTGCGAAAAATGTAGGGAATGTTTTTCTTAACATTCTTCATGGGTCATCCAAAATCCTTTGATGGGTCACAAGTTGCACAGGCTTGCTCTAAAAGGAACACAATGCAAAAAGCTTACAAAATTAAAAGAAAAACTCATAAAATATTGTTCTATTATTACTCACCACTGCTGGATAAGAGTACAAAGGCAAAAATATAGGTTAAAGTTTTAAATAAATGTACGTTATTTTCCTCTACTTTATATTAAAATTACAGATAAATCTCAACAGAAACTTTATAACTACTTAAGCAAAAATCAAAGTTGGTGAAAATTCTGAATATTTACATCAGTCAAATAATAAAAACATTAGAGAGCTAAAATGGATGCTTGAGGACTTGATAAATTCAATGTGCAGGAGTAATACTTGGAGGAAAAAAGAATTTGGAGCATAATCACTCTTAAAATTACTGAAGCAACAAAAAAGAACGTATCAAATTACTCTATATTTTTTAATGCCTACCTTTGTCTAGGAACTATGAAGAGTGCTCGCACCAACTTCCTTCTATTTGCTTTTGTGTTCATATTCATGCAAAAATCCATTGCTGCCTACAGGGGAAAAAAAATCAAACTTTTTCCTTTTAAAATCTCATTTTACATACAGAAAGCAGAAACTCAACCTGATACAATGCTTCCAATGTTAAATGTTTCACAAAACTGACACAAAATATTATACACATCAAAAATTACAAGTCTAATACAAACGGCTCTCTGGGCTGGCTTATGGGGAGGAATGTGAGGAGAACTGCAGGGTGATAGAAAAACATAAGACATCAATAAATACTTTTAAAAATCTTAAGAATACATGCAGAAAAATCCCACAGCTCCACTGTATTTCCCAAATATAACCCTTCACCATGCAAAGTTAAAAAACATATATAATTTAGAAACTTAGTAGCCAACTAAGGTAAAGAGGGGCTTGTTGAGAATCTTAATCCCTTAATTACTGATTAACCAGGTGAAAAATAAAGCAACAAGAAGATGATGTTGGTTTGGCAAGTAATTATAAGAAAAATTGTAACAGCAGTATTCATCACATGATAGTTAAGTAGTTATCAAGAACTATTTGGGAAGTTTAGAATATAACTGGGAAAAAATTATCATGAATCACAAACCTACTAAAAACAAGGGGGAAAACTTGTAGAAACCATCACAGAAACTAAGCTTGCTGAAAGGATTCTAGACAACTAAAACTTAGTAATTCAAACTACAAACATAATCCTGCAGTGTCAACTATGCGTCAACTAATCTACCTCTCTATAACATATCCCCAAATATTTGCTATTATATCTGTTATCATTTCTAATATAGCTAAAAAATATGAAAAATTGGAAAAGGCATATTTAAAAGAGGTCTTTAAAAAACTAATGGACTACTGTTTTTCCAAAATAATTAGTCACATACTACATTAAAATAAAATTAACATTAAACGTTTTGGGTATGTTTAAGAAGCACTTTCCTTAGAATAACTTACAAGGTATATTGTTCAAAGACTGTTTACAAATAAGAAAATAGAGGCCCAAAAAGATTAATTTACTTGCCCAAGGTCACATCTAATCAGTAAAGTGGAGAAATAAGACTAGAATTCAATTCTTCTGACTTCTGCCTAGTCCAGTAACTGTTTCAGTACAACAGTCAAATTCACCATGGTCTTTAAAAGTTCTCATGATTAATTAACATCATCAGACACAAAAAGCTTAGTGTTTCAGATTGAGGGAGGGCTCTCAAATTTCCTTGGTGTATGACAAATCTCTATTTTCTCAACTGGTTCAATATAAAGTTAAGATTCTTCAAAAAAGTAGGTCTCTGGAGAATGGTATAGCTTGTCATACTTTACTGGGAACTGACAATTTTCAATCAAAGTTAAACCACTGTACTCTTAAAACTATTATTTATAAATGTCAATCCTTCAGTAAATATTTAAGTACATATGCTAAGCACTGTGCTGGCTACTGGGAATAGAAAGATAAAAACGAAATTGTCCTTCAAGACGGTGAATCTGCATTCACAAAAACGTAGCTTTCAATTACCGTTTTCTGTCTCTCTCTCTCTCTCTCCCCCGGTCACTTCTAGGGTTACTGAACAGACCCCACTGCCCAGGGAGAGCTAGATACAGGGGAACATGTTAATAATGATCACTCACTCTCCATAGAGTCACCCAGAATTTACTGATGGCCAACAGTGGCAGGAGCTTTTAACATCTGAGTCTGAAAAACGTCACATAACTATAATAGTGTGATTCTGTAAATCAGCCAAAGCCCTGCTTCTATTATAAAAAAATGATGACAACTCTCCTTTGATGTTTGGGAAGGAGAACCTAGAGAAAAAGTAAGAAATAGCTCCAAATACAAAAGATAATTCCCGATGGAAATGTGACCTGCCAAAGTCATTAAATCTGTTAAGAAAAAAATATTGCTATATAATCAAATCATTTTTTTCAGTGGCCTTTACAACAATATTATGTATAGGAAAAGGAGAATAGTTTCTCAAGAAATCAAAAACTGTATAGTTGCTGATTTTTAAACTAAGTAGCTCCAAAAGTAGGCAGCTGTAATCTCTATGGAGTTCCAGAATCTATTAGATGATAAAAAGTCACTCAAACGTTTCCAGATTCAGGCAGAAAAGTCAGCTATTTGAAAATACAATGACAAAGATAAAAAATGAAAAATATACAATTCTACAAATGTGTTCATTGATAAACTCACTACTTAGACTTTTTAGTGCTACTTAGTACCTCTTAGTGTAACATATACAGACAATCACAGGTCATGATACAAGACTAGGGCTTATCTCTGTGGGTAGAGGTACATGAAATAAATCATACCTTGTCTATGAGATCTCGATTGACACAGTTCGGCAACTGCTGCAGGAAAGCATCTACTATAAGCTTTAGATGAGACCCAGTACTGGCTTCCTCATCTTCTTGTTCTAATTAAAAATTATTATTATAAAACAGGCTTTAAAAAACACACAATATGAAAAAACACATACAAATATATTGTGTGAAATATATATATATATAAAATATATATGTGAAAAATACCAAGTCTTGGGGTCATTTTCTTAATCACTGAAAAGATTAATTAAGCATTTTCTGAAGTATGACTATAGAAGTTCTGAATATTCCAAAGATTATATAAACACCTCATTTCAGATTTCAAATTCTAATCTGTCACACAGCATATACATGTACACACATACACACACACGTACATACATACCCACACTCCTATATACATACAAGATATTAGAAAAAATGTTTTTAATTAAAAAGTAAAAACAGACTGCCAAAATACAGTGATAAAGAACTTGATAAAGAAAAACTTAGCAATTACAGAATATATTAATATTTGTTATCATTAAACATGAAGTATCCCACTACAAAAATATTTTGTAAAGAATCATTGAACTATGTATTTTCATGTTGTGGCAGTATTATTTTTATTAAATGGAATTTTTTCCAAACTTATCATACTTAAAATTAAATTTTCAATTTAAGATTTATACTTTCCACTACCAATTCTTAAATGTTCCAAAGTTCTTATGGTATGTAATCAATTTTTGTGCTTTCTGAATGTTAGTTGATTCTGACTTCACTGCAAGTGAAAGCAATGAAAATTCTTCAAGAATGTCAATCTTTAAAGCAAGGTCTTGCAAGAAATTAATGAGAGTTAACCTCTTTGCCAAGCCAGAATAGGAAGAATGAGAAAAATGCACAGATAATGAACGATGTGCCTTTCACACAGCAGTAGCAGCTTTTAAACATGCCACCCATCTTGATTCCAGTATTCAATTAATTTTAAGAATTTAAAAGAGGTCTTTTGTTAAGGTTTATAGCTCAGTTTGATTTTTATTAGATTTGTGATAAGCAGAATAAATTTTATCCAGAAATATTTTAAAATAATCAATATTTTATTTCAAATACTGAATCAAAGTAATTGTAATTGGTAATTTTAACTGTGCCAAATAATGACTATAAAAAGATGTTTAACAACTTCACAGTTATTCATCTCCATTCCCAGCATTATGTTAATACCATCAGAATAAGAAGCAATTAAATTCACTCTCAAATACTCATCAATAAAGCTGCATTAGTTAAATTAGTTTAATTAAAGTAGACAATAACATATTGAAAATACAATCCGTTGTGGTTGACACCAATTCTTTTAAAGTAACAACTTTATCCATGGAGGAGTCAACTGAACTGTAGACAGGCTGTGTTTAACAACCAACTTTCAAAGTTCCTGAAAATTTAACAATCAGCTTTCTCAAACCAGCTCCAATCTACCACTTGCTATAATTAAGGATATACCTGAAAAAATGTACTGCTCATAAGAAGTTCATCATTTGAAACGGGTATGGTTTCATGATGAAGAATAAAGAATGTGTCAATTTATGAATCCTCTACCAAATCTTGTAAAACAATTGCATCAAAAGGAAAACATTATACATTAAGTATTTTAAAATGCAAAATAAGTCATTACAAGTCAATAAAGTCAATAAATGTTAATTTTAACACCACTGTCGTCACTGAACAACAGACGTTTTTGGAAGAACACGTAACAACAAAATCCCAAGAAAACTAAAATATTTCACAATGTAGTATGGAGAATTTCAGAGCCTTTGGTCAAGGTCAAGTCATCAAACCACACAGGGGTTAACAACCTTTCATAGGTGGCATGCTATCTTCATTTATTAATTCATTTATGAGGCAGTTGAGAGTTGAAGTTCTACCCACAAAGGGTAGAACTAAGACCCATTAGTAGAATTATGGTAAGAAATCTTTACGGGAACATTCCCCCAAGAATGAGAATTGAGGATCTTCTATACTATTCAATCTCTATAATCCAATCTCAGAAAAATGCCAGTTCTAAGGACTTTCATTTACATGTATACATAAGGTTATCAGCTAATACCTTAGGCATTTGACAAATATGGCTGCTAGGATCAAAGTAACAACCTATCTAGAAGACAAATGGGACATGGGCCATGTGCCCAAAGGGTAGAAAGACATACCTGCGGAAAATGAGAGCATTAGGAGAAATCAAGGGAGGTCATGCCAAAAAAAGATCAGGGCACCAAAGACAAACTTGGCCTACTAAACAATTTTGTGGTTATTCAATCATCTTAAAGGTCATATCTCTGCCATTCAGTCAAGAAGGTACACACCATGAAAACATTATTTATTGAAACAAAAGCTAAAAGGTTTACCTCTATTCTTCAAGCTTTCAAAAACAAACAAATCCAAGAATACACAAAGTGGTCCTTAAAAATGACTAGGTTCAAAAGTAAATGCAATGCAGTAGAACAATATTATGATTCTGCCATCTTTAATTGAAGTAATAGTGAAATAATCTAAATCCAATTTTTAAAAAATTAATGAAATTACACTCAATTCTATTAAACATAGGCTCATGATATAAGCATTCATACATTTACATCTAATAGAATTTAAAAGATTCTTATCAAAATAACTTATCAATTAATATATTATCAATGAGAAATGTATATTATCTTAGTGAGATACATGTGACAGTCAAAGGAGCACTATATTCCTTATCTCTTCTCAGGAACAGAAAAATACTACTTGCCAGGCATTTTTAAATGAAATAATAATGGCATTAAGGATAATAGCTAACACTTACATAGTGATCTGGGTATGTTACTTGATTTTTACAACTCTATGAAGCAGATACTATTATTACTGCCATTTTACAGATGAGGAAATTTGGGCTGGGATAGGTCAAGTGACTTAAGCCAGAGTCACTTAATGACACTAAGTGTCAGAGGTCAGATGTGAATTCATGACTCACATCCAAAAGCTTAATCCACTGTACCACCTCACAGCTCCCATAAAGGGGAAAATAAAAAATTAAGCTTCCTACATCTCACTATACAGTATAACAATGATTTCTTCCACACTTCTCTTCTCTGGTCCTCTGAGTATGCTTGCTCACTTCATGGGCATACATCTAACACTACATTCTTAGCACCTAATTCTTGCCAAGCTAGTGTACAACTAGGTTATCACTGTGAATAATTAATCCCCTCAAGTATTGGCATTTTTCAAACTTGCACACCACACTGAACTGGGACTAATTACCATATTTTACAAAACTATAACTTCAAATAGTTCAAATTCAAACATACGTGACTATTTCAGGATTTATTACTCCCACTAATTAGGACCTTCTTTATATTAGCTGATAACATCAGGTGGGACATTTTTAAAAGTTGGCCAGTTATGAGGTTACAACATCATGGATCTCACAACGACCAATAGACTTACTTTCAATCTTAATTTACACAATCGCATTAAAAGTATTCCAGAAAAACATATCATAAATATATGTTAGGAAACACAGAAATTGAAGCAGAGACCACAAAGAGCCAGTGTAGCTTTATCGTTCAGAAAAGGTCAGTACAGATAAACCTAACTTCCATAAGTGACAAGGTTACTTAGACTAACAGAGAATACAGAAGTCACAATTGACTAAGATTTTAGCAAAGCATTTGACAAAATTTTTCATGCTATTTTTATGGAAAAGACAAAGTAACTAGAGTATAAAGATTCACGTAGCCGCAGGACAATAGGAAAGATATCCAGGCAGATGAATGAGAAGCACAGTCTGGCAGAGTTTATAAACAGAAAAGCTCAACCCTTGAGTGAAGTTTGAAAGCAAGAATAGCAGCTTGGGATTCTTCCCTATGACACCCAATATTATTCTCTTTGTTCCAACTGATAAATCATATATGGATTGGAGACTGCAAGTCCCAGGTAAAACAGGTACCTAAAGTTCTCCAATATTACATCACCGAACACCTTTTGAATCTTAAAGATCAACTTCCCAAGTACAAAACAGGGGAGACAAGGCAGTAAATTATTCTGAAAAGGATCTGGGAATCTAGTGGAATCCAAGGTCAATGAGTCAATTAGGCTTATCTAGGTGATACTAATAGGTAATCTGTCTAGGTTAGAGAGGTGATGGTCTTGCTGTACTCTGCTTGGTCAGACCACATCTGAAGTACTGTGGTCAGTTCTTAGTACTGTTGTAAGAAGAATATTGCTCTCCCTAGATGCTCTGCAGCTTATGAAAAAGGATGATGAAGGACATCAACTGCATGGCATATATGAGGATCAGTGAAGAAACTAGGGATGTTCACCCTGGAGAAGAGAAGACTGCAGGTACAGGGTGAGTGAGGACAGCCAAGCAAATAGGGGGAATGACAGCTGTCTTAAAGTAACTGATGAGCTACCAAAGAAGAGGAATTAGACTTGTTCCTTTGGTTCCAAAAGGAAAAAGGTAGAGCAATGGATTTAAAGTTGCAAAGAGGAAAATTTAGGCTTGATACTTCCTAAGAAGTAGAGCTATCCAAAAGTTGAACAGCCTGTCTAGGGAAATAGTGGGTTGCCTCTCCCTGTAACTTTGTCAAAGGTTGGATGACCACTCTCCTCAGCCTTACTTGGCTGCCAAGTTGAATTTTCTAAAGTACAAGCCTGCCCATGTCAGACCACTGCTCAATGAACTCCAATGGCTCCTGATAATCTCCAGGATCAAACGTAAAAACCCTCTGTTTGGAATTTAAAGTTCTTCATAACCTTCAAACCTTTCCAGTCTTCTGACATTTTAATTGCCTCCATGTATCCTGTGATGAACCTACGCTATCCTACTTGGGAAAAAAACAAGACTTTGCACTATTGCCTTTCCACCCTAGTGTCAGGAATGCTCTGCTCCCTAGCCTCCAACTCACTTTCTCTGGGTTTTATCAAGATTCAGCTCACATCTTACCTTCTGTAGGAGACATTTCCCAGTCTTTGCAGCTGCTAACATCTTCTGCTCTCAGAAAGTGAGGTGATCCCCTTTGCTATTCTGTATATCTCTTTTATGTATCTAGTTCACATGTCTCCCCCAGATTCTTGAAGGCAAGGACGATTTTTGCCTTTTCTTTTATACCTAGCACTTAGTAAATACCTGGTACATAGCGAGCACTTAATAAATACTCGTTGAATGATTCCTGTTCAGGTACAAATTGTATTCAGTGGCCTCTTGGGTTCCTTTAAATTCAAGTTCTCTAAGCTAGGTTGACAACACTAACATAATAATGTGTATCTTTGCTATATATCTATCCAACTTAAGAATCATGTTCAAATAAATTTATGGCTAATTTGTAAATATTGGAAGCATGCAATTAAAATAAATTCAGTATTTGGGGGATGCTGTCAAGTGATGAAAAAGTAAAATGTCAATTAAAGTCCTCATTTTCCCATGTACTTCAATGATCAATATCAATAATTTGCATTCATGCAGACATATACAGCATTTTCATTATGAAGATCAGTTCCCCCAAAATAATCACCTAATAACTTTAGAACACAGGGTCAATAGCTGCAAGTTTCTAGTATCTCATATTCTAATAAAAGGGGTTTATGTACAAAATTATCCAAAAATTATATCTAAATTTTTTTACAAAAATTATGCTTTACCTTGTTCATCAAGAAGTTTCTTTGTAAGGTCTTCTGCTTCATCACCACCCTCTAATTCCAAAGTATCATCATTAATTTCCAGGTTCTCCAACTCAAGTTCCAAATCATCTGTATTTGACACATCTTTATTATCCTTAGGTTCCTTTGACTCTATTTCAAGAGACAGCAAAAGGATCTTTGAATTGTGTGTTACTAATTTCAAGTGTGCTGTGTAAAAAGGGGACAGGGATCAGGACTGGACCTGTGATTTCATTGGTACAGGAAATTCCCTTTTCAGCAAACTCCCTCTACCAATGCAGGTACAATGCATTCTCTGCAACTTAAAGTCTTAGAGAGTTGCCTAGAAAAAAGAGGGATTAAGTGATGTGCTCAGGATCACAGAATGACTAATTATTGGAGGTTGGACTTGAGAGGTCTTCCTGGCTCAAAAGTCAGCTCTCTACCTACTATATCACACTGCCTCTCATGTAAATAGACAAGTATTTGATTAAATTATTTCATTTCACTTCTGACAGTTAAAAATAACCATGTTCTATAAACTTTAGTAACAAATCTGAAAGAAAATTTAACATGATGATATTATAGTTAGACCATCATAGCACTTCACAAATATATTTCACATGCCAGAAAAGGGGGGATTTATTAAAAAGCTAGCTCTGTCTGAAAAGCAATCAATCAACCAATCAACAAGTATTTTAAGTGCCTATCATGTTCCAGGCACTGGACTAGGTACTAAGGGATAAAAGTGCAAGGAAAAAACTCAGACCGTTATACTGCCTGCCTTCCATTATAATTTCAGAGATATTATAGAGTGTGAGTGTGTCTGTGTGTGTGTGTGTGTGTGTGTGTGTGTGTACAAAATACATATATTGGGTTATCTACTATATACTCTATGTACTATTAGATAATATAAGGGATAAAAATTAAGTAGCTGATCTGAGGGGAGGTTTTTCAGGAAAACATTAAATTCTGTTTGGGACATGTTGAAATTAAATGTCTCCAGGACAATTAGTTTGAGATGTTCCTTAGGCAACTGGACATGTGGGACTGCAAGTAAGAGGAGAAGTGTAGACTGGATAAATATAACAGAGAATCTTTTGCATGGAAATAACTGAATTCATGGAAGATGATGAGATCCCTGAGTGAAATAGTAAAGAAGAATAAGAGTAAAGGGTCTAAGACACCCATGGTTAGCACACTTGGATAAGGATCTAGCAAAGAAATCTGAGGAGAATCAGACAGGAAGGAAATGAAATCAAAGGATAAGAATGGTGTCAAAAATTTGAAGAGTATCAAAGGTAAGACAGTGATGGGCAGTGTCTAAGCCTGAAGAAAGATCAAGAAGGATAAGAAAAGGCCATTTGACAGGACAAAGAGACCAGTTTCAGTTAAAAGAGGAAACTGAAAGCCAGTCCACAGATTGCTTAGAAAAAAGAGACACTACTCCACACTACTGCATTTTTGGTAGACCTATGATTTAGAAAGCAATTTGGAATTATGTAAATAGTGATTAAAAATACCATATCCTCATTCAGAGGTATAACTTGGTTTATACTACAAGGGGCCTGCTGATAAAAAGTAGTCACAGAACTCAGAGTGCACAGTAAGAGATTTTTTTTTTTTTTTTGGACATAGCCAATTTGACTAAAAATGTTCATAACAGGAGTTTTGTTTTTCTTGCTTTCTCATGGCAGGGGTTGAGTGGGAGGTGGAAGGAGTAGAGGTGGCTCTTCATTTGAAAAGAAAATCTAATTAGTTTTTTTAAAATATTACCATATACACCAACATGTCTGTAGCATATATTTATATTTATTTGTAGCACTTCTTGCAATAGCAAACAATGGAAAAAAGCAAATAAACATCAACTAGGGAGTGACTGAATAAGCTGTGGTAATGTTACTATGTTCCAAAAAATGACAAATATGAATTTACAGATGTAGACACTGATTTGCTTGATCAGATGAAGAGTGAAGTAGAGCCAAAAAAAAAAAATATATATATATATACACACACACACACACACACACACACACACACACAGTAATTAACTACCACAACAGACGGGAAAGAACAACCACAGAGAGAAAAAAGTGAATGCTACAAATGACAAAAGAATCATCATGGCCCCAAAGAAGAGAGCTCTGAGAAGAAACTCCCACTCTCTCTTTAGTAGAAGTGAGAGGTCTAGAGAGGTATAAGACTGCATATATCTTCAGACCTTTTTTTGACATATTTTATTGATTGGTTTTACCAATATTTTCCTTTTCTCCTTCCTCTCTTTAAGAAATATGCTTTATTGACTATAGTGAAAATGTATTCAATAGAAATATATATGTAGATCCTATATAGAATTGTATGCTGTCTCAGGGAGTGAGGGGAGTGATGGGGGATAGGCAGGGGGAGGAAAATCTAAGTTTTATGGTAGTGACTGTAGAACACTAAAAATAAATAAAATTAATATAAAAAAGAAATATGCTTTATAATATATAAGATAGTTTTCTGGGAAGGGGAAAGATAGGGATACCACTGAGAAAATTTTGGCACTAACAAAAATTGAATAAAAATGTAATTTTTATTTTAAAAAAAGAGAGAGAGAAAAGAAAATTAAAGGCATCTAGTACAGATGACTTTCTCAAGATTAGCCACAAATTTGGGAAGAAATGTAAGACTAAGCTAGTGGAAATGGACAGAAAAAGAAGGGGATTTTTTGTTGTTTTTTTTCTCATTTTAAATAGGATTTTATTTTTTTCCAGTTAAATGTGAAGGCAATTTCAACTTTTTTTAAGTAAAATTTTGAGTTCCAAATTTTCTCCCTCCTTCCCTCTTCCCCAAGATGGTAAGCAATCTGACATAGGTTATATACGTACAATCATGTAAAACATATTTCCATATTAGATTGTGAAAGAAAAAAACTGAAAAGGAAAAAAACCACAAAAAAAGATTTATGTGAAAATAGTATGCTTCAATCTGCATTCAGACTCCATCAGTTCTTTTTCTACATGTAGACAGCATTTTCCATCATGAGACTTTTAACACTGTCTTGGATTACTGCACAATTGATCATTACACAATGCTGCTGTTAATATTAATGGTCTCCTGGTTCTGCTCACTTCACTATGCATCAGTTCATGTAAGTCTTTCCAGGTTTTCCTGAAATCCACCTGCTTGTCACCTCTCATAGCACAAGAGTATTCCATTACATACCACATTACATACCACAACTTGTTCAGTCATCCCCCGAATGGATGGGAATCTCTTCAATTACCAATTCTTTGCCAAAAGGTGGTGGTGGTTTGTTTTTTTTTAACGGATGGAGGAGACATGATTGTGTTTATAGGCAATATAGAAGCTGTCAGTAGAGAGACTGAAGACTATTAGTAAAAATGTGGATGACAGAGAGGGTAATTTGCTGAAGAATATGAGATGGAACGGGAATAAGGAAGTATGCAGAGGGATTTCCTTTGCCAAGTACCACTTCTTGATCTGAGACAGGGATGAAGAAAGAGGTAACAAGTGAAGGACATTTTAGTATTACGAGATGAAGAGGAGGAGAAAACAGGGAGCTATGAATGGCCTCAATTTTTATTTTGAGTATGAAGTTCTCAATTGAGAGGGTGAGAGGAAGGGGTTCCTTGGGAAGTTTGAGGGGGGGATGGAAAAGTTAGGAAAAGTCATTGTAGCAAGTGGGATATTGAATCAATAAGAAAGGCATAAAAAGTCTGCCTTCATATAATGAGGGTCCAACTTAAGGTTATATAACACAAATCTGTCATGGACCCAGTCACAGTAGTTTTACAGTATTCTCCAGATTCATACATCAGCATGTGAATATCAACAAAGAGAGCAGATGGAGGAAATAATTCAAAGTTAGGGTTTCCTCAAAGATACTATTGATAGGATAAGGGCAAGGCATTTAATAGAACAGGACAGTGTACAGCTGAATTGGTTCACCAAGGGATAAAGATAAGGAAAGGAGGAGGATATGCACAGTTGCAGGGATAATGGTCAGGAGAGAACTGAAGGTGGAAGGAACGGAGATCATAGTGCGAAAGAACAGGACTACAGGTAATGAAGGTAAACAGATCAATCACAGATTATGATCTGATAAAGGAATATGAGTTCATGAACACTTGTAGGTGATAGTAAGACTGAGAATATTACTATGTGTAGGCTAAAGTGGAGCTGGAGAGTAGGTCATGGTAAATGAGTAAATCAAGAAACTGGGAAGTCAGGGTTCTTGAGCTACTATTACTATGTATATTGAAGGGTACATGGGCAGGAGTTGGGGAGGAAAAGAACTTGAGGCAGCTGCTGAATTCACTGAGTAAAGAAGGAGAATGTAGGAGGTCAGAATGTAACACCTACCAGAATTTGGATGGGATGATAAATATGAACCAAGTGAACCTCACAGGAAAAAGGTTACTTGGTGGTGGTGAAGAGAACGACTGAATAGAACACAGAAAGCAAGAAGTGTTCCTCATCAACCTGGAGGTATGGGTTAAAAAGTACTCTATACTAAAGAGTGTAGGTAGGAACCCCAGTCATCAAGTGCTAGCTAGGGATCCCACATCATCAAGAGCAAGCTAGATTTCAGTGACTGCCAGAAGTAAGAACGAAAAATGAAAGCAAATTTATTAACTATGGAGCAGGCAAAGCTGAGGACACAATGGAAAGGAAGGTCTCTACAATTAAAGCCAGGGGTTTAGAATCACTGGAATAGAATATAACGGGGGAAAAAAGCATGCTAGTTACTGAGGAGTGAACACAGACAGATTATAAGTAACTGCCAAACTTGTGGCAGGTGGTAACACTGAATCCTGTGGAGTCAGGCCGAGGAGGCCTAACTCCCAAATGGGCAGGAACTCTCCACAGGAGAATGTACAATCTGAGGGAGTTTGGACAGAAGGCAGAATTTAGACCCAGGGTTGAAACATACCTTGACAGGAAGACTCAGAAGGGAGGCGGCCCAGCCCTAGGACAGCTGGACAGCTAAATCTGGGGTGGTGCAGTATACTCTGGAAAATCTCAGGGGGAAAAGACAAAAGTCTCAGGCAAGCTGAGGATTCATAAAGCACTGCCTGAGAAGCCACAAGAGAAACAGAGGCCACAGGCTAGCTGGCTAGATTCCAGGTAACACAGTGCTCCCAGAGAAGTAGTAGAATGAAAAGAGAAATAGTAAAAACACATCACTGGAACTGAGGAAGGTATTTGTAAGGGCCAGAAAGGAGAGTGGAACAACATAGATAGAAGAATGAGAGAGTGCATGTATGTGTGCATGTGTGTATATAAATACATACATACATACATACATACATACATGATGGAGTAGGAAGAAATAAAACTAATTAAACAAGGAGCCAGATAAGAGAGAACTTTATCCTCTTTTTTTCACTGATACTATACTACAGCAATGTAAATATAAAGTAGCACCACCACAAAATAATTGAAAATTCATGTTAAGACATCTCCCTCCACTCCATTCAAAGTCGGGGAACTCTCATGGGTATGGAATTCTGCATATAGGGTCAGTTTTTTTTTTTAATATATGGATCACTTTTGTCGAATTTTTTTTTTCTTTTTTGTAAAAAGGAATTTTTGTTATAATGGAGGAGAAAGAGACACAGGGAGAGATACAACCCATGTAATATGGGATAACAATAAAAATCTATTTTTTTAAAAATACAGTCAGAATCTTGCATAAGAGTTACATTTTAAGAGTTATTATAGTAAAAAAAAATTAGTAACAGAGTATAAGTTATAAGAAGATACAAGTGATAGGATACTTCAGTAATATAAGGTGATGATACTCGCACTGCCTAAATGGAGGTTAACAAAGAATACATTCCAAGCAAGAGGGAACACAGTCTGCCCAAAGGCAAAGAAACAAGAGATGGAATATCACATACAGAAAACAGCAAGAAAACAGTTTGGCTAAAATATAGAAGACATGAAGGATAATAATGTGAAATAAGCTGGGGCCAAGGTTGCAAAGGACTTTAAAAGCTTAACAAAGTACTTTATATTTTATCCTGGAGACAACAGGGAACCCCTAAAACTCCTTGAACAGGTAACAAGGTCAGACCACTGCTTAAAGAATTTCAATTTATCAGCTGTCAATCAGGTCAGTGATGTGTCAACCCAAACCCTCTCCGCTTCAGAAAAGCTGGGGAGCAATGGGAATAAGAATAGAAAGGTTGCTGGAACTAGATTACGAATGACCTTGCAAACCAAGAAAATTTAGGTAGGAAAAAAGTAACCACCTAAGAGTTACTAATAGGTTTCTTTAAGTTCTGATCTTCCCCCTTCCACCTGCCATCAATTCAAGGAATAATGCTTTTGCCTATCAGTGAAGACATACTTTGGGTAGTGTCCATAAGAGAAGGCAAGAAAGAGATATATCTATTAAGTTCAAATAAAGAATGCAACATCACTAAAATAAAGGTGATTGAAAGAACTAAAGTTTTTCAATTACATAACACTTTGAAGAAAGGTACATTTTTCACTGTCATAATTCATTGCCACATATCTCTCCAACCCCATTGGCCTCAGGAAAAAGAGACAAACAAAACTCAATAAATAAAAGTCATATTTGTAATATTATAGCATAGTAGTAGGTAAGTATGGTTGTGGCAACCCAGTTTAGGATGCAAAAAAATTTTCTTAAAGTCTTAAAAATCATAAAAACTTTTTGGTCAACAAATATTTTAGAAATTAGTCCCACGCAAAGAAAATACTTTAGAATTACAAACATCAGAAACAGAAACAAATTTAACTTTGTTACCCTACTCTCATTAATTTAGTAGATGACTGGTGTATCTTACAGCTGACAACTTAAAGGAGTCTCATAACATACCACAATGATGGTATTAGTTCAAAGTTCAATATAATCTAATTTTTATACTTGAGAATTTCACAAAAGTACAGTGGTAATTTTCATCCACTATGATCCTCTTGATTAACTCATATTCCAATGGATGAGACAACATGAAATGTTTTCAATATTATTCAAGGATGGGCAGTCTCATCCCCAAAAAACATATTAACAAAACTAAACTAAAAAAAAAAATCTAAATTCTAAGGTTTGCTAATAAAATGCTAATAATGAACAACATTCTATGATACGTTCCTCCTAGAAAAGAAATGTAAATAATGAAATACTGACATTACAGTACTAAGTGCTTTAAGGATATCTGCACAATTACAAAGCAAACGACTCCCAAACATCACACTCCACTGAACCACAAAGTAGCAATTTTTTAAATGTTACTGAACGGTCTACCAAGGAAGTTTAAACAATATATCGCAATCTACTGGCAGATCTCAAACCCTTCACATGGAAATATTCACAACGTACATACATCACTTTGCAGTTTGCTGCAAGTTCCAGGAGAATCACAGAATTCCCTGAGCTCCCAGAAACAGCAATCCTTACACCCAGACAAATCAAGGATTGTATAACTACATAATCACCCTTCTAAACTCTTGGAGTATCATGAAGTTGGCTTCATCACAAAAAAGATCGGTGACTCCTTTGTACAGAAGTATGAAACTAAAGAGACTCTCTGAATTTTAACCATAACATCAGTTTACACACCATTGTCACATTTTGAAGAAATCTTATATGCATAATAAATACAATCACCAATTTGAGTATGTTGAAACCAGTATGTAACCAGCACAAATCATAGCACATTATGATCACCTCAGCTAAATGATCTACCTAGCAAAATTTATCCCAGACTATCATGTCAAAAATCTTATAACAAACTGATCTGAATTTTAAGTAAAATAATAACTTCAGGCAAAATATTTTTTAAAAAGAATTTCTGTATATTTTAAATCTATTTATATTGTTACCTTTGGAATCTTCTTTATTAGAGTCTTTGCTCTGATATGTTCTTTCATTGTCTTTAAATAAAATGGCTGGAACAAAAGCCTTCAAATCAATAAGGTTCTCATAAAAATTTCGAGCATCTTCATCCTCCCATATACCTCCTTCTAAGTCATATTCTCCAGGTTTACCAGGTGTAAAGATATCAATTCCAGGGCCATGCTCTACAAACAAAGCACACATGGTTAGTGGCATTGTATACACATTGAACATAATAAAAATGAGAATTTATATTCTACTCAATACATATTTTCATTTTAAAGCTGCCATGTTACAAATCAAATGCAGGACATGGTAACAGATATCCAAATTAACATCTCTTGCTTAAGTTAAAAAAAAAGAACCAAACTTTTATAAAATCATCTAAAATTTGTAATCCCAAAATTTGAGTTTTTAGAGACTTCAAAAATTTGTTTAAAACACTGGAAAGAAAAATAATGGTGTAAAAACAAAATGGGCAATAAAAGCAGGATATTTTACCAGTATATACTCTGAGCTTTAAACTTAGAAAAAAAATTGGTAGTTATATGATATCCTGGGTCTATTCTTATAAATGATAAAGCTAAAATGACTAATAAGAGTATCCACATCCTTTAAAGGCCCAGCTCAAGTTCCATCTCCTTTAGGAAGCATCTTTTAACATCTTAAGCAATTGTTAACTTTTCTTTTGCATTGCTACAATATTTAATAACTATAGAACTAATCTGATAGTTAATAGCCTTTCTATGGCTATTAACTGTTAGCATTATCACCTCAATAAAATTATACATTTTTTAAATGCTGGAGACTGTATTTCCAAAGGGAACACTGGTAATACAATAACATCCACAGTAAATACAAAATGGATACATGATTTGAATCTTAAATATCACACTATTAAAAAAAATTAGAAGTAATTTATACACCTTTCACAGTTGTAGGTAGAAGATAAATTTTTAATCTAACAAGTCACAGAGGTAATTACAACAACAATAGAAAAAAAGACCTCTACATTCAACTGAAAATCTTCTGCACAAATAAAATTAATGCATCTAAGTTAAGAAAGGAAGCAGGTGAATGAGAAGCAGTCTTTATATCAAATTTCTCAGAAAAGGGGGGCGGAGTTAAGATGGCAGAGTAGAGAAACAAATATACTCTAGCCCTTCCCCCACAGGCCACAAAATACCTGTTAAAAGGACTCTCAACAAAGTCTAGAGCAGCAGAAGCCACAGACAACAGAGACAAAAGAGGTTTCCAGTCAAAGGTAATCCAGAAGACCAACAGGAAAGGTCCACATCACAGGACACTGAACATAGCACAGCCCAGGCCATGCAGCACTGGGAAGAATAGAACCTGAACAGACCTCCGGGAAGAGTTCCTAACAGGGAAGGTCCCAGATACCTCAACCGACAAGCAACAAAGAAAGCTCCAAAGGTGAGTGGAGGAGGGCTTTCCCAGCTGGGCCAGAGGGAACAGGTTTTTCCAGCAACAGCCCCAGGCGACAGCAGAGGCCTCTGTAGCAGACTGTAGGCAGCTAAGAAGGGAAGCAACCTGGATCCATTGTTCAGGCAGCTCAACTTAAAGCCTCTGGTGGTAGGGAGCAACTGATCAAAACCCCAGCCCTAAGTGACAGCCTGCCCCCACCCAAAGCCCAGGGGAACCTAGAAGTTTAGTCTAATCTCTTGACAAAGGATTCAAAAGTCAAGTAACTGACTGGGAAAATGCCCAAAAAAGGGGGGAAAAAAAGAAAAATAAGATCACAGAAAGTTACTTTCTTGGTGAACAGGTGTCTCCTTCCATCCTTTCAGATGAGGAAGAACAAGGCTTACTGTCACAGGAAGTTAAGACCCCCCCC
>CM053770.1:131306462-131324454 GCA_028658325.1 Potorous gilbertii
AGGACCTCAGCTCTCCTCATCAAGAGGCTCAGAGCCTCTCTCCCTTTCCTGCTGATCATTTCCTGGCCCATATATTTATATTATAATTATATAGCATGCATAGCTTGCATAGACATAGGTTCATATAAGGTGGGGACAGCAACTGGAATACTTACATTAGTATAGAGAAGTCCCAGTGAGGAAATGCAGGTTCCTTCTACCAATGCATGTTCTCTTTGATTTATAGTTTTGAGAGCTGTCTAGACCACAACCAGTTTGTGATAGTCAGGACCTGAACTTATTAGTTTCAAGACCACCTCTCTACCCACTTTACCACACTGCCTCTGTCCTGTACATATTTAAATTTGCATGCATATATAATATGTGTATATTTGTGTATGTATGTAAATCTTGAAGAATTGCTGCTGGGCTCACAATGCTTGGCATAATGCACCTTGTTTCATATCCAGCTTAAGACATAGACCAGGTTCAACCCTGGGGATTCTGGCTTCTACAAGAGGGGGTTAGACTCCCTATTCCCATATTCTTCAGCATGTTAACCCCGTCACTCTGGTGCCTCAGGGGCAATCTTACTCAAAGGATAATTGGATGATGGATCTTGAGGTAGAAAGGACTTTAGAAGTCATCTTATTCAATCCTTCACTTTATGAAAAACTGAAGCTCAGAGAAAGGAGGAAATGAGGAAACTGAGGCTCAGAGAAGGTAAGTCACTTGTCCAAACTCACAAAGAAAAGTATATTACAGGTGAGATTTGTACACACCTTAGATTATGGCTCATGTCTAGGATTACCCATAAATGGAGAGTAAAAAGGTATTCAGTGTACAATGTGATTCAGATACAGAAGAGAAAATTTATTCCTACGCACCAAAGAAATGCTCATCATAATAGAAGAATCATATTATACATTAATAGGATATAAATCAGACTTTAGTAACTTTTGCCTTCTAACTGCTGTTATAGTCTTTTGAGAGGATGATACATGAACTTCATCAGAACATAAAGTGGTTTTCTGGACTGCTAATTACGCATTTTATATTTTGCTTTTGCTCCATATTGTCCCAAAAAAACTCATATCATGGGATGCCTTTCCTGCTGCCATTTAGTTCTGACCCAATAGGATCCAGGACTTTTGGGCCTTTGGAATTCACAAGGTCATTTCTGAGGCTGGACAGGCATATCTTGGAATAGTTATTTGTTTGGTTAATATCAGGTAAGAAGAAATACAAAAGAGCTGAAAGCCAAGCTCAGGCTTGCCAAGGCAAGACCTGTGCTTTTGAAGCCATGTGCTCATGGATGCATGGAGGCCATAGTTCCTGAGTTAGGATAAGAAACTCCTTCCACTCCTCCTTTTCTTGGGAAGCAGCTCAAAACAGTCCTGGCTCCATTTGCAGCCAGAAAGGAAGAAAGTGGCTGATAGGGGGTTACTCCCTTTATATATCTACTGTATCCTTAATTCTTCTGGCTCCCCATCCAATATGAGGATTCTACATCATCAACCAATGTTAACCTTTGACCTCTTGACACATGGTAGGAAAGAGACCACAAAGTTCCCACATAGTTGACCATAACCAGGAACTGTAACTTTGAGTATGTGCCATGGGATGGCCCTTCTAGGCCAAATCCTCCTCCTCCCTTCCCCATCCCATGTTTGTCTGTCTTAGAGTAATCAAGATTTAAATAAAGATTATTTAACCTTCTTTTACATATCCCCAGACTCTTATACTTTTGGAATCATTGTTTCTGCTCCCCATAGGTTTGTTTCGTTTTCCTTTTTCTCTCTCTGCCTTTCTTCTTTTACTCTTGTCAATTCTTTCTATTTTCAGTATACTTGCTTTCTTGTTGGAAGATTTCCACTTCTATATTTCACATTCTTATATGCGATGGGATAAAAACCCTAGTTTGTTAGAATTATATCTAAACTTCAAATAAGGACCTGACTAAGTTCTCTTCTCAGTAAAGTGCTATGTACAAATATTATGTCACCTGTATTTTGGTTTCTTGGGGATGATATTGAGGCAGGTAGGTGGTGCAGTGGATAGAGTGTAGGGCCTGGAATCAGGAAGACCTGAATTCAGATTTGACCTCAGATACTTACTAGCTGTGGACCCCAGACAAATCACTTAACCCTGTGTGCCTCAGTTTCCTCATCTGTAAAATGAGCTGGAACAGGAAATAGTAAACAATTTCAGTACCTTTTCCAAGAAAATCCCAAAGCTCACACAAAGAATCGGGCACAGCTGAAAAATAACTGAATGACAAAACAACAGAGGGATCATATTTGCTGATTCTAAGTCTTATATCTGAGTAACAGAGGTTCTAAGGCAACCTCTAGAGCGGTGATGTAAAACTCCGTAAAAATGGAGGCCAAGTGTCTCCCACTTAAGACACAACCTCTGCCAAAGAGTGCATTCTTAGCAGTGGGGGTTGTAGCAGCTTTGCAAGCCAGCCTCTCCCCCAGAGTGAGCTTCTAGCTCCAGTCACTTCCATGAAGCTTCTTGCAACACAGTGCTTCCAACTTCCCCAGGCATCTAAACTCCAAACAGAGGATCAGTTTGTCTGGGAGAGAGAGAATAAAGATGGTGTGACTGGAGATGTAACAATTAAGGAATTGTCTTCTATGTTTAGGTTGATGAAATTTCAGCTCATGACATTGTACAAGTGGAGCATCTGTCCCTCTACCACTCTAACCATTGTTTTGGTAAATGTGTTGCATGGAAGAGTTTGCTGGCAAAATGGTTACAAAATGTATCTCTATCACCTTTCCACAGCATTTTTCTCGATTCCATGGTAGCAAAATAAGTACTAGTTCCTGTTAGATGAAGAAGGACTGAACCATCATGTATGTACCATTATTTGTATAGCAAACATGACAATTCTTTGCACCATGTTTTTTAGAGAGCCTTTACAGAGCAGAATATTCTTTTTGTTCAGTAGCTCAGTTGTGTCCGACTCTTCGTGAACCTGTGGATTATAGCATGCCAGGCCCTTCTATCGTCCACCATCTCCGGAAGTCTGTCCAAACTCATGTGTATTGCACCCATGCCACTCTCTATCCATCTCATCCTTTGCTGTCCCCATCTCTTTTTTTGCCTTCAATCTTTCCCAGTATCAGTCTTTTCCAGTGAGTCTGGTCTTCTCATGTAGTCAAAGTATTTAAATTTCAGCTTCAACATTTGTCTTTCCAATGAATAGTCAAGAGTTAATTTCTTTAAGCATTGATTGATTTTACCTCCTTGCTGTCCAAGGGACTCACAAAAGTCTTCTCCAACATCACAATTCGGAAGTGTTGATTCTGTGGTGCTTAGCTTTCCTTAATGTCCGACTCTCACAACCATGCATTACTACTGGAAAAACTTTAGCTTTGACCACGTGGGCTTTTGTCAGCAAGGTGATGTCTCTGCTTTTTAGTTCATTGTCCAGATTTGCCACAGTTTTCATTCCAAGAACAAGAGTCTTTTAATTTCATGGCTGCAGTCACTGCCTGCAGTGATCTTTGAGCCCAAGAACATAAAATCCAACCCTCCTTCCATCTCTCCTCTCTCTATCTGCCAGGAAGTCATGAGATGGCATTAGGAACAGCTAATTATGGTATTGCTTGTATTTTATGGAACGTAAAGGAGCCTATGCCCAAAATGTTGTTACTTTTGTCCTTTCAAATCTGGTGCATGTAATATATTTATTTTTTTTTCTATTGGTCCCAAGCCAATCTGGCCCAATGGGCTGTTCTCCCTAATCTTTCTTTTTTTTTTTTTTTTTAGAATAGCATGTCTGTCAAAACGCTGTTTACCTTCTCTCTTGGGTCTGACACTCCAGAAAGTGGTTTTATGCTGTTTTTCAAATGAGAACTGAGCCCACTGGTTTTCAGGAGTTCAAATAAAAGTGTTCACTTAACCTAGCTGAATTTCTTCTTTGCCTCTCTAATGAGAAGAAAGGAGGACATGAGGAAAGCATTAATAAAGTCTCTTCAAATGATAGCTGAGTAAGAGGCAGGAGTCGTCTTCAGATTATAGGATCAAAGGTTCCCTTGAGGTATGCAGCCAAAATGCTCACCTGTAGTTTTGCATGCAAATTCAGTAATGAACTATGTCTTAGCTTTCCTTTTTGGATTCCTGTCTTTAGCTGTATAATTGTATTTGAAGCCTCACCACTTAATTCTGGCAAAGTCTCAGTTTTTTGGCTATCTTAATGCCTTTTCTTGGCCACTAAGTTACCTGGGCCATTGCTCTAGAAAATAAAAGGAGGAACCTTTAGGACTAAGGTGTTGTCAGGGGTTAAAGCTTGTCTGTTTGTACCACTTTTCCCAAGAAACCCTCTGGTCATCAGAATGTTTCATTTTAAACCAATGTTGTAAAGTATTTATCTGATTTTCCACTTAGACCTTCACATGAGATACTCAGCAACCAGAGCTGAATCCTAAAAATATTTAGGGCTCATTGGGAGTCCCTTTCATTGCTTCACTTGAATATTTGGAATTAGTGACCTGGGGACTACATTGTATTGGTTCCACATTTATTCTACCTCTCCTTTTTTGGGAGAGGGAAGGAGGACAGGACCTGTGATTTCATTGACAAAGAGAGTTCCCTGTGAGGAGAATTTCTCCAAATCCCTGGGTCAGGGAGAGATAATGTGCTTTGCCAAGGGTCACACAATCAGTAAATGTCAGAGGAAGGGCTTGACCATAGGTATGCTATCCTGACTTTGGTCTACTTGGTAGCTATCCTTACTACAACATTCGACCTTTTTGCCCTTTGCCTTTTGCACGAGCAATAAACCAGTCTATTCCTTTTGTGGGCAGAGGGCCACCTTCCTACTAGGTAGAATAAAAAAATTTAGGGAGAAACCTTAGAAGTCATATGGCCAACCTCCATATTTTAGAGATGAGGAACTGAGACAAATAGAGGTTAAGTGACTCGCTTAGGGTCACACAGCTAGTAAGTGTCTGATCCTCCTGACCAAGTCTAATGTTCTACCCACTGTACCACCTAGCTTCTTGAGTGATTGGTTGGTGTTCCCTAATTCCAAGCTCCCTGGGTGCAGTGCCTGCCTCACATACCCTCTCAACCCATATTCCTATAAAGCTTGAAAGAGATTATTGTTATTGAGTCATTTCAATCATATCCATATCTCCTGACCCCATCTGGGTAAATACTTGGCAAAGTACTGGAGTGGTTTGTTTTTAACATATTGTGAGAAAATGATTTTAAGACATACAGCATGACATCAGAAGGCTGCTCTGTGGACACATGGACAATTAGAAAAAAGTAGCAGAGTTGAGATACCCTATATATGAAATATATTTGATTGGATCCAAGCACTGGATTCAAGTTAGCATTTGAATGCTTAGATCCTGTGACCTGGCTTGGGATCTTTGTCTGGGCCCCTCCCAGCATGGGACTCTCTCTGCCTTTATTATCGTGGCTGAGGTTTTGTGAAAGATGACTATGTTCCAAGGAACAGGCAGGGGTTAGGAATGAGAGGAAAACTGTAAGGCAGATCCTGAACTCCTTTTTGAAAATATAGAATGAATATGCAGAATGACATGGCCAATGTGGGAATTCTGTATTTCTTTTTTTTCTTTTATTTTTTTAATTGAATTATTTTATTTGTTTTCAGTGTTTGACAATCACTTTCATATATCTTAGACTTTTTTCCCACTCTCTCTACCTCTCTCCCCTCTCCCTCCCCACTTCCTCCCTGAGATGGTGTACAATCTCATATAGGTTCTACACATACATTCCCATTAAATGCATGTTGCAGAGAAGAATTAAAATGAATGGGAGAAACCATAAAACAAAACAAAACATAATACACAAGAAAATGGTCTGTTTCTATCTGTGATCCAGTTCCATAATTCTTTCTCTCAGTGTGGAAGGCGTTTTGCCTCAAGAGTTCATTGGAAATTTTTGAAGTCCATGCATAATCAATGAAGTACTAAGTCTACCTGAAAAATTCTTTGCACACTGTGGTTGTTGCTGTGCACAAAATTCTCCTGATTCTGCTCCTTTCACTCAGCATCAGTTCATATAAGTATTTCCAGGCTTCTCCAAAGTCTTCCTGTTCATCTTTTCTCATAGCATGATAGTATTTCATTACATTCATACACCATAACTTGTTCAGCCATTCTGCAGTTGATGGGCATCCCCTTGATTTCCAGTTTTTGGCCACCACAAAGAGAGTTGCTATAAATATTTTTGTACATGTGGGACCCTTTCTCATTTCTATGATCTCTTTGGGATAGAGTCCCAGAAGTGATATTGCTGGGTCAAAGGGTATGCACATTTTTGTAGCCCTTTGGGCATAGTTCCAAATTGCTCTCCAGAATGGTTGGATCAGCTCACAGCTCCACCAACAATGAATTAGCGTTCCAACTCTCCCACATCTTCTCCAACATTTATCATTTTCCTGTTTTGTCATGTTAGCCAATCTGAAGGTGTGATGTGGTACCTTTGAGTTGTTTTGATTTCCATCTAGCTAATCAATAGTGATTTAGAGCATTTTTTCATATGATTATAGATAGCTTTAATTTCTTCCTCTGAAAAGGGAATTTGTTTTTCTTGACTATACATATTTGTTACAAGGTTTTGTTTTTTTCTTCCATTACTTATCACCACCACTGCTCCTCTCCCCAGCAGTGAAGGAAGGGAGGAGATAGAAAGGAGAAAAAATAAATGTTTATTAATTGAAAAAATAAAACTTAATTAAAAATTAAAAGGAGCCGGGATTATCAGATAATTATAAGAAGGCTCTTGATAGGGTGATAGAGGATGGAATAAACTTCAAAAGAAGAGAAGTTTCTGAGTGATGGTGGCAGAGGGAGTGACTAGAAGTGTCAGAGAGTATCAGAAATCTGACTATTTCTCTTCCTGGCTCAGTGCAGGGGTCAGGAGGGCCTGGGAAGATGGGAGTGGGATTGTTGAAGATAAGGTTTACCAAGTACTGACAGGGTGACTAGAAATGTTGTTATCTTTCAGAGAGAGAGAGTGCTATGTTCCCACAAATGGGCAGCTAGGTGGTGCAGTGGATAGAACACCTGATCTGGAGCCAGGAAGACCTGACTTCAAATTTGACCTAAAGACACTTAACTAGCTGGGCAACCTTGGGCAAGTTACTTTCTGTTTGCCTCAGTTTCCTTATCTGTCAAATTAGCTGGAGAATGACATAGCAAACCACTCCAGTATCCTTGCCAAGAAAACCCCAAATGGGGTCATGGAGAATCAGACACAACTGAATAAAAACAAGTGTTTCCATAGATATTAGAAGATGGAAGAACTGTGAGAAGTCTAAAATGGATGCAAGTTTGTTAAGATTAGACTTTTTCCTTTGAGTTTTCATTTGTCTTCCTTAATTTCTGTCCAGTACACTGTTTCTAGCTTTATCACATTTTCTTTTTTTAACAGAAAGAAACTGCATGATATCTCTGGTTTTATAAGAATGCTGGATTTGAGTCAGAAGACCTAGGTTCAGATCTCAACTCTGCTGTTTACTATGGAAGTGATTGTTGGCAAGTCACTTAATTTCTCCGGGCCTCTGTTTGCTCATCTGTAAAATGAGGAGGTTGGATTAGATTATCTCTATAGTTTCTTCCAGAATTAAACTGTATGATCTCTTACACAGGTATCTAAATTGTAGAGAAATGCAACTGGAGATAGTGTGTCCAAATTAAGAAAGTGATAAATACCAGAAGAGGGAACGCCCAAGTTCACTTATCTGCCATAAAATCTTATGGGAGAATGCCAAAAGCAACATTGACATGGTTTGGCTTTGAAATCAAAGTATCATTTTAAAAGCAAACAAATGAACTTAATGTGCTTAGGGCCACTACCCTCTCATTAAAAGTAATTTTAGGACAAGACAAAATAAACACAAGGTTGGTGGGAGCATTATTAAAGATGAAATTATCTATGCTAATATATACATATATACATGTATATACACACATATGTATCTATACATACATTGTAGTTTGTCTGTTTTTCGAAGAACACCAGTGACATCATGGGTGATGTCTTAACTTATGGGCGAGTCAGATTTAAGTGAGGCAGAATTGTAAAAACCTTCAGTCTCACTCTCTTCAGTCATCAAAGTTCAGTGACAAGATAAAAGTCAGTACAACTTGTGATGGCTCAGGATGAAGTAGATGACCTTGGTGTCTTCAATATCTGACCAAACTCTAAGCACTCCATAGAACCTGCTTCAGCCACCATCGTGGTCAATAGAATAAATTGTTCTCATCCATTCATTCCCCCGGCAAAAGTCTTCCCATGCTTAGAGTAGACATCCCATTAACTCAATGACAGGTTTGAGGCTGTCAGTTCCCCTTATCGTGGTCCGACCTGTCTGCTGAGAAGGTTTACCTGGGTGTGGACACTGTGCAAACTTCTTGGAGTCACAGTCACATGGATACCAAAGATGGATGAGCAGTTCAGAAAATGGTTTGGCAGTCTTACATAAAAGTCACAGTTTCATCTCTTTGACTCTGGATTATTCCCTCTGACTCTAATGAGATTGCAATTCACTCTGAGAGTTTTAAACCACTTGAAGTAGCCACAAGCCTCTCAGGCATTCTCTCTTTTGAGAGCAGAGAGGCAACAGGAAAAGAGGAACCTGAAGGCTAAAAGGATAATATAATAAGTGGCTACATGACCTGAATGTTAAAAGTAAATAATACAAAAAAATTAGGAGAAAATGAGCTCTGGTACCTTTCAAAAATTATGGGTAGCAGAAGAATTCTTAACCCAACATGGGATAAATCATTTTAACCACTGAATGTTAAAAAAAAAAAACAACTTTTGCAAGAATAAAATCACTGAAGATAGAACTAGAAGAGAAACACTAGTGGAAATATTTGTAGCATATATGACCCAAAAAGTTTAATATCCAAAACATACAGGAATTGACATGAATCCGTAATGCCAAGAGGCAGTCCCTAATATCTCAGTGGAAGAAGGATATAAACATAATTTACAAAAGAAGAAATGCAAACTCTAAGTGATCATATGACAGCACGTTCTAAATCACCAGTGGTAGAGATACACACTTGTAAGAGAGATGTAACATAGAACAATTCTGAGTTGTAAATTGGCGAAGATGACAAAAGGTAGGAACAGTTAATGTTGGAGGAGTTGTGGGAAGACAGGTACACTGATGCAATCTTGGCAGAATATTCAGCCACTCCCCAATTGATGGGCATCCCCTTAATTTCCACGTCTTGGCCAACACAAAAAGAGCTACTGTAAAGTCATGCAGTTGTTCTGAATTTCAATAAGAATTAAACAGAAAAATTTATTCAACCATTCATATTCTCTCATCTTCTACTGGGTATCTATTCCAAAGAAGTCAAAAACATAAATTTATTCTGTTAAAACATTCATAACAACACTCTTTATAATAGGAAAGAAGTAGAAATAAAGTGAGTACCTATCCATTGGGGAGTGGCTGATTCCTATATCATATCCTATGATATAGGAATACAATGGAGTATTATCATACAGTAAGAAAAACCAAGATTGTATGCAATTCAATGTAGGTTCTACATATATATTCTTATTAAACATTTTCACATTAGTCACGTTGTATAGAAGAATTAGAATGAATGGAAGGAACCATGAGAAAGAAAAAACAAGACTAAACAAAAAAAGAGAGCAAATAGTATGCTTTGATCTGCATTTAGACTCCATATTTCTTTCTCTGGATGTGGATGGCATTTTCCATCATGAGTCTTTTGGAGTCGTTTTAGGTCCTTGCACTGCTGAGAAGAACTAGGCCTATGAAAGTAAGTCATCGCACGCTGTGGCTATTACTGTGTACAGTGTTCTCCTGGTTCTGCTCCCCTCACTCAGCACTAGTTCATGTAAGTCTTTTCAGGTTTTTCTGAAATCTGCTTGTTCATCATTTCTTATGGAACAATAGTATTCCATTACATTCATATACTGCAACTTGTTCAGCCATTTCCCAATTGATGGGCATTCCCTCAATTTCCATGTCTTGGCCACCACAAAAAGAGTTACTATAAATATTTTTGTACATGTTCTTGTATATTCCAAAAAGCCTCTCACTTGACCCTATCATGCCTCCCTCTTTATCACAGTCAGACTCCTAGAAAATGCTGTCTCCTCATGATGTTCCTACTTTCTCACCTCTCACTCATTTAAATGAAGCTTTATTATTAACTTGACAAATATCTACAAACATGAGATGCACCTAGGGGCTACAGTTACCTGGAGTCAGGAAGGCTGGGTTTAAATTCAGCCTCAGACAAACTAGTTCTGTTACCCTGGCTAAGTCATTTAACCTGTTTCCCTCAATTTCCTTAGCTGTGAAATGGGGATGACTAGTTTTCCTTCCTTGAATATCATCACTAACTGACCTTCCACGCAACTGCCAAATTTTTATTTCTAAAACACAGGTCTCTCTATGTCACTTCCCCACTCAAAAAGTTCAGTGATTCCCTTTTACCTCTAAGATAAAATTCAAAATCTTTTGACATTTAAAATGTGCAATCTGACTCCAGTCCTTATCTCCAGATTTACTATATACCTCTGGCTCCAGATCTGGGCTCCTTGCTTTTCTTCACACAAAACACTCATCTGCCTCCGTTCTTTGAGCAAGTCGTCTCCCATGGCAGGAATATTCTCAGCCTCAGAATTCCTAACTTCCTTTAAGGTTCCCCTTAGCCATTTTGGATTCCCCAGTAGCTACTGCCTCAGCTATTCCAAATCTTGAATAAACTTTGTAGCTGTTTTGTACTTACTTACATAGGTAGTAACCCTTGCTAGCTATGTGACCCTGGGCAAGTCACTTAACCCTGTTTGCCTCAGTTTCCTCATTTGTAAAATGAGCTAGAGAAGGAAATGGCAAACCACTCCAGTATCTTTGCCAAGAACACCCCAAATGGGTCCATGAAGAGTTGGGCAAGGCTGAATAATGACTGAACAACATATATACATGTTTCCCTGATAGAAGATAAGCTTCTTGAGAGTAGGGGCTATTTCATTTTTGTTATCATATCTTCAATGTCTAACAGAGCTCCTGACACAGAGTAAAAACTTAATAATTGAGTTATTGAGTGAGAGGCAGTGTGGTCATAGTGAAGAAGGCAGACCATTTGAAGGTAGAACTCAATGATGATCCTTCTTAGCATGGAGACATCAAACTTTCTGAAGAAACAAGAGAGACTTTTCTCTCTTTTCTGACTCCTCCAAAATAGAAACTGACTTTGGACCTAGACAGATAGAGTTCTGGAGACAGTCCTTATCAGGAAGCAATGATAGAGACGTTTAAGGTCTGGCCAATAATGGCCAATGTCAATACCTTGGATAAACTATGTCTTCCCTTCCAGAATGATGATGTCAAAGACCTCAAGGCCACTGGCAATGCTGAGGAGAAGTTGAAACAAATATTGTAAAGGTTTTGAGATAATATAGGAAGCTTTTGAGGTCCAGCTCACCATGACGATTAACACAGTCAATTCTGCCATCTGACCACATCCTCAAGACTAGATGGTGAATTACAAAAGAATATAATTTCAGCAAATTCTGTCTCAGATGTTTATTCACTATGTGATTCTGGGCACATCACCTAAGCACTCTGAGCCTTAGTTTTGTCATCTGGGAAAGGAAGGAGTTTGCCTTGATGCTCCAAAATCCCTTCTAGCTCTAAATGTATGATACATTTTTGTGGTTGTTCAATGATCCCATTTGGACTTTTCTTGGCAAAGATACTAGAGTGGTTTGCCATTTTCTTTTCATTTTACAGATGAGGAAACAGGATTAAGTAACTTTCCCAGGGTCACACAGCTAGTAAGTGTCTGAACCCAGGTTTTCTTGACTCCAGGCTCTGTACTCTTATCTTCCTCATTTGATACATATTTATTATATTTTAACTAGGATATCATAGTGAATATCATAGTGAAAAGATTTATAATCTGAGCATCCACTCAACTCTGCTACTTCGAACTTGTACGAGTATGGATAAGTCATAGCATTTTTCAAAGCCTCAGTTTCCCAATCTGTAAAACAAAGTGACTCAAATATAGATCATAAACATGTATCCCCATAGTCTAGCACAGTGCCTGGCACAGAGGCTCTAAATAAATGCTTATTGATTTATTCATCTAGAATGATCTCTAGGATCTCATCCAGTTGTAAGTCACTTCACTCACTCTACTTTCTCCACTCTCCCCAAGAAAGGACAAAATATGGAGATATAAAAGAAAGGTCGCTACTTGGATTGGAACCAGGAACTGAGAAATGATACTAGAGAAAACTGAGAGTAGAGCTAGAATCATAACAGACCTATGAGGGACCACAGAAAATTGTCTAGTCTAACCTCCTCATTTTACAGATGAGGATATAGTAGGGGAAATGACATGCTTAAAGTCACACTGGTAGTAGCAAAGAAAGAATTTGTATATAGGTGTTTGTATGTCTGCATTCATCCAAGTCATAGAGAAAAATTAGGCACCCTGCTCACTCAAAATGAATCCAGGTTTCCCTAATAATACAAAGATGGAGTCAGACTAAAAAAGTTGATAATGAAAGATTGAAAAAACCACAGACATTCTTTTTTTGGTAGAGATATACTATCTTTATATATAGCTTACAAAATCTATTTACAAAATAGATCACTTACTGGTGATCATTAATATTCCAAAAGGTTTATTTGCTTTATAAAGGGATTCACTGTAAGATCTCTTTCTTAGTTTCATGGCTTGCCACGGTTCCAAAGGGATGTTCCTGACTCTAGCTCTCTAATCACCACACTATCCTCCCTCTCATCATAAGAGCACATCTTTATAGGACACTGCTTTTACAAAAGGCTCATAGCAATCCGATGAGAACGGCGATGCACATAGCCCATTTGGCAGTGCTAAGTGACTTGCACAAGACTTCCTAAGTGTCTGAGGTTAAGTAGGCATGGCCTCCAATGCTTGTTTTATAAATTGCAGATCATTAATTACTTGAGAGAGGCAGGAGGAGTATGGGTATGGGTGTGGGTGTCTAGAGAAACTTGAAACTAAAGTATTTCATAGTCTAGGTATCATTGCCAAATAATTGTTTGGAAATAAACAAAAAGTATCACTAGAAATTATCATTTGAGTCAATTGAAAATGGAGTTGATTTCTAGAAGCAACTGGGTGGCTCAATGGACAGAGCACCAGCCCTGAAGTCAGGAGGACCTAAGGCCAAATCTAGCCTCAGATACTTATTAGTTGTCTGACCCTGGGCAAGTCTGCCTCCAAAAAAAAAAGGATTTATATAAAAATTGGATTTATATAGAACTGTCATATTTTAAATATATGTGCATTTAGGAACGCTCCTTTTTGTGGTATTAAGAAATGGTATGTGTGAATGGTGATTCCTTTTAAGAGATTCAGTAAGTCCCTGATGTTAAAAAAAAAAATCTGATCTTTGATTTCATCAATATAGGGAATTCATATTGAGGGAAGCCCCTCTCCTAATGAAGGTCAGCGCCTGCTCTAGAACTCAGTCTGAGTTAAGAAGTTAGTGACTTTCTTAGGATCATACAGCCAGTATGAGACTGAGGCAAAGTCAAGGCAGAGGACTTTACCCAGGTCTTTCTGAACCAGAGATCAACTTTCAATCCTCTGTGTCAATTGAATGAGCACTAAGCCTAGTGGCTGGCACATAGTAGGTACTTAATAAATGCTCATTAATAAATGCTTATTGACTTACAGTTATAATCCAATTTTTGATTTGTGGAAAGAAAGACGATAAGTTAATAAAAACATCTGTCCATTATCCAACTTAATTACATAATGGCAATTTATATAGAGCAAATCACTATAGTATAATGTCTAAATAATAGAGATCCTACCCTAGAGAGATCAAATTATAATTTGCTTTCTGTGAGATAAAAAACTCCAAATTGTCAGGCTTTACCTTCCTTTGTTTCTGTATTCCTTTTCCCCTTCCTCATTAAAAACTTATTTCTCCCTGGGCTTGGATTCTTTTCTTCTCCTCTTATTTATTTTACAGGGATCTCCATGTTCATCAAGAAAGCTAAGACATCTCAATTGAAAAAAAAAGTTTCATTACCATTAAATAATGAGCTAGATGTTCCTGTGTGACTGGTAGAGTTCATTTAATTTCTAGTCATATCTCATTTTTGTATCATTCAGTTCTTGATGGCCCACATGTCAATAATCCATAGGTGGATAGAACATCTGTGGTTAATTTTATATTCTATTCTGACTTCAGCCAGCACACTTCTGGGCTATATTCCTTTGTTGTCAATTGGTGCATACTCAAGAAACATAAACTTGCTTTAATAGTGCTCTCCTCCAAATTCCCATAATTAATAAGAAGGCTGATTTAAAAAAAATCATAAACTGTATTTCAAGGTGAGACATTATGCTATCTACTTTTGTATTATATGATAATGATAGCTGCCATTTACATAGTTGCTTTAAAGCTTACAAGCACTTTACATATATTATCTCATTTGACCCTCATAATAATCCTGGGGAGGTAGGTGTTATCACTGTCTTCATTTTACAGATGGGGAAACTGAGGCTGAGAGCACTTACGTGACCCTAGGAAGTATGTAAGGGAAGATTGGAACTCAGGTGTTTCTGACTCTAAGGGCAACATTGCTTGGCCACCTAGATGCCTCCATCCCTCTACGTGTGGCACTGTCTCATTTAATTGGGAAATACCTGCAGAGAACTCTGTTAACGTCCTTAGTGTAAGATTATAGGATTTAGGGTTGGCAAGAATGTTAGTGATCCTCTTAGTCTAGCCCCCTCATTTTACAGTTGAGGAAGAGTTGGGTTTCAGCTGGCTCTCAGGATACCTGGGTATACCCAGAATTGTAGATAGCTCTCCTGATTATACCCAGTGACTTAGCCAGCTGGATCTGAAAGCCAAGTGGTATTCTAGGCAGTGTTCACTCAAATGGCCTTTAGCCAGGAAAGTGAATATCTGCAGTGTGTCACTGAGGGAGGATAAGAAATTGTTTTCCTTGGAGGGCTCGAAAATTATGATTGATTCTCACCTTTCTAACATGGTTTCCTAAGTGTATTCTTGCCTGAAGAAAGAGGAATGGATTAAACATGCTCTCCAAGTCTCTATGACTCCATGACCAGAAAATAAATTCTGCTTTTAAGAATGGACTGATGCCATATTGGTGAGAGCAAACATACTGCAATGAAGGGTGTGGGATTTTTTTTAAATCTAAGAAGGCAATTGAACCAAAACTGTAAAGGAATTGAAATGAAAGATGTTTGGGTTTTTTTTTAACTTAATAAATTGGAACAAAACATCCCTGGGAGAAAACCAGAGGCCAAGCAAACTGGCATTTAATTATGTTTTGGGATCAGGGCTGGACATGGGGGATGGAAAGGAAATGGGGCAAGACAAGAGTTTACCCCAATATTTACTACTCTCCCTGCCCCTCCTAACCCTAGCATTTTTGTATACTGTTCTAGCCTTTGGATGGGAGAGGGAAGGTAAGAGATATGGGAAAAGCTCTCTAGATGAACTTACAGCTACTTCAAATGGGGAGTATGTAAGACTAATAATTATAGCTTAGTTTACAAAGCACTTTCCTCACAACTACCCTGTAAAACAGGTAAAGTCAGCAATATTATCCTTATTTTGTAGATGAAAGATTAAGGGATTTGCTCAAGGTCACATGGTAGCTGAAACTGGATTATAATCCAAGTATTGTATTTCCAAAGTCCAACCATCATAGGCTTTTGGAGATGGAAGGGACCCAAGAAATCTAGGCGATCTAGGCATAGGATTGTCACCCAAAAGTTGAAACAGACCCCGTATTCCATCTAGTTCAACTTTCTTATCTTATCAGTTTTTTTGGAGGGGGAAAGGGAAGGCAATTGGGATTAAGTGACTCGCCCAAGGTCACACAGCTTGTTAAGTGTCAAGTGTCTAAGTTCAGATTTGAACTCAGGTCCTCCCGACTCCACTGTCTAGCTGCACCCCAACCCTCTTATTTTACCAAAGAGCAAACTGAGTCCTGAGGAAGTTAAATGATTTACCCAAGGTCACTCAGGATTTCTCACACTAGTGCCAGTGTTCTTCCAGGGGACTACACTGAGGCTATCTCTTTATTTTAGTGACAAAGATATTGAGACCTAAGGAAGCCAAGCCACATCCCCTGAGTCTGAGGACAGCTAAGTGGTACAGTGGATAGAGCACTGGGTTTGGAATCAGCAAGATTCTTCCTCATGAGTTCAAATCTAGCTCATACATTTACTACTTGTGTGACTCTAGGCAAGTCACTTAACCTTGTTGGCCTCAGATTTTCATCACCAAAATGAGCTGGAGAAGGAAATGGCAAACCACTCCAGGATCTTTGCCAAGAAAATCCCAAATGGAGACCCAAAGAGTTGGACAAAGAGTGTACTTCCTTTTGTACCACCACATGAAACCCCTTCCTTTTACTGATGAGGAAAGTGAGACCTGGAGAGACTGTGATTTATCCAAGGATGTAAATAATGAGGCAGGAATTCAACCCAGTTCTTTAGGTTCCAAATCCATGGCTGTTTGTTAATATGTTCCTCTGTGCCACACTGGAAAAGAATTTAGTTTCCCTTGTTTGACACAAAACCTTTTCCCCGGACTAGCTAGAAGGCCTGCCCAAATTTGAATACTAGACTTTTCTTTCACATTCTTTTCCCAGAAACCCACTTATCTACCTCACTAGAAGGAACATTTTCCACCACAAACATAGCCTAATGGTAAATACATAGGCAGATGAGTCGATGAGTCATAGCAAATTGTTACACTGTGTGTGGCTAGGTGAGGTCATTCTTCAGGTTCTATTATCATCCAGGTCTTTAGTTCCTGGCCACACCTCCTACCTCTTCCTGTTCTTGGAGAGATGCATGCTTAAGGACTGACATTAAAGGATATCACTCAGGAAATATATGATTGGGAAAGGAGGAGGGCTGGCCACATGACAAGAGCAAGGCACAACAGATGGACAGCCGGTGTGCTGCACCGGTAAACCCAGATTGTAAAAACATCATGAGGAAGGCCTCCAGCACATTGGGTGGATCCTTTTTGGAGAATTGATGGAAGGACATAGAAAAGAAACACCCAGGAAGAGAAGACAAGGACGAGTCACTCTGTCTGCACTGATGGGGTTCTATTGAGAACATCACATATGTGAACAAGTATAGTTTTTATTCAGTTGTGTCTGACCCCATTGGGGTTTACTTGGCAAAGATAATGGATTCATTTGCCATATCCTTTTCCAGCTCATTTTGCAGATGAGGAAACTGAGAAGAATAGAGTTCAGTGACTTGCTCAGGGTCACACAGCTAATAAATGTCTGAAGCCCGATTTGAACTCAGGTCTTTCTGACTCCAGGTCCAGTACTCTATCCACTGAGCCACCTAGTTGCCTTAAGAAGTATGGAAGGGAATATTGATGTATTCTAATATGTTAGAAATCTTATTTATATTTAATTTTTCCCTTGAACCTGTGTTTAAATCCCACCTCTGACACATTCCAATTCATCCTCTCTCCTCACAATACATTTCTCTCTCACTGTTTACCTTCATTTTTTTAAGATATGATCCCATTCTATTCAATTCACTCTGTGCTGTCTGTCTCTATGTGCGCGTGCATGTGTGTATGTGTGTGTGAGAAAGCGCGTGCGTGTGTGTGTATGTGTATGTGTGTGTGTAATCCCACCAACTACTCAGATACTGAAAAGTTTCAAGAGTTACAAATATTGTCTTTCCCTGTAGGAATGTAAACAGTTCAACTTTGGTAAGTCCCTTGTGACTTCTCCTTGCTGTTTACTTTTTCATGCTTCTTCTCATTCTTGTGTTTGAAAGTCAAATTTTCTTTTCAGCTCTGGTCTTTTCATCAAGAATGCTTGAAAGTCCTCTATTTTATTAAAAGACCATTTTTTCCCCTGAAGTATTATACTCAGTTTTGCTGGGCAGGTGATTCTTGGTTTTAGTCCTAGTTCCTTTGACTTCTGGAATATCCTATTCCA
>CM053770.1:131324954-131355397 GCA_028658325.1 Potorous gilbertii
TCTCCCCCAGTAGAACGATAACTCCTTTAGGACAGGAATGATTTTATTTTTGTCTTTGTTTTCCTACTATCTCTCATAGTGGCTGGTACATAGGGGGTGTTTAATTAATGCTTATTGATTGAATAATTGATTACTCTAAGTTACAGCCTTATTATCATCAAAGGAGGAAAGTTCTGGCTGGAAATTGGTCATGTCAGAGAAATAGCAGCTCTAGACCAAAAGCCAAATTCCTAGCATAGTATGAATGTGGGGATGCTTTTCATTTGTTGATGATAACCCAAGATTTTTCACTGTCATCTGTACAAATACAACTAATTCAAGATTTGCTTAAATATTCAAATAGATACGTGAACTTATCTACCTGAATGTTCCTCTAACATAACAATATATGAGAATTGTTTTCATGCCACAGCATAAAGTAATTGGGAGATGGTACTAGATGATGGTATCGTTTGGGCCCAATTTCTCAGGTGTCAGGGTTTGAGCCAAGGAAGATACCTGTACACTAACTACTAGCAGATCTAATCAAATTATTTATTAGGTGAAGGACCCAAGAAGAACACTAAGCAGAAATGAATGTTCCCTCATCAGCCATGCAGCCGTTCTCCGCTCACACTCCACACTCCTGGATTCCAGACTCTGGTCTAGAGTGTGCAATTCCACAGATGGCAGTGAAGTATTTACCAATCTGCAGGCTGCCAAGCATGGATTTGGGATGGACTCTTCATTTGGGATAGACCCAGTGGGAGTGATTAGGAATGCAGGCTGTTTAAATGCAGTTTCAAACAACAGAAGTCCATGAAAAAAATCACAAATATTCTAAGAATCAGTTTCCAGCATTAAGAATGGTTCCACTGGGAATAAATATTACATCATGACCAACCAGCAGTAAGAAATAGAGCTAGGCCATCAAGGGAATTGGGCAAATTGGGAAAGTGGTTCTTGGAAACCCAGGGAGGACAGAATATCCAGATGTGCCAAAAGCAGCATAAAGGTCAGGAAAAGAAAACAATGAGAAAAGGCCATTGGATTGAGCAGTTGGGAGACATGAAATCAGCAGTCTGTCTAGTGGTGGGGTCAGAAGTCAGATTTCAAGGTGTTGAGATGTGAATGGATTAAGAAGTGCAGTGTTGATTTTTCCCCAGAGCTTATATATGAGAAAAGAGATATAGGACAAGGCTTGAGTGGAAGCTAGGGTCAAGTGGTAGTTTTTTTAAGCATGGACAAGATCTCTGTATGTCTATAGACAGCAAGAGAGAGCCAAAAGAGAGACTGAAGAGTAAACAGAAATAGGGAGTGATGGAAGGGACAACCTCTGAGAGAAGATGGGGTGAGGGGAACGGAAACAAGGGTGCAAAGAGAGGGGCTATTTGCAAGGAAAAGGGCCACCTCCTCTTTATAAACTGGAGTGAAAGAGGAAAAAATGGAACATGTTGTTGAGGATATCTGAATTGTGGAATTGAGAAGAGGGGCCTCATGATGGATGACAAGTTTTTTCTAAAGCATGAGGCAAGTTTCTCTGATGAGGCTGCTGGGCATAGGAGCCTTGAGGAGAAAAGAAATTTGGAACAGAGGATGATAGGAGGGGGATCCAGTCAATCTGAAGAGGATAAGTATTTGTATGCACCAGCGAAAGCCCAGCTGGGGTGAGATAATATAAATTTGTAGTAGATTCCATCAGTTCGGTTGTGAGACTTTTGTACAGCAACGATCAGCAGTAACAAATTATGGGAAAAGTGAATGGTAGGAAGTAATCCAATGCTGGGGTTTGGAAAAGGAGCAATTGTGAGAAGACAAGGGGGAAAGAGATTCTAGGGTAGAAGACATCATAAAGTTGAACTGTTTAACTGTAGAGTCAAGGCTGTGAAGAAAGGTTCATGAGCCCAGAGTAGGAGTGATGAATTGAAACAGCCTAGATTGGGGTCACAAGGAAGGATGAAGAGGAATGAGGGGTGTGGAGAGAGGGAAGAATGGGAAATTAGAGCCAGATAAAGGAATTTCAGAATTCTGGACGGGAGAGGTGGGAGTCAGATGGGTGATGGAGAGACTGTGAATGATATCACCTCCTGGGGGTGGCTGAGATGGACGGAAGGGGCAAATCATGGGAACTGAGTAGGTTGATGAATTGGAAGGAGCACATCAATATGTATAGCAAGCCTCTTAAGTAAAAGGGCAGGCGTTGGGATGATGGATAACTGCCCTAGGATCTGGATGAGGGGATAATTGACCT
This sequence comes from Potorous gilbertii, assembly GCA_028658325.1. Taxonomy (NCBI): domain Eukaryota; kingdom Metazoa; phylum Chordata; class Mammalia; order Diprotodontia; family Potoroidae; genus Potorous; species Potorous gilbertii. Next base: position 131,327,185 of record CM053770.1, read on the forward strand.
GGATGGAGTGAACTTCAGAGAATGAGGGGTTAGCGAATGAGAGTGGCAACAACTAGCACTGAGTAGGCTGCCGTGTGTCCATTGTCATTGGAAAAGGTGTATCCAGTACTGGAGTGGGTGCCTACGAATGCCATTTCTACTGAGGGGAGCCAGGTTTCTGTGGTTGCAGGACGACAAAAAGTGTGAGAGGAAGTTTAACATGCAGGGCAATTTTTCACCAGTAGAACGGGGTTTCAGAAGGAAGAAAACAAGTATTTATTATGCACCTACTAAGCATCAGGAACTGTGCTAAGTACTTTACAACTGTTATCTCCTTTGATCCCCATAACTCTTGGAGATAGGTATTATTATATCTCATTTATAGTTGAAGAAACACAGGCAGACAGAGGTTAAGTGACTTGCCCAAATGGCTGAGACTAGATTTGAGATAGTACAGTGGATAGAGCATTGACCCTGGAGTCAGGAAGACCTGAGTTCAAATCCAGCCTCAGACACTTGCTAGCTGTGTGACTCGGGCAAGTCACTCAACCCTGTTTGCTTCAGTTTTCTCATCTATAAAATGAGATGGAGAAGGAAATGGCAAACCGCTCTAGTATCCTTGTCAAGAAAGCCCCAAATGGGGTCATGAAGAGTAGGACATGACTTGGACACCCATTGATTCCAGGACCAGTATCTGTGTGCTGCATCACCTAGATGCCTTGAGAGCTGAGCAGACTCGAAACTCAGAAGAGACAGAACAGACCTGGATGGTGATGAGGGAATACAAAGTGGTAGCAGGGGAGTATCTGGACAGACTCCAGATTCATTAATCATTGCACACGTCCCACTCAGCTAAATGCCTTGTCTTGCTTTTCTCCAAAATATTGTGCAAAGCTCTAGGCTATGTCTCTGCAGTCATTTCCAGACCCTGCAATCATATGTTTATGTCTTTATGCATTCTAGGTACTAGGTCCTTTGAGAAGTAGAGAGGTAGATGACAGTCTTTAAAAGCCTATTTGTATCTTGGCACAACTGTGACTGATTTTATATATATATATATATATATATATATATATATGTATGTATGTATATATAATTTGTAGGCAACTGATAGTGATTTGGGTTTGATTTCTGAATCATAGGTTCATAGTTTTAGAACTGACAGATAGCTTAGACAGCCCATAGTCTGGCCTCCTCATTTTACAGATGAGAAAATTGGGACTCAGAGAGGTTAAGGGATATACCCAAGGTTACACAGGATGGATTTGAAACCAGTTCCTCTGTTTCTAAATCTGGGTATTTTCCCATTGCCCCTTAACGTCTACTTTGCAATACCTGCTTTACTGCATTGGAAGAAACTGTTTGGTTTAAGGAAGAACTGTAGAGTTAATATACATAGAGGATGTATCTAGTTATTGATTGGAAGAGGCAACCTAGTATTGTAGATAGAGAGTTGGTGTCAGTCAAGAAGACCTGTGTTTGAGTCCCACTTGTCCCACATCCTGGCTCTATGACTCTGGACAAGTCATTTAAACTCTCAGTGCCCTAGACAACTCTATAACACTATAAATTGCAGAGCAGGTGAGTGACCTCTCTGGTGCTTTCCCCGTAACAGCAAAATGACAAGTCTGATCAAAACATTTTAAGAATGGATGTTAAAACAAAGGATCCAGGAAGGCTGCATGTCATTCCGTGATATAATCCCTCGTACTCTGATTCAATATATTAGGGCCATTCAGCTGCTGATCCACTCTGCCAGGAGCACAGACTGACCCGAATGACTCCTGAATTTTAGGAGTTTATACCTCCTGTTTATACTTAGGAGGATAAAGAAAACTAGAGCCCTGGCCAAGTGTATCTATTCTGAGTAAGTGAGTCCCAGATAGTTGGGAAAAGACCAATCACGAGTAAGCTAGATAAGAATGCCTGCAGCGGTGTAAGATTCCTTTTGCTCTCAGTAGTTACACGTTTGATTTTGTCAGTCATTCTGGTTCAAAGGATCCTTCCTTTTCTCTCTGAAGGGAAGTGACTTAGTCTGACCAGGAAACTGGATTGAGCCTCCTGATATTTCTTAGCATACAGTAGATATACAGATCATAAAACTGGAGCAGAATACTGAAGAATTTTCTCACTGCTCCATAATGCCTCTTGATGGTGACTACCAGACAGGTCCAAATATGGCCTGACTCCCTCAAATAAGATTTCTTCAAGAGGCAAAAATTATTTGTTATATAAGAAAAAAGTTACTTAAAATAATGTTAAATATATGCCCAATTACTGTATTAAGCTAAAAGTTTCTTTTTGGGGGTGGGGTGAGGTGGGGGAGGCTTTCTTTATACCATTTGTTTTTAATACAGTGTCTAACTCATCATAGGTGCTTCATAAATGCTAGCTGATTGACTTCAATAGATTTTTTTTTCCCATTTCTTTCAATTCAAATAAAGGTATTTTAATGAATTTTTTATCATCACTACAGAAGATGAGTATGATCATAGTGTACATATTTAGTTTGGGGAGGGGAGGATGTGTGTGGGTTGTGTTGTTTTGCCCATTTAAGTTGTGTGTCCTCATGGATCTGTCTAGATGTGGCTCATGGGGAGCCAAGAATAGATATCGCTAGAATCTTCTCCCTCTATCTTCCTCCAAGGGAGACTTTAATATCTACCAGAAAGGGAAGAAGGAGGGTGGGGCCAGAGACTGGCTTCTCTGCTCTCCTCAGAAAGAACAGGTACTGGGCTAGGATTATATCTATCTGCTCCTTTAAATATTATTAGGAGAATTCATTTTTAGGTTCAAGTTGAATTCCTGATTAAAACTCCTTAATGGGAAAAGAAGTTCCTAAGCTATATATTCATTGTTTGGATATATAGATGATGCCAGTTCTGCGGTGAACACCCAGAGCAATCACCCAAGGGAAATTCCCTGAAATCTCTAGTGTAGCAAGTTAGGGATAGGGGCATGATAGTTATTGTCAACTCCTCTGTATGTTAGTATCTTCCTAGTCCTTATCTCCCTTCAGGGACCTGAAGAGTGACTGGAATGGGACATCTCTCTCAAATCTGAAAACCAGAAGACTAGGATTTCTCTTCTCTCAATCAGCTCCACCTGTCACACAGGCAAAGAGCTCCGAGCATTCAGTCTCTGCCAATGAAAACAGTCTCATGCTACTGTCTTCGGAACCAAGAGTTATATTAGGTTTTAAACAAGCCTGATTTAGAGGATAGTGGGAAAGCTTGGCCTATATTTCACAGGGTAATTGATTTAGAACCAAAAGAAATGTTAGAGACCAAGTCCAACTCCTTCACTTTACATATGGGGAAACTGATGGCCAACAAATTCAAATGAGTTGCTCAGTCACCCACTCAGCTAGAATTTGAGACCTGATTTGAACCTGTTTTTTTGCCTTCACACTGCCTTTCAAAATGGCATTGAACCAATTCCATTCCCACTGGGAACCATCCCATGTTTTTTGCTTTCCATTTTGACCTTCTTTCTATTGACCCTGTTTACCCTTTGGGAGGTCTTCATAAGTGTATACCAGAGGAAAAAAACAAGATCCTTGTGTGAGTGGACTTATCAATAAAGTCTGGCTCAGCAAATCCTAACTCTATTAACACATTCTATGGACCATTTATTCAAATCTTCATCTTCTCCCACTTGATATACATGTCTCCTTTTAAATCCTTGATTTTTATCTTTCAGCATGGAGGAGTAGGAGAAAAATATCAACCTTGATTTTAATCTTAAAGGTTTGGTGGAAAAGCCTTAGTAAGTTTCCTCTCAATGCCCTTCCTGGATCATAATTGGTTTAAGATGGTAGATTTAGCATAGGAAATAAATAGTCCATTAAGAAGGCCTTACACTTTCATTTCTAGCTTGTCATTCCCAGCCTTCTTCATGTCAGTCTTATTATTCTTATATATAATCTGTCCTCAAAAGCAAGCCCTAGTGATTATTTCACCAAGTTCTCTATAACTAGTTTTTTAAAAAAGAATCAAGTCCAAAATCTATTTGTAAGAGAATGATAGAGATGGGATACAGAAAGATGAGCTATTCATTAAAGACCATTTGTCTGAAGTCTCTGCTAGTGCTCCAGGGCAGCTGTCAGCATATTAGGGGGAGTATTTAAGCATGATTGTTGAAGCTTTATGCAGCTATGGAGATGGATAGTCTCCATGTAGAATCTTGCCTATTTCCAATGACCAAATGTGATATTGAACAAAATAATAGTCAGAGAGAACGTCATCAGGCTCCTAATGAGAAGTTGTTGACAGAAAAACTGCTCTCACATTCATCAGAAAGGCAATAAATGTCAAGAAAGGGACAGACTGGAGATACAGTAGCTCATAAATCCCTTCTTTCAGCCTACCCTAGGAGAATTTAAGGACAGTACACATGTCATGTTCTTCTCAAAATGATGGAGAACTTTCAGAAATTCTAGGACAACTGGATGGAGAAGTAGTCACTTATTCATTCATCAAGCTTTTTTAAAGCACCTACTATGTTCAAGTGCTATGTTCAAGTCTCCCTTCCAACACATACTGGCTGTGTGAAACCTGTGAGAACTCCAGGAAATTCTCTACAATTGCAAATTACAGAGTAGATGTGCATCAGTAGAGGGAGTTCCTTTGACTGGAGGTCCTTTTAACCAATGAGATCACAGGTCTGGACCACAAATTAATTATGTTAGTTGCTGCAGAAATAAAGACAGAATAAAAAAGTCCCTGTCGTCAAAAAACTTATACTCTATAGAAGGGTATTCCACAATATAATTTGAGGAAACAGTGAGTAATAAAAAGAAAGAGAATCGGAAAATCCCTTTTCCCACCCTCAAATCCCCCACAAATAGAGCCCTGAAGGAATCTAAGACTTTTAAAAGACATCCAAAGACTTGGAGGAGGTAGATGGAGAACCCAACTCAGAAAACAACAGCTTGACTGGTATGTAGAGTCTGAAGTGGGATAATATAAACTCTCTGGAAAGGTGAGCAGTAGCCAGTGTGAAGGGCTTATGACCAAATGAATTCATAAAGGCAACAGGGAATGTGACAAACCCTGAGAGCAGGGCCTGTTGGGGCATAATTTCACCCTGGATTTGGCTGTGGGCTTGTGCCAAAGGCTTCTAAGTCAGAACAGAACTGACTAGCGTTGTATTTTTAAAAATGACTTGTCATACTCTTTAGAGTACAGTATATTCACATCATGCTACAATTTATCAGGGGACTAAAAGTTTTAATAGTAATTTCTGATTGAGGAAATACAAGGGTTACGTAACATTTACAAATTCAAACTAAAATCATTGAAAAAAAATCTAGTCATCTCTCCCTTCTCTGCACTTTAAACTGTTGTGCCAACTTATGGTCATTAATTAATTATATATTGTTATTAATTATTTATATATTGATTGATATATAATTAATTATGATATGTAATTAATTATATATTGCTGTGTGGCAGCTCTCCTATTGTTGCCTGGAATTGTGACATCTTAAATTATTTATAATCAAATGAGATAGTATATGTAAAATACTTTGCAAACCCTAAAGCATTATGTAAATGCTAGCTACTGTTAATAAGTCCTATATTTTTGGTTTGTTTTCCCAACTTGCTTGCAAATGCTTTGAAGACAAAGTAGGTAGTTTTATATGTCTTCACCCCTATTCCTCTGAGTTTATGATGTCTTGCAATAAGATTTGTTTGCACCTGCCCTGAGGGGAAAAATCTGGCTCAGAAAAGAGGAGATAGCATTGAAGAGGGAGAGAGTGGAATGGAAGGAAGCATTTAGGGGAATTGAGGAAGGTTACTGCTGTGTTGGACATAAGAGATCAGCATCATAGGATCCAAAGATCATGGACTTAAGAGCTAGAAGGCTCTTACGGGCTGCAAAGTCCTATTGTCTCATTGTAAGAAAACGGAGGCTGAGAGGTTAAATGACTTGCCCAGTGTCTTTGTAATTTGAGGCAGAATTTGAATTCAGATCTATCTATCTCCAAGCCCAACACTCTAGCTATTGTACTTTCAAGAGTTCTAGGATGTGACCCATTTCAAACCCTTCAAATGGTTAGTCTCACTGCTTGACCTTATACCATGGTCACCTTATATCTATCATGTTATATCCTCAATTTTGGAAACCACTGGTTAGGGGCAGCTAGGTGGTACGATGGATAGAGCACTGGTGCTGGAGTTAGAAGGATCTGAGTTCAAATCTGCCCTCGGACTTACTAGCTGTGTGATCCTGTGCAAGTCATCTAACTCTGTTTGCAAAGAAAAAGAAAGAAAGAAATGACTGGTGTCATAGACATTTTTCATCTATTGGGTTTTTTCCCATGGAAGGATGTACCTTTTGCGTAAGACTCCAGCAAAGTTGAAAGTTTTAAGGGTCAGAAACTGAAATAACGTGATATAAGAGGGAAGCCTTTTTAGGTATAATTATAGCATTGCACACCTTATAGGGGTTCAGAGATTGAGGAGATCAATGGCATATGAAAAGACTGACAGAGACACATGAACTTGTCCCCAAGAGATTGTCTTAAAGGTACAATTATCAAATGGTCAGAAGGGGAAAAACACCACTCTGTTCATTCACCTGGGGATTTGAGATTGAATTCCGAACACTCTAAGTTTAATCATAAGATGCTCAACAGCAAATACATTTGACGTTTTATTTTCTCTCCAATCAAGCACCAAGTGCCTCAGTGGGTCTACTAGGTCACTGATATTCTGAGATATGATACCAGATATAAAGATAAAATGCTTTATAAAACCCCTGGGCTTGACACCACTGTAATGGAGCGATGACTTCTGGGAACTATGTATTCTATCAATCTAGGCTCTTGCGCAGATACATTTACTCACTCTGCTAGAAGAATCAGGAAAACCCTTCACTTTATTAATTTTTTTTCCTCTAGCTATGTGTCCTCTACAGAAATTATTTGAAAAAAATCACAAAAGTGTGGGCTGGGAATTTTTGAATTTATTTATGAGATCTAATTTCTGTGAGGAACTCCACATAGGCAACAGCAAGGCTAATCATCCAAGCCTGATTTAATCCACTGTTGGTAGGAGCTCTGCTGATTTAGTTCTGGGAGTCACAGAGGGGCAGCTGGGACAGAGTAGAATTCAGATCTCCAGCCTTACTATTCCTGCTTCCCTTTTTGCCCCACACCCACCCTTCCACCTTCCTGCTTTTCTCTACTTGTTCAGTCACTTTTCACTCATGTGTGATTCTCTGTGACCCCATTTGGGGTTTTCTCTGCAAAGATACTAGAGTGGTTTGCCATTTCCTTCTCCAGCTCATTTTACAGATGAGGAACTGAGGCCAACAAGGTAGAGTGACTTGCCCAGGGTCACACAGTTACTAAGTGTCTGAGGTCACATTTGAACTCAGGTCCTCTGGACACCAGGCCTGGTGCTCTATCCACTGTGTCACCCAGCTCTTCCTTTTCTACAGGTAGCCCTTATACTGTACATGCTAGATCCTAGCAGCTTAGAGGCAACTAGCCTCAGGTGAGTAAGACTAGCCCTTTAAAAAGGGAGAAGGTGAATTTCTGCCATTTGAAGTTTTGTCTGGGGAAATTGGTGTTAGAAACTCTACCCCTTGCTCTGGGCTCTCTGGGGACATCCTTTCCTGACCTGCTATACTGATTCTAGGAAGGGGACATTTTATATGCTTTTTACCCCTAGAAACTTTGTTCTTTTAATGTTTTTATTAGTAAAATTGTTTTTTATTGAATTTTAAAGATTGAGAGCATTTTAAACCTGAAACCTGGGGAAGATATATTGGGAGCAGGGGGAAGGAGGGAGGGGATCAAATTTTGTTCTTAGTGGAATGAGGGAAATTTTCAGTATGGAGATTTCCAGCACTTCTGACATCTTATCTCAGGGACATTACCAACTGTTTCATTTTACTTCACATCTGAAGATAACTAGAGTCAATTCACTCAACCTTATACAACTACAACAGGATGGTGCATCTTTTTTTATTTACTTGCATCCTTTCCTTAGATTGGTGCCTGTCTTTGCTCATTCAGGTTCCTCTGAATATGTCAAAGCCCACACTTTGTAGAACAGAATAGGTATTCAATAATCTTTCATCACATTTTACTATTCTGAATAATGTTTCATTTTTATCATCTATTTGGATGTCATACCTCATTGAATTAGAATCTTTAAAATGAAATAAATTTCAGTCAGGTTAATTTCAACTTGGAAATTTCAACTTTTTCAACAATGTCCTTGGTCTCATGAGAGCTACAGGCAGATGTAGGAGAAGGCAAGAGAATTCCACAGCAAAGGTCCTGGCTCTGAAATCAAACCCATAAGATTACACATAAGACATTACAGATAATGAAATAAAAAAGTATCATTCTATAATCACTTGGGGAGGTTTGGGCTTTCCTGGGTTGACTTCATTTCTTCTGGATAATTCCAGTGGTTCATGCCTACAAGTGTGACCATACAGGCTTGCGCTTCTGGATAAAGGCTGTGATTCCCTCCTGCCCATCCCGAGTGGCCAAATTGTCCAGCATGGCTTGGGAGGTGAGACGGTAGGCACTCTTCAGGTCCTGGGTCAGTTGTCTGTAGAAGATGGCCTTGCCCATCGCCACAACAGACCGACTTGATGTACAGATCTTTTGGGCTATTTTCATGGTCTCCTCCTCCAACTTCTCTTCTGGAACCACCCTGCTGAGCAGCCCATGAAGCAATGCTTCCTGGGCTGTGATGGGCTCCCCAGTAAATAGCATTTCTAAGGCAACCTGAGGAGGAAATCAAGTCAGGCTATTAAAGCACTTGTAAACCGTATGACTCAGTCACTCAAGCTTTCTGGTTTCCTTTTCCTCCCCCTTTCCCCAAGATTATATATGCTTTGATTCACCCACAACATTGGGCCAGACTAGAGGAAGGTAGGTGGTGTGGTAGATGGAGTGTCAGACTCCAAAGTCAGGAAGACATGAGTCTGAATCTTGCTTTGGATACTTCCTAGCTATGTGACCTTGGCCAAGTCATGTGCTCTCTTCTTCAGTTCTGACTTCTAAAATGGAAATAATAATGGAATCTACCTTATAGGCTGCTAGGTGGTGTGGCGGATAGAATGGTGGAGTCGGACCTGAATGCAAATCCCGTCTCAGATACTTACTAACTGTGCGACCTGGGCAAGTCACATAACCTATGTCTTTCTCCCGTTTCCCATCTGTAAAATTGAGATTAATTGCAGCTGCCACCTGGATTGTTGTAAGGTCTAACTGAGATAGTATTTGTAAAGTGCTTTGCAAACTTTAAAGCTCATATAAATGTTAACTATGATTGTTATAATTAAGAATCATCTGTGTGACCACAGGCAAGTCACTTTCTTTTTCTTTGCCTCAGTTTCCTCATCCACAAGATAATAGGGTTAGCCTAGATGGCATCTGAGGTTTTCCAGTTCTACTGATTATATAATATGTTTAATTATATTACAGAGAGATATCATATCTCTCTCTATACAAAACACCCTGGTTGTGTGACCCCTGACAAATGACTTGGCCTTCAGTGAGCTAGGCAACTCTCAGTTGCACTGACCCACGGTGGCTTTTCATCCTAATTCCTTTTGCCTAATTCCAAGTTCTCTATCTCTACCCATACTGTTATTCCATCATTTTTCAGTCATGTCTAACTCTTCGCAATCCCATTTTGGGATTTTCTTGGTAGATATTGAAGTGGTTTGCCATTTCCTTCTTCAGCGCATTTTACAGATGAAGAAACTGAGGCAAACAGGGACAAGTGATTTGCCCAGGTTCACACAGCTAGTAAGTTGTTTGAGGTCACATTTGAACTCAGGGTCTTCCAGGCTCCAGATCTAGCACTCTATCCACTGAAACCACCTGGCTATCCTTACTACAATGCCACTAACTTCAGGCAAGGTCCAGACCAGGTCTTTTCAAGAGAAAAGAAAACTCACAATGACTCAAGAAAAGTCATCCTGTTCTCTTTGCTCCTTCCACAGAAGTGATCAACTTTCTACTAGTGACAGTAGATCTGATCTGCCAAGCTCATGTCCCTAGACATATCTGATTGGATAAAACACCCTAAACTGTAGCCGAGAAACCAACCACCACAAATCTATGTACTAGGCACTTTGTGTAAAGGGAAAAAATATTCATTTCTCTTGACACCAAAACTCATCTTACACCATAATACCAAACTCATTTGAACGTAGTTCTCTGCTTGGGGGAGAAGCGTTTAAAGCAAATGTCTTTGAATAAAGGTATGTATATAGCTTTAAATGTCCTTTTGTTACCAAATACAGAGGATGGAAGGAAGGAAGGAAGGAGGGAAGGAAGGAAAGAAGGAAGGAAAGGAGGGTGGAGGAGAGAAAGGAAGGAAAAAGAAGGGAATAAAGGAAGAAGGGGAGGGAAAGAGAAAGAGGAGGAATGGGGGTAGAGAATGGAAGGGAGAGAGGAAGGAAGGAAGGGAGGAAGGGAGGGAAGAAGAAAGAAGGAAGGAGGAAAGTTAGAAAAGATGGAAGAGAGGAAGGGAAAGAGGGTGGGAAAGAAAGAATAGAGGAAAGGAAAGGAGGAAGAAAGAAGGGAAGGAAGGAAGAGAGGAAAGCAAAAAGGGAAGAAAGAGAGGGAGAGAGGAAGAAAACATTTATTAGGCATCTACTAAATACTAGAAACTGTGTTAAGTGCTGGGCATATTAAGACAAAAAAATGAAACATCTCCTGCCTGAGAAGGGCTTGTGCTCCAGCCCATTTCTACCCTAAATGATATGAAACTTCTAAAATCTTCAGGGATGATACTAAATAGAGGCAGCACAATAGGATGGAAATCTACTGAACTGGGAATCAGAAGATGTGAGTTCTAATCCTAGTTCTTTCACTATTGAGCTACATGACCTTGATGTAGTCACCTCCCCCATGTAGACCTTAGCTTCTTCATCAGTAAAATAAAGAATTGGACTAACTGACCTCTAAGAACTCTTCCTGCTCCACAATGAGACTGCAAAAGGAGAGCCATGGAGGGACAGCTAGGTGGCACAGTGGCTGACCCAGGAGTCAGGAGGATGTGAGTTCAAATTTGGCCTTATTAGCTGTCTGATTCTGGGCAAGTCACTTAACCCCAATAGCCTCGCCCCCTCCCCCCAAAACAAACAAACAAACAAACAAAGAGAACCATGTGTCCTGTGGGAACACTTGGGATTTCATAAACAGGTTTGCAATTCTTGTGGAGCTCATGATTCTCATTGATTAATAAAAGAGAGGCAGGTCTAGGTTATAGGGCGTAGCAGAAAGAGCTGACCTTGGAGCCAGGAAGACATGGCTCCAACTGCCCTCTCTGGTCTATAAGCTATGTGACGCTGAGTAAATCACTTCACCTCTCCACCTCCTAGGAAGCTCTCTAAGACTATCAATTGCAGAGAAGATACCAACCTGCTTTGGTAGAGAGAGATTCCTTCACTTAGGAAATCACAAGCTCAGTCCCTTTTAATGACAAACGACAGGGAAGGCGACTTCTCCAGGCACCATGGACAAATAACTGATCTGCATCAGGAAAACCTGGGTTCAGACTGCCCCTCTGACAAGAACTGTGTCTTTGTAACTATGAGCAATAATGCCAACTCTCATTCCCCCACCCCAGGCAAATGCCCAAGACTAGAAATGGCATTGAAGGTGCTGATTTATATTGGTAGAGAGGTTTCCTTACTAGCGATTTGAATTTCACAGATCCAGAAAGCCCACATAACAAATGGACCAAAGGTACATTTCTAGACGGATGGATCATATTTAAAATGTTAGCGCCCACCCAAATCAGAAGCCAAAGTGGAAGAAAAAGATATTCTTTATGCCCCCATTTACCCAGTGTTGCCCTACTAGTACATATGATTCTCAAGAGGACTATACCAATGTGAAATTGCCATTTCTGAGAAATGTGATGCAAAATGAAAAATACCATGTGAAACATCCTCTCTCTATACAGTTTGGAATGATGAATGGCTCAAATATGTTATAAAGCATCGTAGGAAAGATGCCAGAGTCCTGGGAGGAGCAGACAGCACTTAAAATCCTAAGTAGGAGCTTGTTTCAGGGTTAGTTCCAAGTGATAGAAGAAATTGTTTATTCCCATGTCGTAGAAGGTGGGTGCAGGTTAGTCTCATGATTTTTCCATAGCTACATTTCCCTTTTATCTAATACCTCCTTTCTGCCTTGGGCTCTGCTTTCTGACTTTTCTTTTTATGTCTCTCTCTCCCTCCTTCCCCTGTGCCTCTTTGCCTGTGTTCTCCCTTTTTATGATCCCCATTATAGATTTATAAAGAGCTCCCCTGCCTGTCTCTTCTAGGCGTTACGGCTGCATCAGATCCCAGATGTCACAAGTAGCTTCCACAAGAGTCTTTTAGTTTTTAAAGCTGCAGTATTCCATAGTAGGCAGAGCAAGAGATAGAGACAGGGGCTGTGGATTCTATTCCCATCTCTGCCACTGATTCACCACGTGAGCCCTGAGCAGGTCATATTGCTCTTTCAGTTTCCTTCTTCTCAAGGATTCTGGGAGGGATGACCAGAAAGCATTTGAATCCACATAAAGTTTGATGAAAAGGTTAGAAAATGGCACCTTTCAGGAAGCCATAAACTGGCAGAGATAATCACTTTGTTTTGTGAAGATCTGGGGACCTAATTACAATCCTCAAGTTTATCAAAGGTAGTGACCAGGTGTTCTCTCTCACCAATGAAGAGAAAACATGAGACCTGGCTTCAAGTTGCAAGGGGAGGCTTCAAGCTAGACAGTAACAAACATGTTAAAACTGAGGATTTACACCATGTCTTTCTTCTGAAAAGCCCCAAGGAACTTCTTGAGATACTATAATACTAAGTGATAGAATCTCCTGGTAAAGTTTATGCTAGGGCAGAAATGTAGCTTTCCAAGTGATGCATCTTGATGCAGGCAGATATTTAATAATGGGTTCTCTGAAAAGGCACAACCTATTTTTAAGTTTAACATGCACTATTAACAGCCTCTTCATTGGTTCCTTAAGTCTAGATAATTAACAAAACAATATATGAAACCTGATTTGTAGCTTTTGTCTCTTTCCAAGGTGTAAATGTTCTCACATAAACATTCAACCATTAGTTCTCTCTAGCCAGTAAGAGCTGGCTCCAGCACACCTCTGTGCCATGCACCTTCTAGTGGGAACACTTCTGTTCAATAAAAACTTTTAGAGAAACAGGCCTGTGGCCTAGGCAGAAGCAAATAAAAGAGCAGTGAGATTTAACTGTTGGGAGAGAAACCTCATAAAAGCAGCTGTAGCGAGGCGGAGTAGGATGGTAAGGGTGTGGAAGCTGATTCCCTCAGTTTCTTCACGTAGCTTTTGTCCTGATTCTTACTTTCATGGGCACAGCAATCAGAAAAGATGTTGAGGATGAGGTCCACCTCACCGCCTGAGGGTTAGGACCTGTTCTTGGACAGGGCAATCGTGTCCCAATATATCAGTTGCTCAGCAAAAGTCCCAGACGGAATGTTAACCTGTTTGCTCTGTCCATGGCAGTTTAAAGTAGCAGTTCTCAAGGTGTGGTTTAGGGAGCCTTGAAGGGTCCCTGAGGCACTTTCAGTGTTTCTTTAGGTCAAAACAGTCAAAACTATTTCAATAATTAATAATAACAATGACATTTTAATTTCTAATATGATAAATATCCATAGTTACCTAAGCCACATAAACAAAGGGTCTTTGGAGTCCTCAATAATATTTAAGACTGTAAAGGGGTCCTGAGACCAAAAAGTTTAGGAACCATTGGTTTAGAGGCTAGAACCTGGCCTAGATGAATTCAGTGAAATCAGAAATTTGAGTCATGAACAAACTTTGATACCTTTGCCCTTTGTTCCAGGCCTAACCACCTGAACAGAGAAAGTTGGTCAGAAGTACAAGTGGTGCTGAGGCCAGCCCCCTTCTCTAGAGGAGGCCCAAAGGCAGCCAGAGGGGTCAGATTCTCTCTCTACCTCTCTTTCTCCCTTCTCTGCCTCATCAAAAGTCCAAAATTTCAGAGCATAGATCTGGAAGGGAAAGGAATAAGCATTTACTAAGGCCCTACTATGTGCCCAGGTTACTGTGGTAAGTGCTTTACAAACCATCTCAATCGATCCTCCACAACCCTAGTGGAGATAATTTTGATTATTTTTGCCTTGAGAATTGAAGATCACAGGACCTAATAATAACCTTCAAGTTTATTAAAGGTAGTGACTAGGTGTTCTCTCTCATCACTGAAGAGAAAACTGCATGAGGAAGGCTTCAAGTTAGACAGTAACAGCACATTAAAACTGAGGACTCATACCATGTCTTTCTTCTGAAGAGCCCAAGGAACTTCCTGAGATACTGTATGTTACTAAGTGATGGAATCATGTAGGTGCTATTCTGAATCCTATTTTCCAGATGAAAAATAAAAACAAACTGAGGCAGACAGAGGCTAAATGATTGCCTAGGATCACATGGCTAATAAGTATCTGAAGCTGGATTTGAACTTGAGTCTTCTTGAGTCTAGTCTCAGCATTCAATTCACTGTACCACCAACCTAAATATGAGCAAGTCTAAATGACAGGTAGCACTCTGCTTCCCTACCAGTCACCATTACAGAACCTCTGAAAAGGGAGCATCCTGAATATATGTGAGATTTGCACTGTTCAAAGACAGAAAGCTAGGAAACTGTCTGTGAAGGATCCCATCATGTCTCCAGTTCTCCTTTCAAGAAAGGGATAGGGACTGGACCTATGATTTCATTCACATAGGGAACTTCCAGGTGGGGAAACTCCCTCCACCAAAGCAGACTAGAATCTTCTCTGCAACTTAGGGTCTTCAGACAGTTGTCCTAAGTACTGAGTCCAGTAATTCATCCAGGGTCATATAGCCAGAACGTATCTGTATGGATCAGTATATATCAGTAGGTATAGCCAGTACTTACCATTTGAAACCAGATCTTCTTGGGTTTGAGGCCATATCCTTTAGTAAAATCTTGTTAGGAAACAAAAGTCTTGTGAGTGGATTTTTCTCATTTTCTCTTCCCAGGTTCAAGAAGCTACTCTGATAATTGTTGTTCAGTTGTTTCAGTTGCGTCTGACTCTTTGTGATCCCATTTGGAGTTTTCTTGTCAGAGATACTGGAATGGTTTGCCATTTCCTTCTTTCTCCTCTTTCAATAATAATAGCTAGCATTTAGATAGCAGCTAGGTGACACAGTGGATGGAGTGCTGGATCTAGAGTCATCAAGGCCTGAGTTCAAATCTTGCCTTAATACTTGTGTGATCTTGGGCAAGTCACTTCGCTTCTGTCTGCCTTGGTTTCCTCAATTTTAAAATGGGGCTCATAGCACCTAACTCATAGGATTGTCATGCGGATCAAATGAGATAATACTTGTGAAGTGCTTAGAACAGTGCCTGGTGTTTAGTAGGCAATATATAAAATGCTACCTGCTGCGATCATCATCATCATTTCAAAGTTTACAAAGCACTTTACAACTGCAGGAGCTGAAATGCATAGGAGGTAATCTAATCTTTATTTTAAAACTCCTAGATCTCGCACAAAAAGCCTTCTTCCAAATGACTGCACTGAGGGGCTCTAGGGCTCCATGCAGTTCCTGTGGGGCTTTTAAAAGTCAGATTCCCCAAAGTAGATTCACAATCAGGGATGTCATAGGAGTCATAAAGAATATCTTAGTCCTAAATTACATAGTTGTATAGGGACTACAGTCTCTGAATCAGCATCAGAGACAATTAAAAAAATAATCTAGGGGCAGTTAGATGGACCAGTGTATAGAACACTGGCCCTAAAGTCAGAAGGACCTGATTTCAAATCCAGCCTCAGACACTTGACATTTATTAGTTATGTGACCCTGGGCAAGTCACTTAGCCCTAACTGCCTCCCCAAATAAATAAAAGGATAGTCTTTAGTCTTAGTCAGGGGCATTCTGCTAGCTTCAGTTGGCTGCCTAGATGGATGTGGTGGCTCAAAGACCTCAACTATACAGTAAAAGGATGATAGTCAGGGAGAGGCTTTTCAGCTATTACATCCTCGCTGATGATAATTGAGGAGAAACTGAGCAGAAACTCTTAAAGAGGTTAGCTTATTGAAGCCTAAGGCAGGAAAGGTATCCAGAAGAGAGGACATGACAAAGGATATACATACATACATACATATATATATATATATATATATATATATATATATGTGTGTGTGTGTGTGTGTGTGTGTGTGTGTGTGTGTGTGTGTATGACACTGAGATCTCTGATAACAGCACAGAGGACAATGGCTACTGGCTACTTCAGAGGTTTAGGTCATCCCAGTTATACACATGATACACATACACATGTTCCCTCCAAGAATATGCCTTGGTTACATAAGCTCCAGATATGTGTGCCTTCCATGTGTTTTTTTCTTGTCATATATTTCCTGCATGTGAATTCTCTCCCTCTCTTTACTGCTAGTGAGGTACTTGTAGGAGCGTGTTGCCTACTTGTGTACAATGGGGAGGAGGAGAGGAAGAACCTTTTGTTACCATTTTAATTGCTATGCTATACGCTTGAATGACTTCCGATTTGAACTAATTTTTTTCTTTTTGGCTTGGCTGGTGAAAGAGTGCATACTGACTCATAGAATAACTAACACCTGTAGTTTTTTTCAGGCCCACCTATGAAGAAATGCCCCATGTAATAACAGACTGGATAGACAAGATCTGTAATTTTGTTACTATAGGAAACTCCTGGATAAGGAGACTCCCTTTGCAAATCTAGGCTGCCACCTCTGCCATTTATAGTTTTAGTTGCTTAGAGTCTTGAGAGGTTTATGACTTGCCCAGGACCACAAAGCCTATATGAGTCAGTAGGTCTTTCTGATTCTGAGGTTAGCTCTCTACCCATTACTCCATCCTGTCTCTCTGCACAAAAGATCTCTGTATGGGAGGCAACCAGGTGGCCTAGGGGACAAGCTCTTGTACCTGGAGTCAGGAGGACCTGAATTCCTATTCTGCCTCAAACTTATTAGCTATGTGACCTTGGGCAAGTCACTTTAGTCATTTCCTTCCTAACTGCTTACCTGAGACTTCACGATCTCCAGAAACTCATTATGCTACAAAATGAAATCAATTCTGAAATTGTCACCTCCTTAGCAACCTCCCTCCCTCTGATTAGAGAGAATTGAGGGTGGATATTGAAGATATCCTCCCTGATCCTCTACAATATAAGAAGGGCTCTCTGAAAATTCATCTCATCATTTACTATCTAGCTGCTGCTTTCCTGGATTTCATGATCTCCAGAAACACAATTTTGCCAGATGAAATCAACTATGAAATTCTTACCTCCTCTCATCATCTCCCTTTCTGGCTGCAAGACCTCATCATGCCCCCTTAACACTTTTTATGTCTTGTCTTCCCCTTAGATTGTGAGCTCCTTGAGGTCAGAGGCTGTCATGCTTTTCTGTGAATCCTGGGCTCTTAGGACAGTTGCTGGCACATAATAGTAGGCACTTATTAAATATTTATTGACTCTGACTTAATGTCTGTCAGCCTGTTTTTTCAATTGAAAAATGGGGATCACAATACCAACTACTTCATCAAGTTGTGAAGATGGAGATGATATTTATAAAGTGCTTAGCCTTAGCACAGTGTCTGGCTTCATGAATCTTTCTTCTCTCCTCCACTTTCTCCCTCAAAATAAGAGTCCATAGGGTTAAGTGCAGAGTGATGCATTTGGATTGGACAGAAGGCAAAATTTCCTGATGATAAGGGCTTATAACATTATCACAGATCTATAGCATCATAGCTCTGAAGCTCAAAGAAAACTTATGAGCCATCTAGTCCAATCCTCTGTGTCCATCAACTCCCTTTCATGGCTACATTCACCATCCCTGTGACTCCCCAAACTACCACTTCCTTTCTTGGCCACCACTGCCCTTGTATGCATTGTCTCCTCCATTGCCACATATGATTCTTGAGAACAGGGGCTGTTTTTGCCCCATTTTTGTTTATACTTAGCCAGTGCCAGGCATGTAGCAACTCCTTATTAAATGCTTGTTGAGTCATTGATTGATTTATGTTTAGCTACCAGATTTTATTGGCTTTCATTTTGTAATCTGTCTGCATGCACCCTTGGGCATTTCAAGAATCAACATACTGAAAGGACCACCAAATTTTTAAAAACAGGAGCTAATCAGGGAGGGAAAGGAAGGGGAGAAGCTAAGAGAGGAAAAAGCTGGTTGAATGGTTTCCTTATTAGCAACTAATGAGCATGTTTCAATCAATAGCAAGCCCAGAATAGATTTGTTGGGGGAATTGTGACTATGCACATATCTCTGTGGTAGAAAGCCAGTTTATACATGAGGCTTCTCTGCCAAATTAGAAAATAAAACTGGACAGGTAGAGAGCTAAGTTACATGTAGTTTTTTTTTTAGCTTGGCACATCTCCATCTTCCCTTCAGGCTGGAAGACTAAGAAAAGTTTTCTAATGGGATTAATGTTCATTGCTGAGAAGTAGCATGAACTAGGCCTGCACTCAATTTCTTACACTGCCTCTGGCTTTCAATATTCCTGTCTCTAAGTCTCTGGATCTTCCTTTCATCATCTAATATCAGATCTGATTAGCACAATAGTTTGCATACGTTGTTTGTTTTCAATCTTTTCAGTTATGTCAGATTCTTTGTGACCCCATTTGGAGTTTTCTTGGCAAAACTACTAGAGTGATTGTCCCATTTCCTTCTCTAGCTCTTTTTACAGATAAGGAAACTGAGGCAAACAAGGTTAAGTGACTTGACAAAAGTCACACGGCTAGTAAGTGTCTGAGGCTAGATTTGAAATCAAGGAGATGAATCTTCCTAACTCTAGGTCCAGCACTGTACCACCTAGCTGCCCTCTTAAGAGACATGACCAAAGTAAAATTGACAGGCCTTGGCAAAAAAAAAAAAAAAATTGGATATGGGGAGGAGGAGAGAGTAAGTAAGAGCTTAGTAAATGCTTCATTCATTCATTCATTGTCTAAATAGATTAAGAAGAGAATGGCAGTCCAGCCCAGAACACCAGAATCCATAAATACCTACAGGCAATATTACTGATAATCAAAGATGTTCTTAACCTCTATTTAAGTGGTCAGGTGTTTACTATGCTAAATATCAGCACAGAGGAGAAAAAGGGAAGAGATTTATCCATTTCACTCTATTCTGTAAGACCAAATTTAAGTAAAATTTATACTTCTCTTTGGTACTAAATGAGGAACTTGACACACTCACCTGAATGCCCATTTGACCTTGGCTTTCCTTTTCTTTGACATACCTTCTTTTGCCTCTTCTTCCATCCCCCCCACTAAAGGTACTTTCATGAAACTCAATAACATAGCCATTGACTCATCAGTCCCAAGTATTGAAGAATAAATGGAACAGGAAGAACAGTCATGGGTAGAACCAAGATGGCCAGAGTACAGACTAACCCAGCTGAACTCTCCCAATATTCCCCTCCAAATAACTTTTTTAAAATGCCTCAAATCAAATTTTGGAGTAGCAGAGCCAACAAAAGGCCAGAAGGAGACATTTATCCAGCCTAAAACAGCTTCGGAGTTTGGCAGAAGAGGTCTGCGACACCAAGGTTGGGGCTAACCAAGAGTGTGGCAGGAAAACCAGCAGAGGGCCTTGTAGGTGGCTAAAACAGCAGCAACAGCAGCAGCAGCTTTGGGAACTCTAAGCCCAGAGACAGGAAGGGGGTCAGAAAACTGCTCGGAAAGAGACTACTGGGCACATTTTGTTCTCATTGAGTGTAGCTGGTGCTGATGGGCAACTCTATTGTCTACAGGCATTTCTCGGTCCCAGTTCCAGGACAGAAAGGAGCACTTGTGATTGGTCACAAGGGAGCAGAAGCCCTGTTCTTGGGTAAAGGGGAGGGTTAGCACTTATGACTGCAGGACAGCAGGGGACCTGGTTACAGTTCGAAGCGCAAGAGGAGCACTAGTGCTTATGGCTTCAGGGGAAAGAGGGCCTATCCTGAGTAAGCTTCAAAATGCAGACCAGAAGAACAGTGATCACATCTTCTACCTTGGAAGGACCAAAAACTTGCAGACTCCCTTCCTCCCCCCTTCCTCCCCAAATTAGCTCTAAAAATAGCAGCATGAAAACGTTAAAACTTGGCATATTGTCCCCTTACCACCAAGTGAGCAGAGCCCAATTTTAAAATAAAGGTCAAAGTTAAGAAATAGGCTGAGAAAATGAGAAAAAAACAACAAAAAAGAAGCTACTATGCAAGGGAAGACCAAGACATAAACTTAGAAGAAGACAACATTATGACAACAACCACAAGCCTTTGCTTCAAAGAGAAATGCTAATTGGATCCAAGGCCAGCAAGAATTCCTTGAAGAGTTAAATAAAGAGATGCGTGGTAGAAGGAAAATTGAGAAAAGAAATGACAGTGATGCAAGAAAATTATAAAAAGAGAATTAACAGCTTGGTAAAAGAGGCACAAAAAATACTGAAGAAAATATCATCTTAAAAAACAGAATTGGCCTACTGGTAAAAGAAGTACAAAATTTCAGTAAAGAAGTAACTGCCTGAAAAGCAGAACTGGTCAGTTGGAAAAACAGGTACAAAAGCTTACTGAAGAGAAAAATTCCTTAAAAATCAGAATTGGAGCAAGTGGAAGCTAATGACTCCATGAGAAATCAAGAATCAATAAGACATAGTCAAAAAAATGAAAAATTTGAAGAAAATGTGAAATATCTTATTGGAAAAAAGTAACCTGGAAAATAGATTGAGGAGAGATAATTTGACCAGCATCTGGGGTCACCCACTTGGGTGGGGAGGATTTTGACAACCATATAGTCAACCATTTCTTTACCTAGTTCAAGTGAAAGCACAAGAAGGACATCAGTGAAAACAAGAGGTCTGTTCACTATCTGCACACCACTTGGGAAAGTATAAAGTGTACCCTCTCTTCCAATAACCAGGCCAGTATTGAGACTGACTCCCTCTATGAAAGTATTGACTTCTATACATCAATCACCCAAGCTCAGTTCAAAGAACTGAATGTTGATCTCTTCCATGGCACCCTGGACTCTGTGGAAAAGGCCTTAAGAGATGTCAAACTAGATAAATTACAGATTCAAAACATTGCCCTGGTGAGAGGTTCCACAAACATACCCCAAATCCAGAAGCTTCTGCAAGACTTCTTCAGTGGCAAGGAGCTCAATAAGATGATGAGGCTGTTGTCTATGGTGCAGCCATCCAGGCTACCATTCTGTCTACAGATAAATTGAGAATGTGCTGGACTTGCTGGTTGGATGTCACTCCTCTTTCCCTTGGGATTGAAACTGTTGGTGGAGTTATGACCATTCTGATTACATGTACCACCCTTACGCAGCAGACACAGACTTTTACCACCTATTCAGACAACCAGTCTGGTGTACTTATTCAGGTTTATGAAGGTGAAAGAGCAATGATAAATGATAACAACCTGCTTGGCAAGTCTGAGTGCAAAGAAATCTCCCTTCCCTAGAACCCAGGGATATTCCTCAGATTGAAATAATATTTGACATTGATGCAAATGGCATCCTCAGTGTTTCTGCTGTAGATGATAGCATAGGCAAGGAGAACAAGGTCATCATCACCAATGACAAATGTCATTTGAGCAAAGAAGACATTGATACAAGAAGCAGAGAAACAAGACATCTTCTAAGAATCTCTTGGATATTATGCTTTCAACATGAAACTTACCGTAGGCTACAAGGCAAAATTGGTGAAGACAAACAGAAAGAGGGATGCACTGGGAGAAGGGGTAAGGGAAAGGTAGAATGGGGCACTTTTTCTTACATAAAGGAGAGCTTTTATGGTGGAAGGGGAAATGAGGGAGTGGTAGTAGGCAATACTTGAACCTCACTGGAATTGATTCATAGAGGGAAGAATATATATACAGACACATTTAGTCGGGTATAGAAACCTATCTTATCCAATAGGGAGATAGGAGAGGAAGAGGATAAGGGGATAGGAGGACAAATTAAGGGAGGCTGTGGACAGAAGCAAGAGAGATTTTTGAGGAGGAACAAAATAAAATGAGAGAGAAAAAAGGATAAATATAGGAAAATGGGGTGGAGGGAAATGCACAGTCAGTGATCACAACTGTGAATGTGAATGGATGAAGTAACCCATAGAATAGAAGTGGACAGCGGAATGGATTGGAAACCAGAATCTAACAGTATGTTGTATACAAGAGATACATTTGGGATAGAAAGACACACACCAAGTAGGATTGAAGGGCTGGAGCAGAATCTATTATGCTTCAGCTGAAGTGAAGAGGTCAGGGGTGGCAATCATGATCCAAAGCAAAGCAAAAGCAAAATCAGACCTAATTGAAAGAGACAGTCAGGGAAATGAAATTTTTCTAAAAGGTACCAGAGACAATGAAGTAATATAAAGAAAAATTTACAGAGAATGACAAAGGCCTCATTTCTCAAATACACAGGGACCTGAATCAAATTTATGAAAATAAGAACCATTCCCCAGTTGATACATGGTCAAAGGATACGGACAGTTTTCAAAAGAAGAAATAAAAACTATCTATAGTAATATTAAAAAATGCTTTAAATCATAATTGATTGAAGAAAGGCAAATTAAAACAACTCTAGGGTATCACCTCACACCACAGTTGTCAGAAATGACAAATGCTAGAGAGGGTGAAGGAAAATAGGTACAATGATGAATTGTGGGTTAAGTGGTGAACTGGTCCAACCGTTCTTGAGAATAAGGTGGAACTATGCTCCCAGGGCTAAAAAACTGTGCATACCATTTGACCCAGCAATGCCACTACTGGATCTATACTACAAAGAGATCAAAGAAAAAGGGAAAGGATTTATGTGTACAAAAATATTTGTAGCAGCTCTTTTGGTGGTGGCAAAGAACTGGAAATTGAGGGGATGCTCATCAATTGGGGAATGGCTGAATAAGCTGCGGCATATGATTGGGATGGAGTACAACTGTGTGTAAGAAATGACTGGGGGAATGGTTTTAGGAAAAAAATAAGGCAAGACCTATATGAATTGATGCCAAAGTGAAGTGAGAAGAACCAGATCACTGTACACAGTAACAGCAATGTTGTAATGACAATCAACTGTGAAAGATTTGACTATGCTGATCAATACAGTGATCCAAGACAATTCCAAAGGACTCATAAAGAAAAAATGCTTCAGAGAAAAAACTGATGAACTCTGAGTGCAAAGTATATATAATTTTCCAGTTTTCTTTATTTTTATGCTTTTTTGTGATATGGCTAATATGAAAATATCTTTTAGATCATTTTACATGTATAATTGATATATTGCTTGCCTTCTTATTGGGTAGGGAAGGGGTGGGAGAGAGGGAGAGGAACTGAATTCAAAATTTAAAAAGAAAAGAAAGTTCAAATAAATAAATAATTTAAAAAAAAGATTAAATAGAATAAATGAAAAAAATTATTAAGAACCTATTATATGCTAGGTACTATGCTAGGTGCAGAGGATAGAAATCCACAGTCCCTGCCCTCAAGGAACTTACATTTGAATGGGGCAGCTAGGTGGTGTAGTGGATAAGACCTGAGTTCAAATGTGGCCTCAGATACTCGCTAGCTGTGTGACCACCTGCCTCAGTTTCCTCATCTGTGAAATGCAAATAATAATAGCATTTATCTCCCAGGGTTTGGGGGAGGATCAAAAAAGTCAGTGATCATAAAGTGCTTAACACAGTGCCTGGCATGTAATAAACATAGAAAATTTGACCACTACTGTTATTATTAATGGGGGCAGTATAAAACATAGAGGGCAGTGGCGGCCAGGGAAAGGCATTTTGGTCTGGGGAGACAGAGATGGCGTGTGGAGTCACAAGGCAGTTGGTTGCTGCACCCTTTCTAATAACATAGGTAGTACTAATTTGATGACTGTTCCCAGAGCAAAACATGGGGGTACAAGGTGGGTGAGGGAAGGTAAATGGAAAAAATTCATGGGAGAGCACCTGGTTTTCTAGTGAAGTTAGATGGATGTAAAAAGTATTCTTGGCTAGTGAGGTGTACTCTATCACCAATCTGGAGACATTTCAACCCCAAGGTAGAATTTTAAAACTTAGTAGATTATTTCCCCCAGAGTGGATGGCATGGTCCCACCAGGTCTGGTTCTAGATGAAGAAAATGGGAGAACAAAGGCAGGGCAAGAAGGCAAAATTCTGGGGAAGGTCTTAGAAATAAAAATGGATCTTTGCTGGAATAGAGGACTTTCAAGTATTTTTCATGAAAAGATCAAAGGGACTTTGAAATGCAAACACAAGGGCCAAGAAAAACCTAGAGAGGTAAATTTATCTGAGCAACTGGAAGTGGCTATATGATGACTTAGGGCTAACATTCTAATAGGAAGAGAAGAATCTCCAGACCTCGTTGCTGTTTAGTTGTGTCTGACCACATGTGGGGTTTTCTTGGCAAACATTCTGGAGGAGTTTGCAATTTCCTTCTCTAGCTCATTTCACATATGAGGAAACTGAGGCAAACAGGTTAAGTACTTGCCCAAAGTCACACAACTAGTAAGTATCTGAGGTCAGATTTGAACTCAGGAAGATGAGTCTTCCTGACTCCAAGGTGGGCACTTTATCCACTATACCACCTAGCTATCCCAGAACCTTAATGTCTTTAAAAAGTATTAAGGAAGTTAAGTAAGAAAAACAGAAGACCTAGGGAGTAGACTGGTTCTGTTCTCTGGGTTTTAAGAGGGAAAAGAGAAAGGAGAGTAAAAGGAATATAATGGTGTGAAAAGGAGGAAGAAAAGATAGAACTTGCTATTTTTATAACTGGCGTATGAAAGAAAGAGTATATAAACTTGGAGAAAGGGATGGAAGAACGAGGCATTAGACGAACCTTACTTTATAAGAACTGGAAGGAGAGATGAATATACATACAAGCCTGGTATCTACTCCAAGGAAGAAGATGCCCCACCCAAGTTAAACTCACCCCCGCTAATCTCATCAGCATGTTGGTAACTCAGACCTTGACTGATACCACCTCCCTCCGCCTCTTCTTTCCTCAGACTGGAGGAATTGCTCCCAACGTTTTCCTTTATAGAGGGCAGGAACTGGACTTTTCAGCCTACTCTGATCTGTGTCTGCTTTTCGGTCAAGTTTCAACTCCAGGTATTCCTGGTCTTTTGCCCCACCTTTTGCTGCCTCCTGTGTGTTGTCCTCCTTTTAGGTTGTATTAGTTTCTTGAGAATAACGACTATCTTTTAAATAATTGTATCCCAAGTGCTTAGCCTAGTTTCTGGCACATAATAGGTGCTTAATAAATGTTTATTAGATTGGATTGGATTTATTGGATGTCATGGAATATTACGTGAGAAATGACAAAAGAAACAATTTCAGAGAATCCTAGATACTTACTGATACTGAGTGAAGTGAGTAGAAACCAGAGATCAATTTATACAAGGATAATAACACTATAAAGAGACACAACTTTGAGAGACTGAAGAACTGACCAGTAAAGACCAATCATGTCTCAAGAGGAAGCACGTTATCTCCCTTCTGACAAAGAAGTAACAGAATGGAGGAGTAGAAAGAGATGCATTTTGGAATGTGGTCACTGTGCAGATTTGTTTTGTGTGTGTTTAAGTTCAGAATTTTTAAAATATAAAAATAAAGAGTACATTCTAGGACCAGGTCTGTGTGTTGTTATGTATGGGGAGACCCTTCACTGCTCTGTGCTTTCTGGTGTATGGTGCATCCACTTCAAGGAGAAAGCCAGCTAATACCAGCTTTGAGCAAGACAGTTACAGTGTGAGGCTAATATATTTGAGATATAGGTAGGATGGTATATGTCCCTTCTCTAAGGATGTTGGCTATATTTTTCTCATTATTCTTTCTTTTTATTTTATTAACTGTGATGATAGCTCTGATAAGTCTATGAGTGACTGTACAAAACTAATGGACACAGGGAAAACAATTTCATTTTTCAGACTGTTATTTGGTGCTTGTCATGTCGAGTGCCTCCCAATTCTTTTAATGAAGAAAGTGCTCATGATATTAAAAAGTGTGAGGCTCCTGTTTAACCCATAAGTTTACATCTACCATTTAAACAAGACAATCAAAAATGGGAAATGGACAATAGAAATGACCCTGACATTGATTACAATAATTTCATCCAGAAGTTTAACCAACATAATTACCACAAATAAGGATACTTTCTTCCCAGAGAGTGCCTCAGTCAATAGAACATCAGACTTATTTGCCAAACAGAGAGGGATGACTGCCAAAGGCAACACTGGGTTAGAATATAAACTTGTTTGTAAAATCTTATGAAGAAGAATGATGGATGATTATGAGTGGTATTGTCTCCCAAAGCTGAGAGAAACAGTGGACAGTAAAACAAGTTTAAAGAAAGCTTGGCAAGCAGATCTAACTAAGCAAAGTCATCCCAAGGGCATTTAAGGATGAAAATGACAGGAGGACCACAGAAGAAAAATGGAAAAGCTTTTGTAAAACTCATTATAAAAGACTTTTCTCTCTCAAGAACAGAGGAACCACCACCCTTGGATCCTAACATCACAGTATCAGATGTGTTTATAGAGGGGGTAGAAGTTGCACTGAAGAGAATAAATAGAAGAAAAAGCAGCCAGACTAGACCAAAGACATATAGAGGAGATCCTTGTGGGAGGCTGCATAATTGTGAGGGTGTCAAAGGACTGATATATCTGATATCAAGAGCATGGATGGGGGGATACTAAAGGAGTTTGACCTAACCATCCCCACAGAAAAGAATGAGTGGATAAAGAATGTTATTTATCCAGATTACATGATATGCTTGAATGGACAATGTATATAGTTTGTCCATCAGTATATGTATATGTATACACACATATATGCATCTATCTATCTATCTATCTATCAATCTATCTATTTGTCTGTCTGTCTGTCTATCTGTCTCTCTATCTATCTTTCCATCTATCTATCTACTCACACATATATCTAGGGCAGATGCTACAGACAGCCAGTCAACAAGCATTTATCAAGTTCTGACTGTGCTAGGTACTGTGATAGGTGCTGGAGATACAAAGAAGGGCAAAAAGAATAGTCCCTTTTCTCAAGGAGCTCCCAATCTGTTGTGGGAAACAACATGCAGACCACTATAGACTAACAAGGTATATATAGGATAAATTGGAGATAATTAACAGAGGGAAGGTGGTAGCAGTAGGGGAAAGGAAGAAGAGTGAACATTTATTAAGAACCTGACATGTGCCAGATGCTGTGCTAAGTACTTTAAAAGTATTATTTCACTGGATCTTCCAGCACAAGCTGGATCCAGAGTTGAATATAGTGGTAATATAGTAGGTTCAAGTCTCTTCAAGACACTACAAAGTTGTATTAATGTAAAGGTCCATCTTATGATGATTTTACTATATGACAAAGAACATGGAATATACCAGTCTCTGAAGAATTAAAAATTAACATCACTCAAAGGGCAGTGAAAAGCTCATGAGAGGTTATAGTATATAACCAATGAGGAACTCTGAAGAAGAGCAGGAATAAAAGAGTTCAACTATAAGTTTAAGAAAGGAGAGAATGAGCTACTCACACAAGTACAAGAGATGACCAAGTGTTCCATTGGGAATTCCATGGAACTCCCTACATGTTAGAAGGAAGGAAGGCTTCTAGCATGTTCGGCAGATCCCTGAAGTAAACTTATGTTTCCATGAATAATGTTATTAATATTATTTTTATTATATACATGAATAATATTCCCACAGGTCTAGGAAGCCATGGATGAACTGCAATCAACATCACTGAAGAGATCCTCTTAAGTGATAAGATCTGATCCATTTGAGCAAGTGAGAATGAGTCTGGCCCGCTAACACTATGAGAGAGAGTGTGGCAGAATGGACAGAGAGCTGGCCCTGGAGTCAGGAATGCTTAGGTTCAGATCTCTCCTCTGACCCACACTGGCTATGTGACTCTGGGCAAATCTCTTAGCCTGGAGAAAACAGGAAGCCATAGAAGGTTTTTGAATGGAAGGATGATGTAATTACGCTCATGCCTCAGGAAGATCATTGTAGCTGCAAGCTGCTAGGTGGTACAGTATATATAGAGAGTGCTGGGCCTGGAGTCAGGATACACTTGAATTCAAATGTGATCTGAAACGCTTATGAGCTATGTGACCTGAGCCTGGGCAAGTCACTTAACCTCTGTCTGCCTCAGTTTCCTCAACTATAAAGTAGAGATAGTAACAGCACCTATCTCCCAGGGTTCTTATACAG
>CM053770.1:131355897-131387163 GCA_028658325.1 Potorous gilbertii
TGAATGAGTCTTGGAAACAAATCCAATACTGTACATAGGTTGTACAGTCCTAAATGCCTATGTTTATATGGTCAGAAGGAATGGACTTCAGAGGTCATGTATTCCAACCCTCTCATTTTGTGGTGGTTTTTCAATCCAAATCTTTAAGACCCCATTAGGGTTTTCTTGGCAGAGATACTGGAGTTGTTCACCATTTCCTTCTCCAGCTCATTTTACAGATGAGGAAACTGAGGCAAACAGGGCTAAGTGACTTGCTGGGGGTCACATAACTAGTTAAGTGCCTGCAGTTAGATTTGAACTCATTAAGATGAGTCTTCCTGACTCCAGGCCCAGCACTCTATCTACTGTGTCACATAACAGAGCTCTCCTAACAGAATCCAACCTTCTCATTTTACAGATAAGTAAATCGAGGCCAAATTGATACAACTAGTAAATGAGCTGGAATGCAAACCAAGTTCTTTGAACACGAATTCAGTGCCCTATTACCTCATGTTGTTTAACCACCACTCTATATTTTACCATCCCACCATTTTGTCCTCCAAATACAGCTTTGGCTTCTAGTTTTTTCTTTACGATCCCTGAAATCAATGGTTCTGCTATTTGTTCAACAGAGTTCTCATTTTTTCTTATAATAAATATTTCACAATGTTTCTTTTCCTTTGAATTTCTGACATAATCATTATTCCACAGCATTAAAATTTATCCCAGTTGCTAATCCCCTTGAATCCAGTCAGTCAACAAGTATTCTTATAGCTTCCACACTGTGGGGAACATTCATCAACATGCTTAGACATTAAGCAGATAGTCACACAGTTAGGAATAAAAGTTCAAACAGAATCCTGTCTTCCCATTTCAGACTAGTCCACTTCCATCCGAGACCAAGAACAGGCAAAAGTAAAAAAAAAAAGGATGTGATGAAAAGTAGGAGAGTTATTACATCTGTAATCTCCTTCATAAGAAAGTCTACATGTATTCCCATAAGCTAGTTAAGGGGAATTTCAAAATCTGTGAAGGGCCATGAAGAACCCGACTATGGCACTCCAAAAGTCCAAATGGAAAGGCCTTATGGAGATTATCTCCATCTTTATTTGCATATACAAATGTAAATGAAATGAAATAAACACTAGGAGAAAGTCTTCTTCCATTATCTCTTTAGGTAGAGCTATTCTCTATGTGGAACACATTTCCTAGGTTATAAAATCACAGAAATGGGCTTGTAGAGGTCATCTAATCCAACACTTTTGTCTTACAGATGAAGAAACGAAGTCCTGGAGAGCCTAAATTATTTGTCTAAACTAGATATAATAGCACCTATTTCAGAATGCTGTGAGGATCAAATGAGATAATAAATATTAAAGTACTTTGCAAGCCATAATGTTATATATAATAGTGAGTTTTTATTTTTGTTATTATTATACATGATTAATTATATTCTAAGTAGCAGAGATTTGAACTCGGATCCTGCCATTCCAAGTACTCTTTTCCTCATACCATAAATTCTAGTACCTGTTTTGAGAGAGTTGGGACTGAGATGACAGCATTTAGGAGTCTCTTGTTCTGGAAGCAAGAACATGGGCAGATTCCATGACCCCAAATTATGGGGGCGTAGTAGTATCAAATACTACTATGCCCAAATCCAAGAATATGTGGTCTGCCATGGCATCCGCTGACCTCAGATTCTTCACTTTCAAAGTTAACAATACATAAGGAAGGTACTACATCAAGGTCTTAAATAAAAAAACCATAGAACCATTGAGTTTGATGGGACATGAATAACTGATTGTTTAATCTCATTTTTTGCAAATGAGCAAACTTAGGACCAGAGAAGATAAGAAGCAGACAAAGGAAAGAATTATCACTCCCATACAATGAGCTTTCTATTAGCTTTGGCTGAATAAGCCAAAATTAGAAATTAGAAAATCAAAATAGTTATCTTAAACACAACTTATCTATAAAAAGGAGATAAGCAAAAATCAAAAGATACCAAGTCTGAAGAAGAAATAAAAAGATACATTTAATAACCTTAATACATAAAATAGCAAATAGTTATCTGTATTTGCCTCAATAGAAGACCTATATTAAAACACTGAAACTAAATATATGAACTGGTTTGCTTTTAAAATTTTCTTAGACCTGAAATCCCAAAGGACACATCAATGACATCTCCACAATTAAAAGGTAGGAATGCTTGAAGAATATGCATATTAAAAATAGACCCAGTTTTTTTTTCTGAATGGAATAAAGTAAACACAATGGGGTTAAACTTTCTGACTCTCCTAAAACTCTGGTTACAAATTGAATGATACTATGAGCAAATGGTAGGATATCTAAATTGAAATGTCAACTTTAGATACTCAATAGGTTTAAACGTATGGTTTTCCAAAGCTGAAATTACTGAACATAAATTAGAAGGGTACATACTTCTGAATTATATTTTTAAGAGAAGAAATGGATTTTTCCTGATTCATTTACATCTTTTCACTTGCTCATACTTGCCACAACACAACGTATTTTGTAGATTAGGATGAAGGATACAGTTTATGGAACAGAAAAATTGGTCCACATAATAATCTAAGTAGAATCTTAGTCTTCTTACCACAATACTCTTGGCACTGACATACTAATCGAGAAATACAAATGAATAGTATTCAGATGAGACATTGCTCTTTAAAGACAATTTTTTGAAAATTTTAACTGCAAATGCAGTTGCAAATGCAACTATAGAATGTTTCCTAAATAAAATTCACCTCCATACCAAAACATAAATGCATGTACTTTAAAATGACAATCCCCATCCTTACTCTTACTCTATTCCTCCAGAGTTACTCTTCAACTAATGTGTGATTCTTTAAAATGTGGGGTAACTTTTTAACATAAGAAAGATTTCTTTCTGAAGGAAATAAAGTAAACTTAATAGGGATCAACTCTAACTCTCCAAACTACAAAATGTAATGGTATTATGACCAACTGTATGGTCTGATTTAAAATTTCACTCTCTGCATAGACATCCTTTTGAACAGTAAGAGAGGCATCAGAGAAATCTGGGTCTGATTTTAAGAAAGTTTTATTTGGAAAAGGTTTAATCTTAAATAATTCTCAAACAACATGATGAGGGAAAAAAGATAAAACATGGGACTAGGTACTAAATAAATAACTTACCGTATTATAAATAGAATATGCAGCTAGAACATGGAATAAGGATTGTTGCCTAGAGGTAAAAGAACAGTTATATGAAATACAATTTAGTTACTGAATTTGTTTTAATTTTAAAAATGAAATCAATTTGTTATGAAACAGATTTCCTCTTATATAGCCCTATCAGGTAAAACTATATGGTTATAAGCGGGTTCAAGTACAAAATTGGACTGTATAAAATGAGACACATTACATTCAGATGGAATAATTCACACAGGAATCTCTGCCATAGATTTTAGCAACTCCTTTCCTATCATACTTAAAAGTACTTTAATGTGACTTATTCTTTCAAGAGAAACTGGAAAAAGTACTTTCATAACTATGCCAAACGCGGCCACAGGTATTTATATAAAATTTAAAGCTTTATGAAATACGTTATATACATTACGTCTTTTGATCCTCATAGAAAGTCTTACGATATAAACAGTCTAAATATAATTGCTCTCATCTTACAGATAAGTAAAATGAGGTTGTGTTGGGTTAAGTCAAGTCACTTTCCAGGTCACACCAGTAATAAGTGGCAGAGTCAGAATTTGAGCCCAAGTCTTCTGATCTCAAGTTGTGTTTTGTTTTTTTTTTTTTTATATTATGCTACCTCTCATAGAAACTACTTATCTGAGAATAGCAAGTATTATACAATACTAAGACTGGGCCTATGAAGATGATAATTCTTATTTTCTGTCTCAGGATTTTCTTTATACTTAGACTAATTTTCTTTAGCCTCAAGGCTTCTAGAGTTCTATTATAATTTAGAGATATATGGCATTAGCACAGCCCTCAAAAGGTATTTCAAAAGTAATTTCATCCTAAAAAGCTATCTTACATATATAAGAATTCTCAGATCAAAAATTATTATTTTTTCTACTAATCTCTTATTACTTAATAAGTGAGCAGAGTAGTAAATGAAATCAGACACTAAGTTTCAGTTTCAAATGACAAGGTTTTAAATGTTCTCAAACTGGAAAATTAAATGCCAATAGAAAGTTGGATCCTTTGAGGACTCAGGTTCAAAGTAAAACATACTATAATAAGTCTTTTTTCAGATTCTAATTTATATTACACAATATTCAAATTTACTTACTTCACACCGTATCTGTCTCTAAACATAATATGGTCCCTATATGTGCGGTTGACATCAAGATCAATTTGTCTTATATCAGGTGAACAACCTCGTGCTCGATGTTTTAGTTTCTGAAAAAGAAAAGGAACAATCATTCAATTTTAAAGAAAAGTCTTCACAATTTTAAGAAACTTCATAATAAACATAAAAGGAATTTTTTAATAATCAAAAAAACAGTTATTTTGTGTTAACTGATATCCCTATTAGTTTTTTGAGCAACCGACTACTTAGGTCACAGTTAAGTGATTTTGGCTATTACTCTGATAACTTAAACACAAAGGATGATGTATAACTCATAAAGACTGGAAATGATAGACTCCTCCCATTTCTCAAACCAATCTGGTAAAATGAAAATACAATTTCAGGGAGAGGAAAAACAGTTCTGATAAAACCATACACTATGAAGTACAGGTATGCCATGTAAACATGGAGGCAATACAAAGTAATCATCAGGTAAAAATGATAAGGAATTAGGTCAAGACCAATATTTATACCTATGATACCTAGGTAAATAGCAAACAAAAGAGGACTTAAGGGAATAAAAGGAAAGTGAAATGTTAACACAAGAAGATAGACATGATTGTAGAGGTGTCATCAAGACGTATTAAATTGAGACTCAAAACGAACCGATGATGGGAGGACGTATTTTGTTTTAAAAAAATGTCTAAAGAAGGTAAGAAGGAGAAAACATTTGAGATAGGAGAGTACTTGATGTTTTTTGTAAGAGAGGACAAGGATGATGGTTTCCTATGGTCAACTGGCAAAACATCAAAAAGGTAGCATACAGTATTGATGAGATACTTCTACAATCTTGACATCTGGAGAAAAAAAAATCATTCCAATAAAAAATTAGATCACTTGATAAATGCTTTACTAGCCTTGCTGAAAACTTCATCTTAGAAGCCAGAGGAGGCAATACAAGTAATTAAAATTTAACAAACATTGAGGTATACATTACATGTAGAATATTGTGGTAGGTACTAAAAATACAGAAATAAAAAATGAAAAAGGGAGAGTGGTATGGTGAGAGAGAGCTGGAGTTGGGATCAGGAAGAAGACCTAAGTTAAAATTCTAACTCTGACCCATTGGCTACCTATGTGACAATGTTTATGTCACTTAATCTAAGATTCAGTTTCCTTATCTGTAAAATGAGAGAACCTGCTGACCTCTAAATTCCTTTTCATCTCTAAATTTGTGAATCTGCGATTCCTATAAGGAAATGGGTATTCTCCTGGAGAAACTATGATATATGCATAGTAAATACAAGTAGAAAATGATGAGGAGTCAGAGAAAGCACTTCAGAAAAAAGGAAATCATCAATGGGTACATGTATGAGCATGAGAAAGAAAGAGAATTAGTAAGACATGTAAGTGACAGGGAACAAACAGTGACAAATTAACTTAATTCTTTCTTAGATAGGATTATTAGATTAGTGGATATGAGAATCGGCTAATACAGTATATTTTTACTTTAGCAGGCATGTGACAAAATATCTAATGATATCTTTGTGGATAAGATGGGGAAATGTGAGCTTTAGGTAGACTCACATATGAAAATGGTGTTAATGTACAATAATATTAACTCAAAATATTCTGCTTTAAGTTTCATAAAACACTATGGACAATTATCACTACCTTAGCACTGCACAATTAAGTAATTTTTATCAATAGCTTAAATGAACACACACTTATAAAATCTGCAACGGACACAATGTTGGGAGGGACAGGTAAGGCAAAGAATAATATAATCAAGATTCAAAATTATGTTCTCATAAGAAAGTGCAAACTGTTAACAATCATATGAAAGAATGCTCCAAATCACCAATAATAAGAAAAAAATGCACAAAGGAACAACCCTGATTTTTCACTTTACGCTGAGCAAACTGACAAGGATGACAAAACATAGGTGTAATCAATGATGGAAGGAAGGATGGTGAAAAGAAAACCACATTAATTTAATGCACTGCTGCTGAGATTGTAAATTAGTACAATCATTTTGGAAAGTAATTTGTTAATTATTCAAATAAAGTGGCTAAAATGTTCATAACTTCTGACCCAGAGATTCCACAGCTAGACATATACCCCAAGGATATTACTGACAAAAAGAAAGGATCTATGTATACCTTAATATTTATAGTAGCACTTTTTGTGGTAGCAAAAAATTAGAAACAAAGAAGACATCTCATGGATTGGAAAATGACTAAACAAACTGTGGTACAAGGATATAATGAAATACTACGCAACTACAACAGCTGTGAATAAAGAGAAGCAAGGACTTACAGGAACTGATGCAAAATGAAGGACAAGGAAAACAACTGTGTGTGTGTGTGTGTGTGTGTGTGTGTGTGTGTGTGTGTACAGAAAGTAAAAAAAAAAAAGGTAAATGCAGTCATAAAACAACTGAAAATGAATGCTGCAGAGTTTAAAAAAAAAAAAGCTGGTATGAAAAGAAGAGATATGAGAAGACATCTCCCTGACATGCTTTTGCAGAGGATGGGAAAGGGGTTCTTGGGCATGAAACACTGAATATGTCCAATTTTTTTCAATGTACTTACTGATTTTTTTCCCCTTTCTTCCTCTTTCTCATTTTCTTTTTTTTTAAAAAAATCATTTGTTTAAAATGATGGCTCAGAGGGACATAGAGGGAAATCTAAGTGTGTGCTATAAAAATAAAATATGCAAAAAAGTCCAAATTATCTTGCTAAGATAAGATAAAATCAAAGAGATGACATTTAACAGGCATAAAAGTAAAGTTCTGTATTTAAGGTGGTTTTTTTAATTAATGTTACCTAATGATAATTGCACATAGTAAGTGTTCAATAATTTTTTTTTTTTTGTAAGGATAGATGGCTCAGGGTAAGAAATCCTGAGGGTTAAGTTTTCTTACACTGGGACTCGAGTGCACACATGATCTAGATAAATATCTTAAGGTCAAAGAAAAGAACCTTTTTCATTTTGAAACTCAAACCAAAACAATATATGCTATATTACCTTCCTTTTTATACAGGGAATGCCTGGAGTGTTACATACCAAGCTGGGAGCTCAGAGGGGAAGAAAAGGGAAGTAGTATTGAAAACAAAAACTTTTACAGAGTAGTTAAAAAAAAACTTTAAGAGGTAGTGAAAAGTGAAGTCAGCAGAACCAGAACTATATACCTGTCAACCATAACTTTAAAAAACACAAGAAAAAATCCCAGACTTGAAGGATGCAGAGTAAACACATTTTTGCAATTTTAAAAAAAATTCATTTGATCCTACTTCGTTAGATCCTGAGGTTTTTCTATTTCTTGGACTTTAAAAACCTTTTTACTCTATGGTCCATTACTTGTCTTCACTAACAGTTAAAGTTTAAATTTTAAAAATCAAGGAAAATTTTTTTCTAAGACCAGTTTAGTTATGATGTCCTCATATTAATCAAATTCAAGAATTTAAGCTTCAGAGACTTTTACTCTAAAATGACAAAGTCAGTAAAAGTGTAACTGAAAAGCACCGTTTTACTCACTAGCATGCTATCTGGATGACTACTTTTCTCTCTTCATTACAATTACCCATATATTCTGCTTATATCATAATACAGAACTTCTGTATATTGAATTGTACACAGAATTGTACACTGCAGGTCCAACATTTTGAATTGCTTCAAGCTCATTAAGAAAAACATGTTGCATTATTGTACCACTAGGTCTTTCAAGATGAATAAACCTTAAGCAGAAAAATAAGGACATATATTACTTAAGCTATATTGCTTTGTGGAAAGGATTAGAAATTTCTATTTATGTTGCCAATTAAATATCTTTTGTTAGGAATAAATAAACAAATGAATTATAATTCTTCTACCTATAATTAAGTGTTTTATCTGTTTTATTCTGAGGCAAACTTTAATTTTGAACATTAGTTTTTCAATAAAATAAACCAATGATCAGTTTAAAATCATTAAAATATCTGAAATTTGAAAGAAACTTGACAGTAAATGTAGAAAATGTCTACTTAAAAGCTCACTACCAATTAAATTTTTTTAGATATTAATTTTCAGTACCCTGAGGTTATAAGACAATTAGATGGCTCAGTGAACAGAATGCTGGACCTGGAATCAAGAAGACCTGAGTTCAAATCCACAGACATTTACAAGCTACGTGACCTTGTACAAATCACTTAACCTCTGTTTGCCTAGGAGGCAACAAGGCGGCTCAATGGGAAGAGTGCTGGGCCTGGATTCAGGAAGACCTGAGTTCAAATATGATCTCAGACACTTGACCCTGGGCAAGTCACTTAACCTTTATTTGCCTTAATCCACTGGGGAAGTAAATGGCAAACTGCTTCAGTACCTTTGCCAGGAAAAAACGACGGGCAATATGATCCATGAGGTTATGAGGAGTCAGACACAACACAATCACTAAACAACAACAACAACACACCCTGAGGTTATACAAATATGAACAGTTGTCTAAATTACAATAATTATAACTTTTAGGTGTTCCTAATTTAAATCTCGATGAATTATTATCTAAGTACTATAGAGTCAACCAAGAATATTGAACTGGCATTTTACTTCACAATATCCTTTAGCAAGGGATTTGGGGTCTCAATTTCAAATTTTTTCTCCCTTTTCTCCTTTATGTTTCTATGTAATGTATTTTATATGGTGTCATTTATCAGAAAGGTTGCTTTCTAAACCTGTGATTTTGAGATACTTTGATATTGTACTTTTTTACACAATACTTGGCTAAAGTCCCCATGGGTCTACTGTCTTTCAAGACAAGTGTTTGAAAAGGAGTTTGCTGGAATATGATAAAGAAATTTTATTCATAAAGTCAGATGATGTGGAAGAGAATATTTTTAATATCAATCCACAGTTTAATTAAGGGCTTTTGAAGTTAAACTAGAGAGAATGGATTAGAGGGAACCTCTACTTTCTACGTTGAAAAAGAAAATGGTCAGGTAAATAAAAACAAATAATGAAAAAGAGAGTTCTATTAAACTATTTTCCATACTTCAGAAAAAATTTAATATCATAGCTTCATATCGCCATTTTTAGTGACTTTTTTCCCCTAAAAATATGCTTATCATTGTAAGTTACTTGTAATGAAAAAGCTTTGACTATTCAATCACTGAAATCAGAAAATATTACTAAAGCTTTTGTCTGAAATTCTGGAGATACAGATTAAATTGGACCAAAAAAATCCACATGTAGGCCTATAAGGGTTTTAGGGGTTTTTCTTAATTTGGGGGGAAGGCTTTTGATATCTAATATAAAATATTTCAAAACTTTTATTTAATTAAAACTGATTCAATATACTCACATTGTAAAGGTCTCTTGTTTCTTCTTTCATTTTAGGAATCTCAAGTAGTAAAGACCAGACTTCACCTCTGAGCTGAAGTGGAATTCCTTTGTAAATTCTCCTATGAAACTAATTAAAAGAAATGAAATTAAATTTCATGAAGTGCAAAGTCTAGAATTTTCCCTAAATTCAGAATGCAAAACATTTTATTGGTTACTTACAATATCACCAACCAACACATAGACATGTTTTAATACAGTTCTTCTTTACTAGTCCCAGAGATGCTTTAACTACACAGAAAAACAAACCAATCTGTCCTTGTTCATTGGGCCACCATCCTTGTGAGTTCATTGGGCCACCATTAGTAACTATAAAATAGAATTAGAAACTTTCATACATCTAGTCCCACCTTATTTTATAGGAGAAAAAACTGAGTCTCAGCGTGGTGGCAAATAATCTGAGATCACATAGCACACAAAATAAATCGGTGTAGAGGCTGTATTTCCTAACTTCTGTTCTTATTGTTCTTTCAATTATGTCATGTTTCTTCCCCATCAGAAATATTATGCATATACTGTTATTTCTCTACTTTTTGTCATTTTTTTATCACTGACAGCTCAGTTAGTTCTACTTCAGAAAATCTCATTTAGATAGATACAATATCTTTAACCACTTTCTTAATCTCCCTTCTCCTCTAATTCTTGGCCAGATAATTCAGGAAAATTTCACTTTTCTTTATTCACTCCATTTGTTAACCAAAAATGATCTTAATAATGGATAAATATTAAGAAAAGTAAGGACAGCCATGACATGGTAGACAGAGAACCGACCTGAAGCAAGGAAGACCTGGAGTGGACTCTTCCTCTGTGATACATACTAGAGGGACAGCTCAAGCAAATCATGGAACCTCTCAGCACTCTTGGCAACCCTCAAAATGATTACTTACAGAGAAGGTATCAACCAGAATTGGTACAGAAGGAGTTTCCTCAAATAGGAATTCCCTATATCAATGAAAACAAAAGTCCATCCTTTCCCTGTAATACCAGTACTTAATGTGTAGGAGAAAAAGAAGAGCCATTGTTTTAGAAGTGAAATCTGACACACAATACTTGTCAACTTCTATGCCTTTTAAATTGACCAAAAATGACTCTTCCTCAACCTCTGAAATTTCCTCATAAAATTTCTTCACAAATTTAAAAGATTAAAACAGTTAAATTAAAAGTAGTTAAATTTAAAGTTTTAGTGTTTTAAGTCATTGAACTAATAATATGACTTATCAATTCCAAAAGCATTTGTTAAGTACATAAGTTATGTACATGTTAAACAAAAGTTCATATTTTTGGAAACCATATTCTCACAATTCTATGTGGCTGCAAGTTATTGAATATCACAGTATCTCAAAAGATTTAACGTTTTGGGTTATCCAGAGGGCAATGGCCAATTATGGTGAGTATAAATTGTCTATAATGACATGAATAACACAAACCTCAAGGAATAAGTATAAAGGCAGTAGATGGTGGGAATAAAGCAAAAAAGATAGAGAACACAATAAAGGGGCAAGGGACATGAGAAGAAGGCAATGTAGAGCTGAAGTAATTCACCAAAGAGTCAACATGGAGAAGGGAAGAGGGTGTAACCAGTGAAAGGGTGATGATGTGGGGAAATAATTACAGGGCAGAAAGATTGGAAGTCACAGTTAGGACAAAGAACAGGGTTTGGAGTAGGACTGGACCCTCTTGCCCCTTTCTCACAATTCTATAAACATCACTGTAGAAACTGAAGTATATTGCACAGGACAAATGAGCATTTTGGATTCTTTATTTTTTTAAGTGGCCATGCATAAAGAATTCATCTGCAAGTGGCCAGTCTGTTGGTGGTGAGCCCTTTTATATTTAACTTGGGTGGAACTCAGAAAGTAGACTGAATTTGTTGCTATGGCCATACTCAGAACCTGCCATAACTCTGGTTCTGCTAAGTACCTAGTTCCACAGTAACATTGTAATAGGATGTTCTAAACGGATGAGTTGAACAACACTGCCAAGGCACTTTGAAGCCCTGGACAGAGCCTAGTTAAGTAAAGCATAAAAACATGATTACAACATGACACCAAACAAAACAGGGCTGCACCACTTCATGAAGCTAGTAAACAGTGCCCTGAGGAACTTAAAAAGTTTTGATTTACATGCAACTTTTTGGACATAACTCTATACAAGTGATCTATGTTCAATGTAATCTGCTTCTGCTCCCCTACTCCTCTTCTTTTTTCAATTGACCAGGGCTCAGTCACAAACTCTCACCCTTTCCCTTCTTTCCTTTTAAAACCCTCTTTAAAAAACTCCCTGCACGGTTAGCATTTGTTCTGCTTCTAACTAATCCTTTCCCAAACCTACATTCCCTCTCATTCCTTCCTCTCCCCTCTCATGTTTAAAATACATTTAACTAAAATTTACATGTGTATTTTACTCCTTTTTGACCATATCAGATGAAAATGAGGTTGCCTGTTCCTGCCATCCCATTCTCCTTGTTTGCAGTCTTTGACGAGGCACTATAAGAATGTGACCTATTTCCTCACCCCTCTCCCTCCTTTTTTCCCTAGTGTATTCCTTTTTCCTTCCCTTCCCTTTCTTCTTTTAAATTCATCAAAGTAAAACAAAACCATTCCCAGGCCCTGTGTCCTATTTAATTCCCCCATGGCTGCGATGTCATCAGAATTCTAAGGGGACAGTTGTGACCATCTCTTCTGTTAGAATGTAAACATTTCATTTTTGTTCTAATTCCTTGTGACTGCTTTTATTTATCATGTTTCTCTTGATTCTCACATTGGTATTTCAAAATCCTACTCAGGATTTTGATCCTTTCGTCTTTTCATCAAGAATACTTTGAATTCTTCCGTTACATTAAAAGTTCGTTTTTCCTGTAGGATTATAGTCAGTTTTGCTACATAAGTTATTCTTGGTTATGAGCTTCCATCTTTTGTCATTTTAGAACATCAATATTCCAAAGTGCTCCTCTTCTTTACAGTGGAAGCTGCCAAATTGTGTGTGATTCTGAATGTGGCTCCTTGATACTTGAACTCTTTGTTTCTGGATACTTGCAACTCTTCTTTTCCTTAATCTAGAAACTGAATTTTGGTTATCGCATTCCTGGTAGTTTACATTTTGAGATACCTTTCAGGAGTTGATGGTAGACTCTTCCACTTTTTCCCTTGGTTTCAAATATGTCTTGATTCATTTTCTTGAAATATAGCATCCAGGTTTGGGGAGCAGAGATATTTTCATGATTTTCAAGTAATTCAATGATACTTAGATTATTTTCTCCTTGACCTGTTTTTTATATGAAGTATCTTATATTTTCTTCTATTTTTTCAGTCATTTGACTTTCTTTTAATATTTATTATCATAGAGTCCCTTATCTTCTATTGTTCCATTTGAATTACTTGATTAAGGTTTTGTGCCTCTTATACTATGCTATTAATACTCTTTCAAGGCTGGCCTTTAGTGCTCTCATTTCTTTTCCAATTCTTTCCTCAAGAACTCTCATTTCATTTACAGCATAATTTTTAAAGTCTTGCTTCATTTCTTCCAGA
This sequence comes from Potorous gilbertii, assembly GCA_028658325.1. NCBI lineage: Eukaryota > Metazoa > Chordata > Mammalia > Diprotodontia > Potoroidae > Potorous > Potorous gilbertii. The sequence continues at coordinate 131,369,077 of CM053770.1, forward strand.
AATTCTAGATGACCCTATAATCAAACCATGTTTTTCTTGAGGCTTTGCTTGTAGATGTGGTGAAGTTATTCTCTTCTTCTAGGTTGTATCCTGGGTATTCCCTGACTCCACCATAGCTCTTTATTATTGGTCTTTTTTCTTCACTCATTTTCCATCATTATTTCCCAAACTGGGCCTCTGTATCAGGGTCAGGGTCTGGGCACTTCTGGAAGGAATATCAAGGTCTTTTTTGGTTCTGACCTCTAGCCTCTTGAGTCCTATTACTATTTTCTTGGGGTATTGAGTTCTGGATCCTTCAAGGCCCTCAGGGACAGCTCTGACCAAGGGCAGAAACTCATCCTGTTCTTGCTCCTTGCCACTTTCAAGCCCATCATGCTCCTTACCTTGGGATGGAGCCAAAGGTCTGACCGATGGATCTGTAGCCTAACTCTAGGATCAATATGACAGTTATCAGTTGGCTCCTTTCCAAATACTCTCTGGCCCAGGTGTGCTGTATTTCTGGTCAATTCTTGTGCAGTACGCACAAGACCTGACTAGGTCAGTTCCCTGGTGCCCACATATCTCAGTCTGTCTTCCTATATAAATCTCAGAAAAATAACTGATTTTTTTCTTAGGTTTTCTGATTGTGACAACATACAGTCATCTCTCTAGGTCTTGGTTGGAGTATTTTATGGGAAAGTGGTAGGCCATACTGCTTCTGTTATCTTTATTGGTCTCTCCAGACTTTAGTGTCCTTGACTTTGCTGAAATGTTTGACATGTGTTGACTGAATATTAAAACTATAGCAACACACACACACACACACACACACACACACAGCTGAGTAGTGAAAACATAAGGGAAATTACCATTTCCACAGAACCCTTCCTTCAATGTTACACAAATAGCAACTCATATTTATATGCATTTTAAGATGTACAAAGTGCTTCTCTTACAACAACCCTGTTAGGTAGGTAATAAAATTGTTCTCATTTCAGAGATGAAGAAATGAGGTTTAAAGGCATAAAACAACTTCTCTAAAGTCATACAGATGATAATTATCTGAACCAGAACTCAAACTTGGATTTTCTGACTGTAAGACTAGTATTTTTATACCACTAAACAAATATCACTACAGATATGCTTTTGTTCTCTATGAGGTTACACATATGTCACTTTTAAACAACTCAAATGGAAACTATTATTAAAATTTGTCTCTAAAAATTTAAATCTCCACTCACACATTTATATTAGGACATCAGGAATTTCATTATATTGTTATTGGATGAGTAAAGAGCTGGTGAGAAAAAATATCTGTTTTAGAGAAGAGAAAACATATAGCAACCTCTTTTTCTTAAAGCACTTTTAAAACTTAAGTTTACAGGATGAATTAGAAGAGGTAATTCTTTTAGAAAGTACATCATATTTTGCATTAAATAAGTCCATATGTATACCACCTAAAGCTACTATTATTATAGAAAACAGTACTTTAAAATTATATATCAAAGAAGATAGTTCCATTAAAATCTTACTTAATGGAGAATGCATTAGTCTGAGTTGCTATTAAGTTAGGCTAATAGAGTTCATCTTTCCTACATATGTAGTAAAGAAGAATACAGTTACATAATCCTATGAACATTACAACAGATGGTTTATGAAGTTGTAAGTATAGGTACTAATCATGGACATTTGTCCTGTGTTTTTCTGGTCTTGACACAATCTTTTCAGTGAGACGAAATGCAAATTACTTAATAAACTTGATATCCACATAAGAAACAACATAATTTTCAATAACTATAGGTAAAACATCTATGTTTTGAGTTAGATTCAATTCTGAATTAGATTTTTCTTAGCCATAATTATGCCATTTATTTAACATCACACAAACTCCACAATGACATTGGCTTTAAAAAGATGGTCACTACAGACAAGTCATGGGTAAGATACATGAGATAAAAAATCTCCAAAATTATGATATAACAAGCTAAAAAGGCTTAACTACTCTGAAGCATACCTTCATATAATGTGGAAAAACATGTAGAATGCTAATCGCAAACAGACAAAACTATAGAGCAGTAGTAAAAAATATGGTAAGTCTTATGGAATACACAAACTCTTTGCATTAACCACAAATCAAAGAGAGGAATGAATATAAATGGCAACAAGTTCTGTAAATGGCAAATGAACCCAGAAAACAGAAGAATATTCATGTTTTAAAGATTTTTTAAAAATCTTAGACATTGTAGCAAAGTTGCACACTTGCACACTGAAACTTAGCCATCATCATCTGAATTGCTTTCTAACAGAAAGATAAATAATATATACAGCAAAATGGCTAATATTATGAAATATGGAAAATATTAACTCCTTTGGATCTCCCTTTCTATTATCACATCTAATAATTAACTGAAATCTAACTAGATCAAAGCTGTTATCATATAAATTGTCTAAAATCAAAATATATTTTTGAAATGCTAACAACTTTCATTTTGGGGAGTTCTAAATCAAGAGGAAGAAAGAAAGGAATAAACATTCACAGAAGGCCTACTATGTGTAACAATGTGCTTTTTACAAGTATTATCTCATTTGATTCTCACACCAGCTCTGTAAGGTAGGTGCCACTCTCATTCCCATTTCACAGGGTCATATAGCTAAGTGTCAGAAGCCATATTTGAATTCAGATCCTCCTATCTCCAGGCTCTATCACTGTGCCACCAGATGCTCTTAGGGATAACATCTTAATTTACAAATTAGCCATGAAACTGATAAAACTGTGATTTTATCAATTTGGAAACTCCTTCCAGTTATGCCTATTGCAGCAAACATATATAGATCATCCTATAGGACTTCTGCCAGTGTTATGCTATGAAGCATCCATGGGATGTTCAAAGTAGATAGAGGCTTCCCTCTAGAATCTCTTGACATTTCATGGGCTCTACAGATCATAGACTTAGAGTTGGGGAAAAAAATTTTAGAGGCCATCTCTTTCCACTGTACTACACTGCCTCAATTAAAGTGCAAATACTAGTGGAGTATGCAGGGAAGTTTACTGGTTATTACTCTTGCTATATGAGTGCTTTAAATGTTTTCCTACATATACAACTCTCTGATGACATCCTTTGTATTGCTTTTTCTATAGAATTCCTAACTGGCAATTTAGTTGCTTATCCACAACTTTATGCACTTCTTCAGTTGATCTACTCAATGTTATAATATCATTTTAAGAATACTCATGGCTCTTTGTTTCACAAAGAAGCTTGGGTACATTAAAAGCTCTGCACAATTTCCCAAAGGCAGTCCAACATTCTTTCTTCCTAGCATTCATTTCTGAGGCCAGTTCATTATCTACATACAATATCTTTTCCAAAATATATGTAGGGATGGACCAAATCGATGGTTTGCCTATCCAAATACATATCCTAGTTGGGACCATAAATATTTTTCATCCATCTGGTTTTCCCTATGTGGACAGCTAGGTCAAATTCTTTTGAGTGACTATGGATTTCATTTAAGAGATACTTCAATGTCTCAGGATTTGATACAATCATCATATTTTATTATTCAAACAATATTTGGCAATAATACTATGTACATGGAATCCATCTTTTAATCAAGAATTACAGCTACTTTAGTTCAGGTCCTTATCACATCTCTACTAGACTAATGCCTACTAACTGACCTTTTCATTCACCTCAAATCTCTCATCATTCTAGTCTATTCTACCTATTACTACCAAAGTAATTTTCCTTAAGTACTGATCCAACGGTGTGATTAGCCTATTCCACCAACTCCAGTGACATCCTAATGTCTCCAAAATAAAATATAAAGCTCACCACAATTCTGCCCCAACCAATCTTGACAGTTTCGTTGGACATTATTTACTCCTTCTTCACTCTGTGGTCCAGACTTTTCTCAGTTCCTCACTCATGACATTCCATCTCCTTTCTTTGTGCTTTTTCATTCCCTCCTGATCTTTACTTCAAAGAATTCCTCTCTTCCTTTAAGAAACCATCTTCTGTATGAATGTTCTCCTGATTCTTTCAACTCTTAGTGCCCTTTCTCCCAAACTACTTTATGTATATATATGTGTGTGTTTGTGTGTGTATGTATATATACAACTTACATTTATTCATTATATTTTTATATGTGCTTATCTCTTTCGTTAGAGTTTAATGTTTAAGATTGCTTCATTCTTTTCTGGGGGGTGGGGTATCCCCAGTAACTGGCATATAGTGGGCAATTAATAAATACTTATTGATTGATGATAATGGCTAACACCTGTGGAAAGAATGTTTTCCCCAGTTTTATGCCTTTAAAAGTCAAGTGTACTTTTATTATCCAAAATAGGCAAGTGTGAAAATATCAATAACAATATATATGTCCACTTTCTCATCTCTAGAAGATCTTTGAGAATTAGTGAAATACAAATGAATTGGACTCCATCATGCCACCAGGAACCTTATTACCATTAAACTCACCAACCTATGAGACTGCATCAGTCTTGACACTCACAACTCATCGTTATTCTCAATCAGTATCTTAATCCTACAGCCTCTGATAGGAGGGTTAGAAGGCCAGGCACTTCTTCATTTGCCACTTGCCACTCTCCTCTGGATGGGACTCAATCATACCATGCTAATTCTGACCCTCTCTGCACCCTTTTCAGTTTCCTTTTTCGTGTTGTTTTCTCCTGTTAAACTATAAGCTCCTTGAGGGCAATGACGGTCTTTTTCATATTTGTATCCCTAACATTTATTTAGCACAATACATAGTACATAGTAGGTACTTAAATGTTTTCTGACAGACAAATAACATTGATTAAGGTATGAGGAAGGAATGCAAATAATATTCTATAACAGACAATATGTTTATAGGCATATAACTGACTGAAAAGCATAGAGAAAAAACTGTGCTTATGATTTGTTAACTGTAAAAAAGCATCCAATTACTTACAGCAAAATACTGCCTTCAAGGATTCTTTTCCAACAAGCAATTTCCTGTACATATGTTAATATGACATAAGATTTCTTGAGAGAGAACACCAGGAAACACTTTACTGACCCTTTGTTTAGCAATAACAGATATAAAGTCATTCTGATGATACTTCAAAATACAATTACTGGAGGACAGTGAAGTATTGTGGCATAGTGGATAGTAAGCTGATCTTGAGGCTAGGAAGACCTGGGTTCAAGTTCCAACACTGATACACAGTGGTTCAGCAATGCTAAGCAAATCACTTAAACTCTCAGTGCTCTATGCAAATCTCTAAGACCAAAAATTGCAAAGAAGATGCCATTCAACATTGGTAGAGGGAGTTTCTTCACAGAATTACCAAAGTTATATATACCAGTGAATAGACCAATATACCAGTAAAATCACAAACCCAATCCCTAACCAGAGCCATAACCCTACATTTGAGTAATGCTGTCTGTTGTGGAGCTCTGAGTTTTACAACTTGTAGCACTGTTTATATGATACTTCCTTTTTTTATTCTGTAATGATAGCATGCTATTTATGGAGATGACACCACTCACTTACTAAAAATTCAACGTGAGTTTTGGGCTATATTTTCCAGAAGTGGCAGTTATTTATATAGCATAATGTACGTAATATATAAAGCAATGTAATATTAGATGACTTATTGATGGAAATGTATTATCCAAATCACCCTTTTATGTCCTATACCTATAAGTAGCTTGGGGAAGGAGGGGGGTGCTAAAAAGGGACAGGAATAAAGTCTGTGGACATAAAGTCATTGACTGATACAAGAACTTAATTCATGACCTTGATGTTATTTGTGCAATGGTCAGTTCAAATTGAATAGCCTAGATTCAGTTATTAATGAGATTTGATTTCTATTCCCAAATATTCAGGTTGCCAAAAATACTCACTACCTTTTGAAACTCTAACTGCCCATTCAAATTTCTTACAGGTGCCCTATTTTCTAATTTCCTCCATCAGAACTACAATACCATTTTTGAGATTATTTTTTGTTCTTTTCCAAACCTATGCTTGCTCTCATATCACACCAGGGAAGAGTACAGATTATCAAGCTCCCTCCTTCTGAAAGATTCCTGTGTTTTCAAAAAAAACACTACATAATGGGCAGTGGAAGAGTCCCACCAAATTACTAGGTTGCATATACTTCCTATGAAATATATCCAAATAAATAATACATATTTTAAAAATCACAAAACACAAAGTTGCTGTATATTTTTGTTTTTCTAGGTGGTTTTTCTTTCTGTTCTAAATGGTAGAGCCCATACTTTCTACAGCTGGCTCCTTTGGAATCTCTGGATCCTTCAAGAGCCAAGACTTCAATGTAGATATTCTCTCCACCACAAGAAAAAGAACGACCTCCTCCCATGCCTTCTCAAGCTGTAATTACTCTTCATGTTGTCTCATAAACACCACGTGGAGGACATATCCAAGTCCTGTCTTCTATGTGATCTTGAAATCCCCAGAGTATTTTAGGCATACTCAAACACTCAATAAATCAATACCCTTCATTTTGTTTGCTTTCTAATCATTTTGCAAGTTGTAGCATAATAATTCTAATAGCTCATTCATGTAGCACTTTACATTTTACAAAATGATTTCCCTCACAACCATAAATATTACTACCTAAGACTTGGTAATATTTCCTTCCGGTTTATAAAGAGGAGGTATATAAATAATTTATAATGACAAAAAGACATTTACAATATTAATATGGTATTTCGGTTGAACTAAGGTGACAATAACTGATACACAGTTACAGTACATAGAGCCTTGCAGTTTACAATATGCTTTATCTGTCACTTCATTTTAACCCCACAACAATGCTGCAAGGTAGGAAATATATGTATTATCTCCATTTTATGGATAAGGAAACAGATGCTCTGAGAGGATGAGTGACTATGCACAGTCAGTAGTTCTCAAAGGAAGAATTTAAATCTACGTCTTCCTGATTCAACTTTCAGAACTCTGTCCATGACACAACTTACATTTTCAATAATAAGGCAAAAAAGGACTGAAATTAACATGAAACTTCTCAATGGTTCTAAAAAAAAAATCTAAAAAAATGATTAACATAATCATGCCTTCAAATTACTACAGAATCTAATGATTATTAGGTTAAAGGTTTTTGGTTCATATATATTCAGCACAGGAGTAAGGAATATATCTCTAAGTGTCAGTTTTATCACCACCCTTCTTCATAGGTTTACACAAGTTATCTTTAAGGTTATTTAAGATGCTATAACTCCATGATCTCAGAGGATTGCTTGTATGATAGAGGGAATGTGCTGTCATAAGAAGAGACTTCAATCTCAGCTCTACTGCTTACTACCTGGGTGATCTTTGGACAAATCACCTAACCTCTCTGACCCTCAGTATCTTCATCTGGGTTTTTTTTTCAAGGGGGTATAGGGAAAGGAAAAATGATAACTAAGGTCCCTTGAACTCTCTATCAATGAAAAAGGAGTAAACCTATGCTTGCTCTCACATCACACCAGGGAAGATGTGATTGCCACTAGTAAGGGAGCTTCCCTGAAAGGATACTTTTACCAATGGCCTCAGAGAACTAGATGAGGCACATTATTTTTGGATGTCACCAATTTGAGATTTGGGATGTCAACAATTTGGAATTTGCTTCACTACACATATGTTATAATGGTTTTGTATTTCTCTTCTTGTTTGGGGAAGAATGGGGAAGTTAATTTTATTTCTGTGATATATCAATGCTAAGAAGGATGAGCTCTCTCTCCGTTCCCACATCCCCCTCATATGCATGCATACAATAAATATAAATCAATAAATGGATATCCTGGCTTACAAATCAGTCTCCTGTAAAACTGTCAATCATAAATCAGTTCATCACGGCCTGATCATCATGCGATGAACAGATAAAACTGAGTTTCCAGAATTCAAAAGCTGAGAAATAGATCCTAGGCAATAAGTGTGATAGAGAAGCAACTCTTCTACCCAAATAAGACCTACAACAATAAAATCAGTAATTATTTTATTTGATTGAACACAATGTTAATTGCAATTATGGGTAAGTTTATTAAGGTTATTTAAATACCTTTTCTGTATTCTTGTATTTTTCCCAGCTTTTCAGCATTTTCAGCCATTTTGTACTTCTTTCGATTTCCAGGTGCTTTTGCTGAAATGAAATTAAAATACCTTTTTATTATTTTTCAAGGTTCCTTTGTTTACAAATTACATCAGATAAGGGAGATGCTAATAAAAGATTACTATTGGAAGCCAACTTATCTTAAATTCACCAGCAAATCTTTAGTCTAAGTTATTTTTAAATACATTTTTATTGATACATTTTGGTTTTGTTCAGTTTTTTTTTTCAGTTAAGTCCAACTCTAGGTGACCCCATTTGCAGTTTTATTGGCAAGGATAACTGGAGTAGTTGGCCATTTCCTTCTCCAGCTCACTTTAGAGATGAGGAACTGAGGCAAACAAAGTTAAATGACTTGCCCAGTGTCACACAGTTAGTAAGTGTCTGAGGCCAGATTCAAACTGAGAAAGGTGTCTTTCTGATTCCAAGCCTGCCACTCCATCTACTGAGGGAGTCAAGAAGGAGAGTGTTCTGCCGCTAACTCCACAAAGACTGTCCTATCCCATATAAAAAAGGTCTCTTTTTTTTAAGGAAAAAGAGAAACTGGTAAAATCAAATAATACACAGAAAAAGTCTGAAAATATATGCAACGTTCCACATCCACGGACATGCTTGCTCTGCTAAGGAGGAAAAATTTCTCCGTGTATGTCTCCTTTGGCCCATGCTTGTTATTTTAAATTCTGCAACATTCACTTTCAATTGCTTTGCAGTTGTTTTTTCAGTTAAATTATTAGTCACTCCATACGTTGTTTCCTTGGCTCTGCTTATTTCACTCTCCATCAGTTCATGTAAGTCTTTCCATGTTTTTCTGTATTCATCAAATTCAGTTTCTACTCATACAGCACTATTCCATTCCATCTACATACCACAATTTGTTTTGCTAATTCCTAATAGAGGGGCATCAACTTTGTTTCCAGCTTTTTTTTTTTTGCTATTACAAAAATGGATACTGCTACAAATATTTTAGTGGATATGGAGACTTTCTTCATATGAATGACCTCTTTGGAATGTATGTCTAATAATACACCTCTAGGTCAAAGAGTATGGGCATTTTACGAACAATATTGCTTTCCAAAACAGTTGTACTAAGTCATAACTCCACCAACAATGCCTTGGTCTAAAACCTTCTTCCAATAACCCCTCCCCATCGAGTATTCTCAGCTTTTTTCATGTTTGTTGAATGTGAAGTAAAACCTCAGGGTTATTTTTGTTTGCATTTCTCTTATTATCAAGTGATTTGGAACATTCTTTGCAATGGCTGTCATTTCTTATGACAACTCTCAACAAGAACTCTGTCCATATTCTTTGCTTCTCAGGTAATGGATCTGATGCTCTTCTAATTTTTTTTAAGATATTATCTTTAATATTTAGATTACACATCCATTTTGAATCTGTGTAATGTGGCATAAAATGATGATATAGCCTAATTTCTATCAAGACTACTGCCCAGTTTTCCCAGCAGTTTTTAAAATAGGGAGTTCTTTCCTAAATAATTTATGTGTACCCAACAGCGAGCTATTGAGATCCACCATTTTGGATTCTTTTTTGTCAGTTGCACCGACCTATTTCTCTATTCTTTTAAACCAATACCAAATAGTTCTTATGAATGCTGCTCTGTAAAATAGTTTGAGGTCTAGAACAGGTATTCTACCTTCATTCCCACCTTTTTTATTTTCATTATTTCTCTAGATATTCCGTATCTTTGCTTTCTCCAAATGAATTCTGTTATAATTGTATCAAGTAGTGATTGGAATAGTACTAATTCTGTAAATTAGTTTTAGTAGTTTAGTTTAGTAGTATTATACTGGCCAGGCCCATTCAAGAACATTGGATGTTCTTGCAGCTATGGTCATTGTTCTTCATTTTATAACTGAATCTATACAAATATTTTGTGTGCACAATATTTGTGGAGTAAATATAAAGTAGTTTTTTATAGAAAGTGATTCACTAGCAACTAGGAAAACCAGGACAGGTTTCATGAAAGGCAACAGCTTCTATGTTTTGAAGGTAGCTAGAGACTTTAAAAGGTGGAAGTGAATAGGGAGAGTATTGTAGGCATGGAGGAGAGTCTGTAAAAAGGTGTGGAAGAGACAGAATGGTGAAGAAGTATGCCACTTTGGCTGGAATACAAAGTATGTGAGGGACAGTAAGTAATGTGTAGTAAACCTGTAGAGAAAGGGTAGGGCTATATTACGAAGAGCTTTAAATAACAAATGTATTTTATTCATCCTTCCAGTTCTCTGGCTGTCTGCTGGATACAGAGAAACACCATTCAATTAAATATTAAGATTTCTTTTTCAGAGAAGAGGAGAAAGTCCATTCTGTTATGTCTCCAGCATTGTCTCATGCCTTAGGTTAAGGAGAGTAACACCATTTCTTCAGATCTGAACACCAACCAATACCCCCTCCAGAACTACCCAGAAATGGCTACACTCTGAGGCCAAAATCTTAGAGACAATGAAAATCTATCTAAACTTATTCCTCAATGATGAACCTTCTTCCCTTGGTCATAAACTCTCCATCCCAGGGATTCTGAAACTCTTCCCTCTTTATGACAAAAATCCCATCCTCAACTGCAGATCCTCTATTTCCATCACCTTTGTCTTTTTTCCATTTCTGATTTTCACTAAAACCTAGATGCCTCCTGATTATACAGCCTCTCTGGCCTCCCTTTCCAGCACAGGCTGCATTTTCATTCATCCCCTCCGCCTAACTTACAGTGTTTCTCTTTTTCAACTCCTACCCCATCAACTCTGAAACAGCTCCAGCACCCTGGGCCCCTTGGGCTCCTCCCTTCTCCTGACTGGAGAGCATGGAGGGTGGACATTGGAAAGGTCTTATCCTACCTCCACCATTTAAGGAGGATACCCTAGGAATTCATCTCGTCATTTCCATTAAGCTATTCTTTTGGATTTCATAATCTCCAAGAACTCATCATTACACAAAATGAAATAAATTCTGAAACATAAGCCTCTTCAGATCATTTCCCACCTAAGATTCCTTAAGCGCAATGGCTATCCCATTATTTTTTGTATCCCTAGCAGTTAGCACAGCACCTGAAACATAGCAGATGCTTAATAAATATTTATTGGTTGACTCTAAGAACAGGGTGCTTTAACAAACATACATACTGATACTACCCTCAAACATGCTAAGCTCATCAACTTGGTCATTTCTCATAACCTACTTCTCTACCCCACTACATCTACACACAGAGCCAGTCACATCATTAATTTTGCCATCAAAATCATTTTGCTTCCATATTCATGAACTCCAAAATTCCTTTATCTAATGACACAACTAGCTATCATTCTACTTCTCCCTCTACTTACAACCCCAAATCCTGTTATTCAATTCCATTCAATTAACATTTATTAAGTGTCTTCTATGTGCCAGACACTGTTCTAAGTGCTGGGGATATAACAAGAGGCAAGAGAGTCTCTATAGTCCCTGCCCTCAAGGAACTTACAGTTTAAGGGGGGAGATTACATGCACACACACACACACACACACACACACACACACACACACACATATATATATATATATAGCAAGCTATATGTAGCATATATAGGAAATTATTAACAGAGGGAAGGCACCAAAATTAAAAGGGGTTGAAGAAAGCACCCTGTAGGAGATGGGATTTTAGCTGAAACTTAAAGGAAGCCAGGGAGGTCAGTAGTCAGAGTGAAGGGCATTATAGGCATGAAGAATAGCCAGAAAATACCCAGAACTCATGGGCTATACCATGGTTCATGGTATAGCCAAGAAGCTAGAGTCACTGGATCAATGAGAATTTGTTGGGCAGTAAAGTGTAAGAAGACTAGAAAGGTAAGAGGGGTCTAGGTTATAAAAGCATTTAAATGTCAAACAAGATTTTGTATTTGTTCCTAGAGGCAATAGGAAGGGGGTGGGGAGAGAGGTAACATGATCAGACTTGAGTTTTAGGAAAATTATTTTAGTGGATGAACAGAGAAATGGAGTGGGGAGGGAAGCAGGCATATCCACTAGCAGACTATTACAATAATCAAGGTATGAGGTGATGAGGGTCGGCATTAGGTGACAGTGTCAGAGGAGAGAAAGGGGCAAATCTGGAAGATGATGCAAAGATAAAAAAGGCAGACTCAGCTAGTCTGGAAGAGAAGTGATGGGTCAAGGAACTGGAGGTCACGGTGAATATGAAGAGCAAAATTATGTAAAGGAAGACAGAAGGAAAAATGAACCTGTTCCCCCTCCCTCAACACTTTCAGAAGAAAATATTTCCTCTTATCTTGCTTTAAAAAAAAAAGGATCATGTACTGAGAAATCCCCTTCCTTCTCTCCTCCTCATCTCATATTACCCAGATGCCTTGTGCTCTCCTTCTTCAGTCCTGTTTCTCATGGTGAGGGGGGTGCCTCTCTTTGCTAAGACAAATCTCTCTAGGAATAGCTCGCTGGCCCAGCGGGCTTAGAGAAAGAAAGACCTGAGTACAACTCTGCCCTCGCACTTACTGTGTGACCCTGGGAAAACTGCCTTAGTTTTCACATCTGTAAAACAGGGATAACAATAGCACCGTCCTCACAGGTTGTTGTGAAGATCAAATGAGATGATATTTTTAAAGTGCAACAAGGACAGACACACAGCAAGTGATTAATAAACATTCCCTCCCTTCCTTTCCCCTCTATAAGCACTGACAGTCCCATTCTCTCCCATCTTCTCTAGCAGCTTGCCTCCTCTGTCGTCCCTACTCTCAGTCTCCATCTACTGGTTGTTTCCATACTGCCTATAAATATGCTTACTTCTCATTCAAAAACCCTCATTTTACCCATCTGTCCCTATTAGTTATTATTCCATCTCTCTTCCCTTTTGTGGCTAAGGTCCTTGAGAAGGTTGTCTACATTGTACATCTTCACTTCCTTTCCCCTTACTTGGTTAGAGCCAAGATGGCAGAGTGGTGGCAAGCAATACCATGAATTCCTCAACACAAAACTCCTCTAAACAGATAAAGAAGATGTACCACACCTAATCTTGATGAGAGAAAAGCAGAAAAAGTCATAGTGAGTCACTTTTCCAGCCCAGTTCAGCATATGGAAACAAACAGGTCGATTTTTTGGACAGTTCCAAGCCAGGAATACACAAAAAGTGAGAATTTTAGCAACCAGGGAAAGACTATGCACCAGGGCAAAAGGAGGTCCAAGAATGATACCAAAGTATCCATAGGAACCGATATGAACTTGCAACTTTGTTGCCCATTACTCATTCTGGGTCACAGGTCCAAAGTGATCTAAGAAGGGTACCTATACACAGAGGAGTAGCGTTCCTAAGAAGAGAATCCTTGGAGATGTACTGAGAAAGGTAAGTAGCAGCAACTTGGCTCAAATTCTAAGTCAGAATAGGGTTTAAATTCCAACATCTAGCCCAGTATACAGAGAAATAATTAGGGCAGGACAAAAGACACTTTGTAATTCTGCTGCTCAGAACCAACAGTTTTTCAGCCTGTTGATAGAGGATAAGTGTAGCAGCAATGTACTCGTGGTCATACTCAGGTAAAGGAACATGTAAAGCCCAGGCTAGGAGAGGCAGCAATCAGACTCTGCCCTTGATCAGACCATTTTGGGACCAATGAAAGCTTGCAGGTCCCCAACTTCTCCTTGAGATTTTGGAATAACTCAATACTCTAACAAAGCAGCAGCAAGATCAGCCCAGAGCCCCAGAAGTGCTACAGAGCCCAGCCTGAACATCAAGTCCAAAGTCAGGCTGGAAGAATAAGCAAACACAAAAAGTATCACACCATAAGGAGCACAAATGGTGGCAGAGAAATCTGGAATATAAATCCAGAAGAAAAGAATGACTTCAAAACAGCTAAAAGCAAAACCTCAGAGAAAAACCTAGCTAGGCAAAAACTCATCTAGAAGGCGTAGAAAGATGAAACAAAAGGTAAAAAATAAGCATTCTCTCATCTTCACCTGCCTGTTAAACATCTTTAACTGAATGTCCAGTAAACATCTTAAACTCAACATATCCAAAACTGAACTCATTTACTTTCCCCTCAAACTCTCCCCCTTTCCTAACTTCCTTGTTATTACTGAGGGTACCACCATCCTCACAGTCACCCAGGCTCACTACTCCTCACTCTCTCCCTCTCACCTCCCATTATCTCATTTTCTACCAAGGTCTGTCAATAATACATGCAACATCTCTTTCATACACTACCTTCTCTCCTCTGACATTGCCACTAAGCTGAATCAGGCATTCATCACCTCACACTTAAGACTACTGCATTAGTCAGGTGGTTAGTCTCTCTATCTCAAGTCTCTTCTCCTCTAGTCCATCTTTCACTTCCCTGGCTATAAAAATGACTTTCCTAAAGAACAGGTCTTACCCTCTTCCCCAGTTCAATAAACTTCAAAGACTCTCCATCAAATACACAATCCTCTGTTTGACCTCCAAATCCCTTCCTAACCTGCTTGCACACCTTTCAGTCTTCATTCACCTCACATTTCACAAACACACATACATACACACACACACACACACACACTCACTCACTCACTCTCTCTCTCCGTCTCATCCAATGACACTGGCCACCTTGCTGTTCCTTACACAAGACACTCCAATTTTTACTGGCTGTCCTTCATACTTGGAATTTCCTCCTTCCTCATATCTGCCCTCCAGGCTTCCTGCAAGTCCCAGTTAAACTCCCACTATGGACAGGGAATCTTTATATTGATCTCTCTTAATTCTAGTGTTCTCCCAAGATGGCTCTGGAGGAGAAATGAGGCTGGTGACTTGCACAGCCCTCCCTCCCGCAAAACAAAGTCAGGTGCCAGTCATGTCATCATTTCTCTGATGTCATGGTCTTCTTCGTCAACAAAGGACAAACACAACAACCTATGAGTAGACCCAGTAGCCTGAATGGGGACTTGACTAGCTAAGTAACCCAGCTCTTCCTCTCCTGTCTGTCTCCTCCCTCCCCTCCTTCTCCTATCCAAAGGAAGGTAAATTTGGATGGCCAGATAATGCCCAGTTTAACTAGGGGTTTGCTGGCTATAGCCTATCCTTCCCTCCCCTTCTCTTCCCTTCCCTTCCTTTCCTTTCCTTTCCTTTCCCAAAACCAGAACTCTAGTTCCACACTAGACCACTGCCCAACATCCATTTAAGGGCTCTGGATCCATTCTGGACCCTCCTGGTTTAAGAGAGGTTATAAATAGTAACTATTGCTGTTTCCCTCACAGCCTTATGTAGTTATTTTTCTTTGCCTCATTAAAGAGGCCATCCCCTGACTACTTCTAAAGCAATCATATTCACTGAATAGGGGGGTTACCTCACTTTAGGTGAGTATCTGAATAGGCCTTGGCCTGAATAGGCCTTGGCCTAAAGGGGCCAAGGTCTCCCATTGCATCCTGGGCCATCTCCAGTCATCCTGATGAATATCTGATCACTGGATCCAGATGTCTCTGCAGGAGAAGTGAGGCTGGTTACCTTGTCTTAATAGATGATTTGGCAAATGAACAGCTATGTTGGGTGATGGAGAGTGAGATATAGATACTGTAAAGGTTACAAGTCTGGGAATCCGGGAGGACTGTAGTAGCTTTAACAAAAATAAGTTTGGAAAGGGTGAAGTTTTAGGGGGAAGGATGAGTTCATTCCTGGACACACTAAATTTGAGATGTCTATAGGATATCCAGGTTGAAACATCCAATAGACAATTGGTGATGCAGAACTGAAGTTCAAGTAAGAAACTGGGGCTGAACATATATTTATCAGAGAGACATCTACACAGTGAGGACAGTTAAACCCATGCAAGCTCACAAGTTGACCACGAAAGAGTATATAGAAGGAGAAGAGAAAGCCTGGATCAGAATCTTCTTAAACCTCTAATCAGTTAGATGGCATTATATGAATCATGAGCCAATGAAGGAAACTGAAAAGCAGTCAAAGCAGGTAGGATAATCAAAAGAGTGGTGCTTCAAAATTCTAAAGATGAGAGAATATCTAGAAAATCAAAGTGGGGGAACAGTATCAATAGTAGCAGATGGACTGAGAGGGATGATAACAGACAATCAGATCTGGCAATTTAGAAATCACTGGTAACTTAGGAGAAAACAGTTTTAACTGAAGGATGAGATCAAAAGCCATATTGCAAAGGGTTGTTGATCAATTAAGAGCAGAGGAAGTAGAGGCTATAGTACAGAAAGCTTTTTCATGGAACCTGGTAGAGAAAGAGAGGAGAGACATAAGATAATAACTTGATGCAACAGTGTTTAGTGAAGGTTTTTTAAAAGATGAGAGAGATGTGGGCATGTCAGAAGGCAGTAGAGAAGCAATCAGTAGATAGGGAGAGGGAGAATAAGAAAGGTAGACAAAGAGTAGGTAAAATAAGAGAGCAGGATGTAATCTGCTGGAGAAGATGAGAGGGAATGGGATCCAGTGCATAATCAGAAGGATTGATCATGGAAAGAAGAAAAACAAATTTTGTCAGAGAACTGTGGAAAAGAGGAAAGAGTGGGAGATGATACCAAGGAGTTTTGAGATGAAAGGAATGAGAAAAGAGGAAGCCCCTTCCAAATGGCCTCAAAATTCTCAACAATGTATGTCATGTTTCTCGGCTAAAAAGATGTGGGAGGGGTGAAGCCAAGATGGTGGAGTAGAATGACACACATATGCTGGCTCTCCCCACACACCCCATAAAATACATGTAGAGAGGGACTCTCAACAAATTTTGGAGCAGCAGAAGTGGAGAGCAACAGAATGGAGGGGATTTCCAGCCCAGGGTGACCTGAAAGGCCCACTGGAAATATCGGTTGCACCAGACACAGAGGAAAGCCCAGCCCAGCCTTGGACATGCAGGCAGCTCACAAACAGCTCTTGGAGGTAGAATCTCCGTCATAGTAGCAGGGTTCACAGATTCTTCAACCCACAGGCGCCAAAGGTCAGTGACAGGAATTTTTTAGCTGGTTGAGAAGGGAGAAGGGCCTTCCCGTAGCTCCAGCCTCAGGCAGTAGTTCCCACATCAGCCCCCTACAGCAGACTGTTGGCTCGTAAAACCCCTGGGGGCACTGAGCAGCTGCTTATTACCTCAGCCCTGTGTAGAGGCCCCAAAGGAGCTGATCTTTATCTCACAATGAATGGAAGCCCTGCCCATGCAGCTTATCTGAATCTCAGCCCCCAGTGCTGGCATGGCAGAACTGGAGGCCAGGTGGCTGGGGAGAGGAAACTGCTAAGATTCTGGGCACAAAAATCTCTTCCCTCTCCCAGACCACTGTACGCACTTGACTGTGCCACATTGGAGGAACTGAGATCTTACAGATTCTCAGAGTATACCCTACTCCTGACAAGGGACCCAAAAGTCAAGTAACTGGTAGGGAAAATACCCAAAAAAGGGAAAAAAAATAAGACTATAGAAGGTTACTTTCTTGGTGAACAGATATCTTCTCCCATCCTTTCAGATGAGGAAGAACAATGCTTATCATCAAGGAAAGACATAAAAGTCAAGGCTTTTGTACCCCAAACATCCAAAATAAATATTCAATGGTCTCAACCCAAGGAAGAGTTCAAAAAGGATTTTGAAAATCAAGTAAGAGAGGTGGAGGAAAAATTGGGAAGAGAAATGAGAGAGATGCAAGAAAAACATGAAAAGCAGGTCATCACCTTGCTAAAGGAGACTCAAAAAAATGCTGAAGAAAATAACACCTTGAAAAATAGGCTAACTCAATTGGCAAAAGAGGTTCAAAAAGCCAATAAGGAGAAAAATGCTATAAAAAGCAGAATTAGCTAAATGGAAAAGGAGGTCCAAAAGCTCACTGAAGAAAATACTTCTTTAATAATTAGAATGGAACAGATGGAGGCTAATGACTTTCTGAGAAACCAAGAAATCACAAAACAAAACCAAAAGAATGACAAAATGGAAGAGAATGTGAAATATCTCATTGGAAAAACAACTGACCTGGAAAACAGATCCAGGAGAGACAATTTAAAAATTATGGGACTACCTGAAAGTCATGATCAAAAAAAG